>RYFJ01001177.1:0-35249 GCA_003991445.1 Oryza meyeriana var. granulata | reverse complement strand
CCACAGGATGCGCGTGAGGCAAATCTTTGATGCCGAAAGAGTCGTCGCAGAAATCTTGGAAATAGAGCCGCCAGAGCGAAACTGAGTACCAGTACAAGTTATGCGAAAGTCGGTTATGATGCGGTTAGGACTCCGACGGCTATAATATACTCATGATGAAGTCCTCTTTCTATGCCGCGATTTGATTGTTGCAGAGACGGTTGTACCTACAATCCACTGGTGAACTTATACCACCGCCGACGGCAAGAGATGGGTGAAACACCCCTGGCGCTTCTTGAAAGGCGCCGACCATTCGAGCCCCCCATATGCAAATGGCCAGGAGATGGGGATTACGTTGGCGAGGAGTTCCTGGGCTGGAGATTGTTGGCTTCGAAGACAACTGGGCGAGCTTCGCACTTTGAGCCGAACGATGTCTTTGGACGTCTTACTCTGACTGGCCAGAAAAAATCCCATAGTCGGTAAGCCTCCGACTAACGTTCCTGGATGCGGGCATGGGTAGAGAGATCCACATATGTTGTTTGAGTGTGATGCGAGTGCAGAATCTGCTTGCCCTCCTCGGTGGTGACGCAGCGCAATGAGGACACCGGATGCGCTCCTTCGGTCACAGGGTCTTCTCCGACTAGCAGGAAGCTTTTTGCTCCGCGCTTTATCTGCTCGCTTGACTGCGATACTTCTGGGATTCGTTGTCCGTGGAGAGAAAATTTGACAACAGGAGTCCTCCAGTCTTGACATATGTGCAACACCTCATCTGTGGTCGGGGTAGGCTTGCCTCCCGACTGATCTGGTGCCCGGTGTTTCTTCTTGACTGGAGATGGCTCCATGAGTTGCTCGACGAAGATTCCGGCTAGAACTGCTTCTCGCTTGGATCCCATGGTTGGCCAGCTCGTCTGCCGCATCGTTGTATGGCGCAGACATGTTGACTTCCAGCCCCGTCGAACTTGTCTTTCCAGCTTAGCGGACCTCCTGACAGTATGCCGCGGGCATGGTGTATCGTCGAGATAGGTCCCAGTCTTTCCTGACTTGGTTTACCACGAGTTGAGAATCAGCCGCGCTAGAAAACGACCAACACGTATGCCGAGTGATATAGCGATGCGGAGCCCGTAGTGGACGAGTGCCTCGTACTCGGCGACGTTTGTGGGACGCCGGGAAGTGGATTTGTTGAACGTACTTCGAGATTTTTCGCCAGTGGGGACGTCGAGGATGACTCTGGCCCCGGGCACCCCGATCCGTAGGAGAACCGTCGAAGTACATTGTCCAGTATTCTAGCTTTGCGTGTGGTGTAGGCAGTTTTGGACTTCTGTCCACTCGCCACGAAAGTCGGCTAGAGCTTGAGATTTGATTGCTGTCCGGGCTGATAGGTGATGTCAAATGCCATCAGCTCGAGTGCCCATTTAGCGATTCGGCCAGTGGCCGTCACGATTATGAAGGACATCCACCGAGTGGAAATGCTATGACCACCGTGACTTGGTGTGCTTGGAAATAATGCCTCGCACCAGCTTCCGGGGACTAGTAAGTAGGCCATGTAGCAGCTTCTGGACTTGCGGATATCTCGATTTTTGGAGTCGGCAAGGACCTCACTGACGAAGTAGACTGATCGCCGTTGTATTTTTGAATATTTGACCCTGTTCGATCGTTCAACCACCAGCACCGGTGCTGACTACCTGTGTGTTGCCGCCAGATAATAGCATTAGCGGTTCCTGGGGCAGAGTGACGCAACAAACGGGGGTGACGTAAGGAACTGTTTGAAGTCTTCGAAGGCTTGCTGGGCTTCCGGAGTCCATTGGAATTGTCGGTATTTTTGAGTATCTTGAAGAAGGCATGCCCCGCGTTCGGGCCCAGTCGGGAGATAAACCGGCTGAGTGCCGTCATGCAGCCTGTCAGCTTCTGGACGTCTTTGAGGTTAGTCGGGGGTGCCATGTGCACTGATGCGTTGACTTTCTCCGGGTTGGGCTCGAATGCCGGCAGTGCGAGAGACGATGAAGCCGAGTAACTTTCCGGATGGAACGCCGAAGGCGCATTTTTCTGGGTTCAACGTTCATCTTGAATCTTCGAAGGTTTTGGAAGGTTTCTTCCAGGTCAGCAATGAGTCTTCTTTAGACTTGGTCTTGATCACCACAGTCATCGACGTAGGATCCACATTGCGTCCGATCTGACTATGCAGGCACCGCTGAATAGCCTTTGATAGGTTGCGCCCGCGTTCTTCAGACCGAACGCATTGTGATATAGCAGTACGCTCCAAACGGTGTGATGAAAGATGTCTTCAAGCAGTCTTCTTCCTCAGGCTGATTTGATGGTATCCCGAGTAGCAGTCGAGAAACTGAGTAGGTCGCACCCTGCCGTGGAGTCAACCACTCTGATCTATCCGAGAAGACCAAATGGTCCTTGGGCACGCTTGTTGAGGTCGGTGTAGTCGACGCACATGCGCATTTACCATTTTTCTTCGGACCAGAACTGGGTTTGCCAACCAGTCCGTGGTGGTAGACTCTTTGATGAACCCGGCTGCGAGGAGTTTGGTAATTTCCTCCCGGATAGCATCTTTGCGGTCTTGAGCGCGAAGCGCCGCAGCCGTTGTTTGACTGGCTTGGCGTCTGTCTTCACGTGTTAAGGGCGTGCTCGATCACCTCCCTTAGTATCCTGGCATGTCGGGACGGTTTCCACGCGAAGATATCCTTGGGTTTGGAGGAAGGTGACGAGCACGTCTTCCTATTTGGGGTCGAGTCCGGTCCCGACTAGAGCAGTCTTGGAGGGGTTGGAAGGGTCCAGGGGGATCTTCTTCGTGTTGGAGTCCGCTAAAATTCCCGACTTCGCTGCTTTTTTAGCCGGAACTTGATCTTGCTCGACTTCAGTTTGACGGCTTGCCGAATGTTATCGCGCGTCCGACTACCGCCTCTTGTAATTGGGCCAGCTTTTGCAGCTCTCCTTGTCGCAGGTGAAGGCTTGCTTGACGTCGCTGTTACGGAGGGAGAGGACTCCTGCTGGTCCGGGCATCTTCAGCACCATGTATGTATAGTGCGGTATCGTCATTAAATTTGGCGAGTGCCGTCGTCCGAGTATCGCGTGGTACGCGTCTGCGAAGTCAGCGACCTCGAAGCAGACAGTTTCTGTGCGGAATTATCCCGTGTCCCGAAGGTTACCGGGCAAGAGTTATCTGCCCGAGTGGAGTTGATGACAGGCCGGGAATTATCCCGTGGAGGGTGTATGTGCTCAAGGCTTAGTTCTGGAACAAGGGATTTCATCTCGTCCAAAGTTTTGGCGAACAAGATATTGAGCGCGCTGCCTCCATCTAGATGAGGGTTTTCTTCAGCCTGATATTTTTGACGACCGGGCTCCAGGACGAGTGGATAGCGTCCCGGGTGGGAAACCCGATCTGGGTGATCTGCGCGATTGAAGGTGATGGCCATCTCTGACCAGCGCAGGTATGGGGAGTCGGCCGTAGAGACCGTGTTGATGTCGCGTGCTGAAAGCTTCTGTTTACGCTTGGACTCGTACGCGAGTGGTCCCCGAAGATATGTGTTGAGCTCGGCTTGAGGGAGTCTTGGAAGTCGTCAGCGCCGGGCCCGATCTGGCTTCTCTTGTCCTTGTCGCGCCTAGATGATGAGTTTCCTCAGAGGCAAACTTTTAAGCATATAGCAGTCTTATGGGCCGCGTGCTTTCCCTTGGGTGAAAGGGCATGGCCACTCATGACTTTTGGTAGTCGTTGTTCCGCTGGGGCGCGACCGGCTGCACTCCATGTTGGCCACCTCGTTGTCTGACTTCCGTTTACGGCGTGCCGGACTTGTTTTGAGATGGCTCGTTGTCAGCTTTCGCCTTCTGTTCTTTTTGTCGGGGCTCCTTCTTCTCGTCAAAAAGGGCCTCGGCGACCGCTTCGGCTGAGTCGGCGTATTATTGGCCATGTCGAAGAGCGCCCGCGACTGTGTAGATGGTGGCTTCCAAGTGAATTTTGCGATAAGCGGAGCGTCTTTTACCCCTTTCGAAAGGCGGCGATGACAGCTTCGTCTTTGATCGTTGGGATTTGGTTGGCTTCTCGAGGAGAACCTTTTGATGAATTCGCGCAAGGACTCGTTTTTCTTCTGGTGCAGTTGATAAAGATCATGCTCCGAAGCGGGTCTGTCGTAGGTCCCCTGGAAACTAGCGATGAACCGCTCCCTGAGTTGTCCCCAGGAACCAATTGACCGCCTTGGGAGGCCTGTCAGCCATGTCCTCGCCGAGTCGGCTAGCGCGACTGGGAGGTAGTTAGCCATGACTCTGCTGTCGCCACCCAGCAGCGCGAACTGCATAGGGTGTAGGACGGTGAGCAGGACTCGGGGTTTGTCTTGCCGTCACTTTTCGATCCCGGTGGCTTAAAGCCAGTCGGCCACAAGACGTCCTGTAGCTCCCAAGTGAGGCTGGGATGCCTTCGTTCTTCGTGAGGGCTCCGACTCCGAACTTGGCGATGTAGTCGCTCGTGGTGGAGGCCGAAGCGCTCGTTTTTGTCTTCCAGTCGGCGGCGTTCATCTTCTTCGCGTTGTTCGCGTTGGCGTTTAGGGTGTGGCGGAGGTCCCGGTGCAGTCGAACTCGAGGTCCTGATTGGGTCGGCGGTCGTATCGGCGACGCCGGCCGGTTGTCATTATTGGTATTGCGAGCGTTGTTTGCCGGGACTCTTCGCGTTGCCGACTGGAGCCGGCCGCCCATCGTCGTGCTGATGCGGATGAGCCTTGCCGCCGGAGACCCGGACCGGTTGGTTGGTATAGCGGCGTCACCCGACTGCTTTCTGCAGGCAGCTGTAATCATCGCCTTGATCTTGGCGATAGTCGGGGTGGCCTGGTGATCGCCCCGAGCTGGAGTGTGTCCAGCAGAGTCGCTGCCGGCCACAACGTTCTGTTGTGGCGTGACAAAGACGTCGTGGTTGCCGATCTTGGTTTCGAGGATCTGTTGCTGAGCGATTCGGCCAGCCTGGCGCAGCTCGTCGTTCCGGGCTTCGCGATTGGCCTCCTCTTGTTGTAACCGGCGCGCCTCCTCTTGTTGCTCCTCTTGTAGTCGGCGTACCTCGGAAGGTGGTGTTGAAGCCATGAAGATCTCGCGGGAGAGGGGAAGCTTGCCGAATTAAAGTCCGAGCTAGCGCTCGAACCGCTGTCCGAATTGGTATCGGACTCCGAATAGTTTATCGGAGTGAGAACGACTCCGACCTCTCTAGATCCAATCTGAAACGGCGCTTGGCCGTGTCCAAACTGAATTGCTGGAGATCGGGTCTGCTGCGCAGGGCAAAGATGCGCAGCGTCGCCGGAATTGTTTGGGAGATTGACGACCTCTCCGCTTCTCGGCTCAACTCGGGCTGGCTCAAGGCCTAGCGCAAGCCGGACGCCAAAGGAGAGGGTTGTCCCGATGTTTGGCGATGTGAAGGACTGCCGCAGGAAGTCGCTGAAGGAGACGGCGGTGTCCTGCATGCCGACTAGCGCAACGTCGGCTGGTTCCCCGGCTGGCAAGATTGGATCTGCTTCAGCCAGGGTGAGACTGCCGAATTGATCGGCGGTGAAGTCTAAGCTTCCGAAGGTAATTGCATCTCCGGGGAAGAACTTGTTGCTGTCGACTCCGTTGATTGAATCCATCGAATCTTCAGATGAGGAATTCGCCAGAGGCCCCTACCTGGCACGCCAACTGTCGATGCTTTGCACCGGCAATAAAACTATGGGGCTACTCGGCGAGGGTGAATTCGGTGGACTGCAGAGGAACACAAAAGAATTATACTGGTTCAGGCCCTCAAGATGAGGTAATACCCTATGTCCAGTTGGGGTGTTATTCCTCTGAGGTGTATGTAGATCGATGATCTGGTTGCTCTTGTTGTCCTTGCCCTGAGGGGTGCCCTGCCTCCCTTTATATACTAGGGGACAAGGGTACATGATAAGGATCCCAGTCGGATACGACCAAGGGATTTCCTTCTTAGAGATAGAATCCTATCTGACTAAGACTATGTTTTCTTATTATACAAGGCACAGCCTGCCGGATGCTGTCTTATCTCTAATTACATGGTCTGGCCCATCCTCTATCCAAGTGGCCCATGTGCTGGTAATGAGATACCCGGGGCCCATGGCCTCCACAGGGTGATTGAGCATCGCTTGGCCATCCGCGCGGGCTCACGCCCGGTGCGGCAAAAGGTGCGACGGCAGGCCTCGGAGCGCCAGGCCTTCATCCGCGAGGAGATCGACAAGCTTCTTGTAGCCGGCTTCATCCGCGAGGTCATCCATCCTGAGTGGCTGGCCAACCCAGTCATTGTCCCCAAGTCCAACGGGAAGCTACGCATGTGCATAGACTACACCGACCTCAATAAGGCTTGCCCTAAAGACCCATTCCCTCTGCCCCGCATAGACCAGATAGTCGACTCCACAGCGGGGTGCGACCTTTTGTGTTTTCTTGATGCTTACTCAGGTTATCATTAGATCCGAATGGCAGAGGAGGATCAAGAAAAAACTTCTTTCATTACCCCCCAGGGGGCTTATTGTTATGTTTGCATGCATTTTGGATTGAAAAATGCTGGTCCTACTTTTCAGCGTGCCGTCTGTATAACATTTAAATCATAGCTAGGTCGCAACATGGAGGCCTACGTCGATGATTTGGTGCTGAAGTTGCGCGACCGCGCCACTTTGCTCCACAACTTGGCCGAGACGTTCACCAATCTTCAATTCACGAGGATGAAGCTGAACCCGGACAAGTGCGTCTTCGGGGTCCTAGCCGGCAAGCTCCTCGGGTTCCTCGTCTCTAGCCGTGGCATTGAGGCAAACCTGGAAAAGATAGCGGCCATCGACCGCATGCGCTCCCCGACGCGGCTCGGGGAGGCCCAAAAGCTGACTGGGTGCGTGGCTGCACTAGGCCGCTTCATCTCTAGGCTAGGGGAGCGTGCCCTCCCCCTCTTCAAGCTTCTCAAGAAAACCGGCCAGTTCACTTGGACGGATGAGGCCGATCAAGCCCTTGACGAGCTCAAGAGGTACCTGACAACGCCCCCTGTCCTCGTGGCGCCAGCTCAAGATGAGCCTTTGTTGCTCTACATAGCGGCAACCCTGCAAGTGGTGAGCGTAGCGCTCGTTGTCGAGCGCCCCTTGCCCAACAAACACGTAGCCCGGGATCTGCTGCCCGGGCCCGACACCGGGGAGCCTGAGCCCGGGCAGCCTCGCCAAGGCGAGTGCGAGTCTGGGGACGTGGCACCCAGAACAACCTCAACATATTCACAACCAGACGGGGCACGATTACCTGGACAGCATCGCCTTGGCGAGAGCGGGTCCGGGGAAGTCGTTCCGGTTCATCCCACATCCTAGTCCGGGCCCCTCGAGACTCGGGCACATATCCACCACATCCCAGCCTGGGCCCCTGGGCCCTGGGCACATGTCCACCGCATTCCAGCCGGGGCCCCCGGGTCCCGGGCCCATATCTGTTCCCAGCCACGAGAGCTCGCTCGCTCCCGAGGGAGATGAGCCCGGGACCCCGGCCCCCGTCAGGCCGGGATCGGAGGGCACGCAACAGAAGCCGGTGTACTTTGTCAGTGAGGTACTCCGCGATGCCAAATCGCGCTATCCCCAAGCACAAAAGATGCTCTATGCGGTTCTCGTCGCGTCCAGGAAGCTTCGCCACTACTTCCAGGCGCACAAGGTATCCGTGGTCACGTCCTTTCCCCTCGGGCAGATATTGCATAACCGGGAGGGAATGGGCCGTGTCGCCAAGTGGGCGGTCGAGCTTGCTGAGTTCGACCTCCACTTTCAAGCACGCCACGCCATCAAAAGCCAAATCCTGGCGGATCTTCTTGCAGAATGGACGCCGGTGCCCGAGCCGGATCTTATGCTCAACGCCGAATCCCCGGTCCCCGAGCTAGCTCCCGATTTGCGCCTCTACTGGACGATGAACTTCGACGGCTCCTGCGCCAGACGGGCTTCCCGCCCCAGCGCCGGGGCCAGGGCCGACCTCGTGTCACCTGCCAGGGACGAGATCCGCTTCATCGTCCACCTTGACTTCGGAGCCACCAACAACATGGCTGAATACGAGGGCCTTCTCACTGGCCTCCGGGCTGCGATCGCCCTCGGGGTGCGAAGGTTGTGGGCGCAAGGCGACTCCGAGCTTGTCATCAACCAGGTGTCCAAGGAGTACCAAGCCCTGGACCCCCAATTGGCCGCGTATGTGGACGAAGTGTGGAGGCTTGCGCGCCGTTTCGACGACCTCAGGCTCCACCACGTCCCTCACAGTCGCAACCTCGCCGCCGACGAGCTCTCAAGGCTAGCGTCCTCGCTGTTGAAGGATGAAACTCCGACGGCGGGAAGTCTGGAGACCCCCCTTTGAGATTCGGCCAGGGGAGTAGTTCTCAGGCGAATGTGGCGTCCGGTGGATCAGTAGATGGATCGATGCTCGGGCGCCTGGGGGCCCGGGCTCAAGTATAGCGGGATTCGGACCGTCCGTGTAAGGAACGGACCGTTCGAATCCCGACGATGGCAAGTAAGAGAGACGGGGCGTAGACAGGTTCGGGCCGCTCGGAGGCGTAATACCCTACTCCTGTGTGTATGCTATGTGGAGATGAATGTGTTATGACTGTTACAAGGTGAGCTCAGCCCGATTGCCGGCGCTGAGGAAGAAGACCAGTAGCGAGAGTGGCAACTAGAAAACCAGAGCCAGAGGTCCCTCGGCGGTTGCTAATGCTGAAGCTTCCCTGTCCTTCCTCGTCGGCTCGGATCCTCCTTTATAGAATAGGGGAGTCCACAGTGCCAGTACATGGAGAGAGAGATTTTCCGGTGAGTTCTCCTGTGCACACGTCCGTCTACGACGCCCACGCCGGAGTTGGAGGAACGTCCAGTCGCTCACATGCCCGCCTGCTATGCCATGCCGAAGTAGGTCTGCTGGCGGGCGGCGAAGTCGTCGAGATGTGATGGAGCACATCTTTGCCGCCGAAGTCAAAAGGTCCTAACAGCGTGGTCGTGTGTCCACGGGGGGCCGCCCTAAGACGTCCACACGTGGCAAGGCGGTCGACAGGGGCAACGTGCCCCGTCGCCTCGTTATTAATGCTGTTAGTTGGAGAGCCGATGCCGTCCGCTGAGAGGCCGATCCGGGCGGGAGGTGCCGATCACCGAAGAGGCCGATCAGCTCGGAGGAGCCGATCACCGGGAGGAGCCGATCAGTCGGGTAATGCGAGTCCCGGGCCCGGGGAGCGGCGCCTGGGACTAGGAGCGTCTCCGCAATGCGCCCCGGGGACGCCACCCGGGGCAGAAGCTGTGCGACCCGGGACCGGAAGGCCCCGGGCACGGGACGGTCCTCGGGACCCGGGGTCCGAGGAGGAGGTTCTCGGGCACCGGGGTCCAGGCACGGGAGGGTCCTCGGGACCCGGGGTTCGAGGAGGTTCCCGGGACCGGGCACCGGGGAGGTGGCTCCCGGGACCGAGCGCCGGGAGCCGTTGTTGCGACTTGCTCGGGGAAACCGCACCCGGGCCGTCGTAGAGCTCGCGCCTGGGTACTTAGCAGGGAAGCCGGCCTTCTCCGGCGTGGGATGTGGCTCCGGGGGAACAGACGTGGCCGAAGACCCACGCGTCCCCGGCGACTGTGGGGACCCCCAGTCCCGTTTCGCCGACACTCGCGAGCGCCGGTCCCCTCGGGGGTTTTCCAGGAAGCCCTCGAGGCCCCCTCGGTGGCCTCACCCGGGACCTTGGGGACGACCCCCAAGCCCGGGTCCGAGCCGGAGACGCACCCCCGGCCCCAAGGTCTGGTCCTTGCGGCCGGACCTAGTGCGCCTTCCTGGATGGACGAAATCCGGGCATATCTGTTGACGCCGAAAATCCGCCAGGGGCCGTTCGGCGTCTGGGAGACACGCGAAGGCCTGGGAGATTTGCTTCACTCCAGTGCAGGTCCTAAAATCTTGAGGTTCGTAGGCGTGCCAGTCAATTTGACCCTGCAATTGACAAGGAGAGAAAATATTAAATTCATGAACCAATCGGCTGGAAGCCGACCTGGACTCGTCTCATCGACCGATGGCCGATTTGAACTGTAGCACTTATACATCGACTGGAAGCCGATGATGGCATGAGCAGTAGCATAATAATAAACAAATATTAAACTAGCCGATCATCGAAGGGATGCTCAAAAATCGGCTGTAAACTGATAAAGTAAATAAGCAGAATGCATAAATAACTAGATTAAATAAACTCCAGCCGATTGTAATAGTGACTGTTCGCGTAGCACCGCCCACGCCTGTACCCGAGCCCTTGCTCGTGCCCACGCCCGGATCCTTGCCTGCCGCCCGTGCCTGGGTCCTCGCTTGTACCCGCGCCCGGGTCCTTGCCTGCTGTCTGTGCCCGGGTCCTCACTTGTACCCGCGCCCAGGTCCTCGCTTGCTAATCATGCCCGGGAACTTACCTGAGCTCGTGCCCGGGAACCTACCTGTGCTCGCGTTCGGATTGGCAGAGTAAACTAAGCCGCCTTTAGCCGATCGTAATAGTAATGCAGGCAAGAATGTATAACAAAGCAAGCAGTATAATCGGCTGTATTTAAAAGATAACTTATCGGCTAAGCACTCCGATAAAACACCGCATAAAACTCATCGGCCTATTAAGAATAAAGTTATTACCGTCAGTCTAATAGATCGGACCCAACCGTTGCAGCACAGACTGATGATGATAACAAGACCTCGATAAGCCGATAGATCTAATGCGATCATGATGTAAAATATGATAACTTATCGGCTATGCACCCCGATAAGACGCTTGCGCACAAAGTATCAACCTAGCAGGAACAATTTATCGCTAGCAGTTTAGTAGGTCGGACCCAACCGATGCAGCACAAACTGTGGATAAACCGCTCCCAGTAAGCCGATACGATCTACGCACGCGTGATGTGATATACCTAATCAATCTATGAGATCAAACTGAACTGATGCAGCCATAGACAAAATAGATATATCGTGGTAAGCCGATTACCATAAATCGACTAGAATATCGGACCTAACCAAGGAAGTCCTAGCCGATAGGTAGCCGGGGTGACGAGACTTACCCTCTCGTAGGAGGTCGAACTTAACTGATGCAACCCGGCTCGAGAAGCAAGAACCCGTCGAAAGGGTGGCGATGCGCCGAATTTGTATTGATCGATTGATGTAGATGCATTACACAGCACCCGAGCATACATATTTATACCCCGAGTTGATATGAGTCCTTATTGGACACGGTACAAGATTTCCTAAACACAAAAACAGGACCTAACCGGACACGAGGTCAGATTTCCTAAAGACAAAATATTAATCCTTGCCTAATTAACAATTAACTACCATACTGCGATCTTCACGACTCTTTCCCAGATTCGGTCCCTTCTGGATCAACTTCCGTTAGTTATCTGCAATTTCTTCTTGACCGAATCTGATACAGGGCCTTACCAAATTTTGGCGTTAATAATATCTTCTTCGAGCGCATCTCCCCGAAGACGACGCGGAAGCGAAAAGAGTGGCGCGCTTGTCCAAGCGCTATGTCATGGTAGATGGGGACCTCTACTGACGTGGCACCAATGGCGTCCTGCTCAAGTGCATTCCGCGCGACTCTGGTGTCGAGATCCTTGCCGACATCCATGAAGGGGAATGTGGCAGTCACACCGCATTTCGATCCCTGGTCGGTAAGGCTTTCCGGCAAGGATTTTATTGGCCCACGACCTTGCAGGACGCGTTCGGCCTCGTCCAGCGCTGCCGCGCGTGCCAATTTCATGCCAAGCAGAGCCACCAGCCGGCGCAGGCGCTCCAGGTGATCCCCCTATCCTGGCCCTTCGCGGTTTGGGGACTTGACATCCTCGGCCCTTTTCCCCGGGCAGTCGGGGGTTATCGACATCTATATGTCGCCATCGACAAATTCACTAAGTGGCTGGAGGCGTTCCCTGTGATCGACATTGACAAGCATTCGGCGCTCAAGTTCATCCGGGGAGTCACCAGCCGCTTCAAAATCCCTAATCACATCATCACCGACAACGGCGCGCAGTTTACGAGCGAGCTCTTCGGCGAATACTGCTTCGATGTCAGCATCAGGCTCTGCTTCGCCTCTCCTGCCCACCCTGCTAGCAACGGGCAGGCCGAGCGGGCGAATGCCGAGATCCTGCGGGGCCTCAAGACAAGGTCCTACAACGACCTCAAAAACATGGCGTCAGGTGGATCGACAAGCTTTCGGCGGTCCTCCGGGCGAATCATACCACACCAAGCCGGGCGATTGGGGAGACCCTGTTCTTCCTGGTGTACGGGGCCGAAGCCATTCTACCGTCAGAGCTCACCTTCGGCTCTCCCCGGGTACAACGCTACAGCGACAACCTCGTCCACGACAACATGTAGCGGGACAACCTCGACTTCCTCAAAGAACGCTGGCGGCGCGCCTCGCTCCGCTTCGCTCGTTACCAGCAAAGCCTCAAGCTCTATCATCAGCATAAGGTCCGAGCCCAATCACTCCAGGTCGGGGACTTAGTCCTCCGCCTTGTCCTCACACGTGCTGGAAAGAATAAACTTTTCCCCATGTGGGAAGGCCCCTTCCTGGTGATCGGTGTCTCCCGACCGGGTTCAGTAAAACTGGGCCAAGAGGATGGGACCCCGCTTGCCAATCCCTGGAACATCGAGCATCTTCGCAAATTTTATCCATGAACACACCCTGTAATTGCGGGATGCTCGGGCCAGCGCCGGATTTTTCCAAATCTCAGCGCTGGCCGAGGGCCCCCATGTGCATCCGTTTCCCTAAGCAGCATTTTCAATGTCCTTTTCGGTCTCATGCCCTTTCTCCTTTTTCTGTGTGTTGCGTTCGTGGCGGTCTCCCCCTGGGGTCATAATCGGGCCGCGCCCGTGTGGCGGCTGGGTTTTGCACATAATCATCAGTTCCCTACCAACGAGCTACCGTATCCCCTCCTGCTAATCCCGGGGCATTGTCCGGGCCCCGGGGCCATGGGTGTGCCCCTCTGCGCGGTGCCCCGAGCCCCGGTGCCTGTGGTGACCCACCTGGTTGGCTTCAGGCTCGGTTTTTTCCGGAGGTAGGGGGCGAATTGCTTATGCGTAATCTTTTCCTCCGCACGGTCGCGACCCCGAAGAGGCCCTTGGGAGGTGATAGACATCACGGTTCGTAGCATGGAACGGACAAAGGAACGAGCTAAGTACCCTCACAGTTCATCATGTGCAGATTAGACCCATCCCTGGCAGGCTTGAGTAGGGTGCCCGGGTCAGCGCCATCTTTCTTTCCAAACCGGGACGCTGCCCGGGGGCCCCAATCTCAGATTTATTGCCGGCACGAGTTCCTGGGCCAGGGGCTGGCAGCGCTCCTGGCCCCAGGATCATGCTCACAGAGCCACACCACCCTTTTCAACATCCAGATACGTAATCTTATCCGACTTTAAACGTTGCTCAATTTCTATTCCTTCCCCGTTTGTATGGCCACGTGATTCGTTCTCTTCAGCCTCAGGGGCAAAGCGGAATTACCGGAGCCTGGCGCGAGGGCCGCCAGGTTGGCGCTGCCCCGGTTGCCGAGGCCAGATGGTCGGGTCATGGACCGTGCCCCGGGCACCGTCGATGCCCCGAGGTCTCGGGCAGGGCCCCTCGTCGGGCCAGCCTAGATTCCCATGGCGGGCAGCGGTGCCAGGCCTAGACAGTTCCACCCCGACCACCGCCGAAGCGCCGAGTGCTTCGCAGTCTGGCGACCCCCGCGCTCGGTCAAGGTCGTTTCCCGAGGGGCTCCCGGCGAGCCAAAAGGCACGAGCTTAGCACTTCGGCCATACCTAACCCACGCGGGGCATTTTTTCGTATTTTCTCTCTCTCCTAGCAGTCCTTTCCCGCGGCCTCGCTCCATGCTCGGGGCCAGTAGCGCTCGGGGGCATGGAGGGCCCCGGGCCCGGAAGACGGACTTAACCATTCCGCAAGACTAGCGCTCAGTTGCTCGCGGTCATCGGGGACCGAGTTCCCGAGGCGGGCAACTATCACGCTCGCTGCTCTCGGGGACCGAGCTCTGGGGCAGGCAGGCACCCCAGGCCCCGAAAAGGGGACTTAGACGCCACGGCCATTCACGGCTGCTGGCCCTTGGAGTCAGACGGCGCCTGGTACTCAGCGTTCCCGGGCCCCGGAAATCAAAAAAAAAATAATACCACAGCCGCCGGGGCCCGAAGCGCAAACATAAGCAACTCCCGGAACAACACAATAAGCAAAGGTACGAAAATATAAACATGATTATATACATATACAAATGTCTCTCTTTGTACAAGACAGGTAAATTTAGAGCGAAGGCCAGGAGATGTCCTCCTCCGGGGGGAGGTCACTTGTCTTCATCGGACCGGACCCCGGGCGGTGTCAGAAGGGGACTGCCGTCTTCCTCGGACTCCTCGTCGGTCGTCGGCTCCGCGAGGTACTCGCCCCGGTCAAAGAACCCCGCCACCGTCGCTGCGGTGTCGGCCATGACCCTCCGTGCCTCCTCTTCCCCTTCGGCGGGGAATCCCTCGAGAACTGGGGCCAGGGAGAAGTCGGTATCCCGGGCCCGGTAGCACCCGAGGACATACTCCGCCACCCGCGCGGCGAGCTCTCTCCCTTCCTTCGCCAGGACTTCGTGAACTTGCTCGGGGAGCAAGTCCAGTGTGCGCAGCAGGTCGCCGAGCTCCACCACCTCATCGCAAACCCCGGTGGGCCCTCCCGGCTTCCGCGGAGGTGCCCGGATGCCGATGCGGTCGAGACACCTCCGGACCCTGAGGTAGTACTACCCCACGCAAGCGGCGACCTCGCAGTCAAAATTCTTCCGGTGGGCGAGGTGGTTTTGCGCCGTCGTCAGCCTTTTCTCCACCTTGGCCAGCTTCTCGGCCAAGCTTGCCGTGCTCGCCGGAGTCGCCGGGCCGCTCGACGCAGCCAGCGTCGCGGCCCCGCGTGCCACGGCCTCGAAGTTGGCCGCGCGCTCCCGGGAGGCCTCGGCCTCCCGCTCTATCTCCACCAACCGAGACTTGGCGGCCTTCACCGCCGCCTCGCGCGGGGCGAGGGAGTTCTCCTTGTCCTCCACGGCCGCCTCTCGCATTGCGAGGGCCTCGGCCTTGGCGTCGAGGTCGGCGGCCAGCAGCCTCGTCTGCTCCGCCTCGCGCTGGTGGTCGGCTTCCCGCTCTCAAAACGAGGCCTCTAGCTCCTCGAGATCCTTTTCCCAGGACACCGGCCTCTCCTCCTCACTCAAGAGGTGGCTCATGCCATCCTGGGCGATCGCGCAGGAAAAGTTTGCGGCCTCCTTGCGGACCACCGCGGCTTCTTGGCGCGCGGAGACCTCATGCTCCCGGGCCGCGAGCCCGGCCTCTTGGGCCCGGACGCGATCCTCCCGGTAGGATATTTCCTTCTCCCGTGCCTCCATCTCAGACCGGGCGCTGGAGGCCTCGTCGGTGGTAGATTTGGCGGCGGCTTCCAATTCGACGACGCGCCTCTCCGCCGCCTCGATCTCCAACTGGTGGGTCGCCACGAAGATCTCGGTGGCGACTGTACGGGCGGTGAGCTGCTGCATCGCCACCGCGATCGCTGCCCGCCCGCTCTCGAGATCTGCCCGGACCCGGGCGGACACTCGCCGCTCCCAACAAGTTGCCGCCTACACTTGGCCGGCGGCGATCGCCATCTGCTCCAGCGCGGAGTGTAACGTCGCCTGTTCGCGTGCCGCTCCTGCTCGCCGGGCAGCAAAAGGTACCAGGGCCCGCTCCCCCCTCGTGGGAGACGGCTGGGCCCTGGCATCCCCCTCTTCCTCCGCAACGGGAACGTCAATCGGTTCCGCGACGGTCCGCTCCGGCGTGGCCGCCGCGGCCCCCATGCTCACTACCGCGCTCGGCGAGGGCGGGGGCGTAGCGGGACGCGGCGGCGCCATCGGCGCGCCCCCGGTGCTGCCTGCGGCCGGGGCTGGCGGCGCGATCGTCGGCCCCTGATCCTTCCTATAAAAATCAAAACAAGATGGGTAAGAGCTAGGACAAGAAACGCAAGAGAAAATGTAGCGGCGAGAAGAGCCAAATGGGATGGAAGCGCTTACTTCGCTTGGGGCCCCTTGAAGCTCCATGGCTTGGGCCTCAAAAGAGGCCGGGTGCCGCCGCGGGATCCCGTCTTCCCCGGTGACGCACTTGGGGCCGCGACGCTAGCCGGGGCTTCTAGTGCTCCGGACGCTAGCTCATCTGCGCCCCCCGCACCGGTGAGGGTCCCGCTTCCTCCCATGTTCGGGACCGTCACTGGCTCGGTCCCGAGGGCCCGAGTAGCCGGCCTCGGTTCGAGGAACAGGGCCCGAGCGACGCTCGTCGGCGCCACACATGCAGTGACCGCGACAACGGCCCCGGTCTGCCCCGGGTCTGCGTGGCTCCGAGAAGTGGCGGCCGGGACGGCGGTTGCCGGGGCAACAGTCTTTGCCTTTTTGGCCACCGGCAATCCCTGGTCGGGCCCCGCCGGTCGCTTCCCCTCTTTCTTCGACAATACCAGCTCCTCGGCCGGCACATCCTCGACCTCCGAGACGTCGAGCACCTCGACGATCTTGGGGGTGATCCGCACATCGACGATCCCCATGGCGTCAAAGTGCAGGAGACCTTCCTAGATCTTCGTCCACCCGCGGTCAGCGCAGAGCGGTGTGACGCTGTCCAGGAGCATGCGGCCTGCCGCGCCCCCTCCTTCCAACGCCGCCGCCATCAACAGGCCCATCACCTCCTCGCTCAGGTCGTCGGGGTGGGTCCTGGTGATGTCCCTGGGCCCCGTGTACAGCCAGTAGGCCCAGGACCTCCTATTGAGTGGCGCCAGTCGTCGGCCGAGGAAGTCACCGACGACCATGTACGCGTTCAACCCAGCTGCCCCCAGGCCAGCGATGCGCGCGATCACCGGCGCTAAGCGCGCGTCTTCCAGCGGCGACTTTGTCCAGCTCTTCACCTTCCGGGCCGCCTCGGTCAGGAACAGGAGCCGGTTGTTGGCGTCGACGCCGATGTAGACCCAGTTATGGTGCCACAGGTCCCACTTGTTCTTCAGCGCCATCGGGATGAACTCAATGCCGGGGTGGCCGCAGAAGTACGCACAGCCCACCCATTCCGGCAGAACAGTGGCCTTGTTCTTTGGCGCGCTCCTCATGGTAAAGTAGCGTCGGAACAGGTCCACCGAGGGCATGACGCCCACGAACATTTCGCACAAATGTGCAAAAATCCCCAACACCAT
Organism: Oryza meyeriana var. granulata; assembly: GCA_003991445.1. Taxonomy (NCBI): domain Eukaryota; kingdom Viridiplantae; phylum Streptophyta; class Magnoliopsida; order Poales; family Poaceae; genus Oryza; species Oryza meyeriana. The sequence goes on along the minus strand of RYFJ01001177.1, from coordinate 18,125 downwards.
CACGGCGTTGGGGGTCAAGTGCAACATCTGCACCTCATACACCTCCAGCACCTGGAGGAAGAAGTCGGAAAACGGCGGAACTAACCCGCCGACGGCGTAGTCGATGAAGTATACCACTTCGTTGGGCTCCCCCGGCGCGGGCTTCGGCTCGCCGGGGCGCACGTTGATTGCCGCCCTCCGCTGTGTGGCGACCGGCATCATCCTCTTCACCCGCTCCGCCCCTGCGTCGTCGTGCACGCGAGATGGCGGGAACGCACCGCCGTCCAGCGGCTTTACTCCACGGCCGGCGCGAGGCATCGCGGATGCGGCGGCAAGAGTGGTTGAAGGAAGAAGAAAGCGAGGAAAGGTGCGTGCGAACAGGGGCTCTGGGCGCAAAGAGCAACAGGGGCGGCGGTAGTTCGAATTTGGCAACGGGAGAAGCCAGCCGCTGCCCGCTGCCGTTTATAGCCTCGGAGCCCCCGTGGAGCTCCGCTTCAAATCCCCCACTACGGCCCTCGATTCACGGGCCATGAGTGGGAAGCCTCCCCTCGTCTCGTCTTGTCTTGGGCGATCATGGCCGTTGGTCGACCTGTCTCATCTTCCGTCAAATCAGGTGGGCCCCGCGTATCCTCGTTTCCCCAAGACGTGGTCCTGTTCCTGCCCGGAGTGGATCCCGACCGAGCAACAGGGCCAGGGGCCACTATCGGCGAAACGGAACTGGGGGCCCCACATTCCTGTGAGACGCGTGGATCTTCGGCCACGTCAGCTCTTTTGGGGCCCACATCTTGCACAAGTCACGGCCGGCTACAGCCGTTTTCCTGCTAGGTGCCTAGGGCCCGAGCGCTGTCCGGGCCCAGGTGCACCTTCCCCGGGCGCGTCGTGACGACCGCTCGCATCCACCTCGGACCTCGTGGCCCGGGGACATTCCCGGGCCCAGGTCTCATCCCCCGGTCTCGGGACCCCGCAGTCTCGGTCCAGGGTAGCGTTCCCGGGGCACATTGCTGGGTTATTCCCAGGCCCGGGGCGTACTTCACGAGCCCGGGACTCACATTCTCTGTCCCGAGGAGCTCGGCGCCTTGTGCGCGCGGAGGGCTCGATGAGCTCTCTGCCCCGGGCACGAGTCTGACTCGAGCAGATCAACTCCCCAACTACCCACATTAATGACGAGGCGACGGGGCATGTCACGCCTGACGCCCGCTCGGGCATGCGTGGACTTTCATGATGGCCTCCCGTGGGCCCGCTCCCTGCGCAGTCAGGGAATATTTGACTAAGAGGGCTTCGGTTTTCCACACTCTGGCAGCGATGACGTGCGCTGTCACATCTTCATAATCTAGCCGCTCGCAGCAGCCGAGCAACGTGACGACCGAACGTGCCGAACCTACCCCAGCGTGGCTCAGCAAGCGGGCGCGTGCGACAAGACATATTGTACCTAAAAAAGCTTTCTCTTGGCATGTGTACTAGGCACTGTGGACTCCCCTTGGACTATAAAAGGAGGATCCATTCCAGCAGAAAAGGGGCTTTTTGGGACTTCTGGGGAAATTGGAGTTTAGCTGCTAGAAAGACTTTGAGTTCCCAAGCTAGGGCTAGCTCTCGAGACCCCTGAAGAACACCTTGTAAGAACAAACCGCATTCATCTCACACACAGCAGATACACACAGGAGTAGGGTATTACGCCTCCGTGCGGCCCAAACCTGTCTACTTCTTCTGTCTCCCTTGCGTGTCATCGACCAGACACTGCAGCCGACCTGTGAACCACTCCCCTGGCCGAACCTTAAAGGGGGGTCCCCAGACTTCCCGCGGTTGGAGTTCCCTCTTCCGACAATGCCTACCGCCCAGGCAATCGCCGAAGATCTACCACTGTAATCATGAACTTTTTAAGTAGTCGCTGTTTGAGGAAAACAAAAGGCAATGTGTAAATATTGTAAATGCTTTTGTTGATTGTTGTAATATATTGCTAGGTATGCGATCTTATCTTAGCCATTATTAGTTTTATCTGACTAGCCAATTTATGCGAAGTGAATTGAGATCAACTTTAAAAGGCGTTTGTCCCATGGGACTGTACTTGGCAAAAAAACGTTGCATAGTCATTATAAAACTTCATGACTTACATAAAATAGACTCAAACATTATAAACAATAAGAGACATGTTATCCTCATGTAGCCCCCGACTCACTACTCGGTTGAAACAAACGGTGTAGTGAGCCAGAGTAAAAAACTTAATTTATGTATATATGAAAGGATTACAATACTCAGGTATAGAAAAGACGTAGCTGTTCTATTTTTCATGAGTTTTTGATTAGGACGCCGTCTTCAGTCTTCAGCCGGTAAGCACCCAGACGTGTCACCTCAGCGATAATGAACGGCCCCTCCCATAAGTGAGATAATTTATGCCTGTCTTTGGTGATTTGAATTTTTCTCAAAACGAGATCTCCCACCGAAAAGGCGCGGCCACGAATATTACGACTGTGATAATGATGTAGGCCTTGAAGATATCTTACCGACTGGATGGTTGTGACATCCCTTGCTTCTTCCAACTAATCTAGCTCGATCAGTCAGCCTTTGTTGGATTTGTCATCTGAGTGGGCCCGAACTCGCAGGAGCCAAACTCCAACTCGGTTGGCAACATGGCCTCAACACCATAGACTAGGAAGAAAGGGGATTGCCCTGTTGCCCGACTAACTATGGTTTGTAAAGACCAAAGAATGGATGGGAGCTCTTGGACCCACCGCGCTGCGTATGGTTGTAGTCGGTCAAATACTCTAGTCTTGATACCTTGTAAAACCATGCCATTTGCGCGCTCAACCTGTCCGTTGCTCCGTGGATATGCCACAGAAGCATAACAGGTCTTGATGCCAAAGTCGTCACAAAAATCTTGAAATATGCCACCGGCAAACTGAGTGCCGTTGTCCGTTATAATGTGATTGGAGACTCCAAATCGGTAAATAATACCCATGATGAAGTCTTTTGCCCTGGCGGCTTTAATGGTAGCAACAGGTTTTGTCTCAATCCACTTTGTGAACTTGTCCACTGCGACAAACAAGTCTGTGACCCTCCTGCCGCTTTCTTGAATGGCCCGACCATGTCAGCCCCCAGACTGCAAAGGGCTAAGATATTAGGATTGTCTGTAATTCCTGAGCTGGTAGATGTGTTTATCGAGCAAAGAACTGGCATCCCTCACATGTCCGAACTATATCCTTGGCGTCAGTAATTGCAATCGGCCAAAAGAATCCTTGCCTGTAAGCCTTTCCGACTAATATCCTTGATGTCACATGGTTGTCACAGATGCATGAGTGGATGGACTGCAGTATCTGCCTGCCCTCCTTAGATGTGATGCAGCGCATAAGGACTCTGGATGCGCTTCGACAATAGAGGTCTTCTCTGACTATATGAAAACATTTACTCCAACGCTTGATCCGCTCGACTTTGCTACGATCTTCTAGGAGCTCGTCTTCTAGTAAGAATCGGATGATTGGGGTCTGCCAGTCTTGAGAGATGAGTAACACTTCCCTTGGCTCTGGGGTAGGTTTAGCCCCCGACTGTTCAAGGACAAGTTTTTTCTTAACTGATGGCTCCAACAACTGCTCGACAAAAATTCCAGTCAGGACCACTTCTCGCTTGGATCCCATGTTAGCTAATTCGTCTACGACTTCATTATATTGGCGCAGAACATGTGTAATTTCTAGCCTGTCAAACTTATTCTCCAGCTTCCGTACTTCCTGACAATACGCCGCTATGTTTTCGTCTAGACACGTGCAATCTTTCATAACCTAGTTTACCACGAGTTGAAAATCCCCACGAACTACTAGTCAGTGAATGCTGAATGATATGGCAATACGGAGCCCGTGAATGAGTGCCTCGTACTTGGCAACATTGCGAGATGCTGGAAAATGTATTTGAAGGACATATTTAAGTTTTTCTCCAGTTGGCAACGTTAGAACGACGCCGGCCCCTACTCCGTCGATTCATAGAGAACCGTCAAAGTACATCGTCAAGTATTTTAGCTTGTCTGTTGATGTAGCCATTTGAGCTTCTGTCCAATCGGCCACAAAGTCAGCAAGTGCTTGGGACTTGATTGCTGTCCTTGGCTAGAAGATAATATCAAATGCCATCAACTCGAGTGCCCATTTAGCAATTCTGCCAGTGGCTTCGCGATTGTGTAGAACATCCCCGAGTGGATACGATGTGACGATTGTGACTTGATGCGACTGAAAATAATGAACCAACTTCCGGACAGTTATGAGCAATCCGTATAGCAGCTTCTGGACTTGAGGATATCTCATCTTGGATTCGCCGAGGACTTTGCTGACGAAGTAAACTGGCCTTTGAACTTTTTGTATATGGCCTAGCTCTGCCAGCTAGACTACCAGCACCGTGCTAACTACCTGCGTGGTTGCCGCTAGATACAACATGAGTGGTTCTTGGGCATTGGTGACACCAACATAGGTGGTGATGTGAGGAACTTCTTGAAGCCTTTGAAGGCATGTTGGGCCTCTGGTGTCCATTGAAAATTGTCGACTTTCTTCAGTAATTTGAAAAAGGGCATACCCCATTCGCCAAGTCGGGAAACGAATCAGCTGAGCGCCGCCATGCAGCCGGTCAGCTTCTGTACATCCTCCTGGCTAGTCGGGGGCTCCATATTCATTATTGCGTTGATTTTCTCTGGATTTGCCTCGATGACGCGTTGTGAAATGAAGAAGTCGAGTAGCTTTCCCGAAGGTACTCCGAAGACGCACTTTTCTGGGTTCAGCTTCATCTTGAATCTCTGAAGGCTTTGAAATGTTTCTTCTAAGTCGGCGATGAGGTCGTCCTTGACTTTGGTCTTGATCACCACATCATTGACATATGACTCTACGTTGCGCCCGAGTTGAGTGTGAAGACACCGTTGGATAGCACGTTGATACGTTGCTCCAGCGTTTTTCAACCTGAACGGCATAGTAACATAGCAGTATGCCCCAAATGGTATGATAAAAGAAGTCTTCAGGCAATCCTCCTCCTTTAAGATGATTTGATGATATCCTGAGTAACAGTCGAGAAAGCTAAGTAATTTGCATCCTGCAGTTGAATTGACCACCTGATCAATTCTTGGTAGACCAAATGGATCTTTGGGACAAGCCTTATTTAAGTCGGTATAGTCGACGCACATGCACCATTTACCTTTTTTCTTTCGGACCAGAAATGGGTTTGCTAGCCAATCCGGGTGGTAGACCTTTTTGATGAACCTGGTCGTTAGGAGCTTGGTTATCTCCTCCCGAATAGCATCTTTGCGGTCTTGTGCGAAATGCCATAGTCGTTGCTTAACTAGTTTGGCGTCTGGCTTGACGTTTAGGGAATGCTCGATCATCTCCCTTGGTACACCAGGCATGTCGGAAGGCTTCCAAGCAATTATGTCCCTGTTTGCCTGGAGGAAGGTGACGAGCTCGTCTTCCTATTTGGGGTCGAGTCCGATTCCGACAAGGGCAGTCTTGGTGGGGTCGGAAGGGTCCAGGGGATCTTCTTAGTTTCCGAGTCCGCTGAAATTCCCGACTTGGCTGCTTTTTTCGCCAGAATTTGATCATCCTCGTTTGCAGTTGATGCAGCTAGTCAGATATTGCTTCGTCCGGCTGTCGCTTCGTGAGATTGGGCCAGCTCGTAACTCTCCTTGTCACAGGTGAAGGCTTGCTTAACATCGCTGTGCAGGGAGAGTACTCCTGCTGGTCCTGGCATCTTGAGCACCATATATGTATAATGGGGCACTGCCATGAATTTGGCTAGTGCAGGCCGTCCGAGTATAGCGTGGTACGCGGTCTCGAAGTCGGCCACCTCGAAGCAGATGTTTTCTGTGCAGAAATTTTTCCGCGTGCCAAATGTTACTGGCAAAGTGATCTATCCGAGTAGGGTTGAAGAGAGGCCAGGGATTACCCCATGGAAGGGAGCAGTACTCAGCCGCAGCTCGGATCGAGGTATCTTCATCTCGTCGAGCATCTTGGCGAACAAGATGTTGAGTGCGCTTCCTCCATCAATGAGAACCTTCTTCAGTTTGATGCTTCTGATGACCGGGTCCAGTACGAGTGGATAGCGTCCTGGATGTGTTACTCAGTCAGGATGATCCGCGCAGTCAAAGGTGATTGCCGTTTCCGACCAGCACAGATATTGGGGGGCGTCTGATGAGACCGAGTTCACCTCCCGGGCGATTAGTGTCACACCCTAATCTGACACCACCGTACAATGGCACCAAATAGGGCGTGCCGCAGGAAAACAGCGTGAACTGCCTTCCCGCGAAACCGCGATACCGATACCAGTCCCAGGACGCAGCGCTGGTATCCACGAAAATCAGATATGCATCATTACTGAACCTTAATTAATTAAATAATTAAATAGACAATTACCTTAACTTAAGTTGCAGCTTCAGAGCAAGCCAGAGACAGCAACGAACAATATAGAGGCGTGGCAGCGACGGAACAGCGGACTAAGTCCCAACACACAGGTAGCGGCTGGGAGCCAGGACGAAACCCTAATCTTCACTTCACTGCAATTCCAGCTCCAGCTCCTGGCGGAAAACTATATATATAGAGAGAGAGCAAGGGTGAGTACATACATACTCAACAAGTCAGGGGAACTTAGGTGGTTATTGCAAGCTTCAAAGAGGGGCTAGTTATTTTGCAATCTGTTTATTTAAATCTTTTTGAATCTGCTAGTGTGTGCTTATCAACAATCAGGGTGAGGTGAGTCTCGCATGATCGGAGTGAGTTGTATCAATCTTTGAATCGACGCAACTCTCAAGAATTGGCCTCCGGGATACAGCTCCACCAGCTGACCGAACCTCATCAGGCCCACAACTTGTTGTCCACGATAGCTTCCCAACATTTTCCGAAATCGGATTCCCAATCCGCAAACATCCTTTGCAAACAGTAGCCAAACAAAACTATGCTAAGGAATCACCTCACATCCGCCTATGACCGCGGGCACAGCTGTTCAAACAGTTTAAACCTCTGCAGAGGGGGTACACTTTACCCACACGACGCGACTTACTCTAGTCACCAGCTCACACGCATTGGATACGATTTGGTGATGTAGAGGTTTTCGCGACAAGGCATTTCCCAAACCCTCCCAGGTTACCCCATGCTAATTGGAGGGGTCCTCGAGACCAACAACAGGGTAGGTCCAAGACCATGTTGTGCCAGGAACCCAGGAGACACCCTTGACGCCCTCCCGCACGATCCACAGTCCAATGGCATGCAAGGTGTCCTAAGGCTAGTTGCTCAGCCAGGAGTTATCTCATATCACCCATGTGGTTGTACTATCGTATGTTCGGATGAAATTCCAAAGGAATCGGTCCTTAGCTATAGTGCGGGAGACTTGTCCTGCTGGCACGATCCCCTCACCGCAGTTTTCGCAAACCATTTTCTTTTCAAGGCACCAACCCAGGTGTCGGGTTTTCCAATGTTTTGCAAACCCAAGTTTTACCCATCGTAGTCATTTTTAAATTTGATAGGCGATCACGGTACCATGCTCGTCGACACGGGTACCGGGATCTATCAAGGACGATGACAAGGATGTGTAAGGGAATCACAATCAATCAGGAAAGTCATGCAGCAAATGGGTTGGTGGCCCGTCGGTCATCTTGCGACCGCGGCCGAGAAATCATCTCTGTGTAGCCTAGTAAATGCGATTTGGCAATCAAAGTACTTAGTTCCGCAAATATGGGCTCAAGATGATCAAAGGTGGCTTGCCTTGCTCTAGGTCTTCACACGTCTTTGAGAAATCATTGCGAAATCCACTCCGAAACGAATATCCAACGATAGGTACTAGGCGCAAACACACAAAATCTACACAAAGTCCAAGAAACATACCCTATTTAGTGCTACTAATAGTGCCATTAGATAAATCTCAATTTTAGAAAATTACTGGAGTTAAGGGCCTGTTTGGTAGAGCTCTAGATTTTATGATTCTGACATTGCGATTCTGATTCTTCCTAGATCAGATACTGATCTTGTGGGGATTTTTAATTTTTGTTCGTTGGATTCTCACGAGAAGCCACCTTTTGCCTGATTCTCCATTCGTGTGTAAAATTAAGAATCACAGCGGATCGATTCGGCTAAGAATTGGGGGGATTTTTTTGCCCGTTTGGCTCAGCTCCAATTGATCCGATTGAGAATCACCCTCGAGAATCCCTACCAAACGCGCCCAAAACGGAGTCAATCGGAGTCATGGATAAAAAGATATGAATTTTTGAAGATTAAATGGATTTCTAGAATAAGAGAATAGATTTATTTGGAATTTATGAAAGGGAATATTCCCTGGAATATCAAGTGCTACCAATGACAATGGGGCCTGTCTGACAGGCCTGGCCCACAGGGTAGGGGAACAGAGAGAGGTTGGCTGGATGGACTGTGGGCCAAGGTCAATGTGGTGGCCCACATGGCAGTGAAGGGAGTGGCTCCATGACGGCTGGGGCCCGGCGGCACAGTGGAACAGAGGGAGTGGAGATCTGCGGTGAGCCAATGAGAAGGGGGGCCCACAGGTTGGTGAGACGAGGCATGTGGACCGAGTCCAGCTGGTGCGAGGGGAGAGGAGAAGTGGGGGCGGTGCACAGGAATGGTTCATGGTGGATTAGGATGACGGGCCCGTATGCCAATGACTCGTGATCAGTGGACCGGGAGAGGCAGGCCCACCGGTCAGCGCTACGGGCGGCTCTTAGAAAGACTGACAAGATGGGTCCACGCGGCAGTGAGAGCGGGAGAAGGATGAGGTTCTCGGCTCGGGCAAGGCAGAGAGGAGAAACGCGGCGGCCGAGATAGACGGTCAACGGTGGTGCGAAGCGAATCGGAGAACGACAGTAAATGCCAGCAAGCGGCGGCGCCAGCGAGGAGCGGAGGTTGAGGCGAAGCGTTTGAGCATCTTCGATGGCATCACCGGGGACGGAGGGCCGCTGGTGGCGTCGAGACCGAAACAGAGGAGGAAGGAAAAGATTGGGGGCGACAATCGTGGTGGCGCCGAGGTAAGCTCAAGGGAGCTGAGGAAGGAGGGAGAGACATCAGGGCATACGAGGAGAGCTCACACAAGGAGGGCTCGACGGGGAAAAGAGCTCACCGGCGGTGGAAATCCTCAGGACGACGGAGTTCGAGAGTGATGACAACGACATAGAGGAGTTAAGGGGGTTTGCTCCCGGGTTGAGCGGAGACCGAGCAGGGCAGGGGAACGGAGGGGAGAGGCGTTCACAGCACGTCGCCTAGCTCAGCGATGGGGCGCGTGATGGCCAAGTGACAGCGGAGACCACAGAGCTTCGGGTGCCACGCGGCCAACATTGTTCGGAGAGGGGCGATGTCCACGGCGCTAGATTGGCTCAACAATGAGGGTGCCCGAGGCGGCCGGAATGGCTTCGGCGGCCGGGCTTCATGAGGCTGCAAGACAGAGCGGCATCCTCGGGAGTCGAGTCAGAGGGGGAGATGGATAGCAGTCTCGGGGTTTTTGTAGGCAAGGGGCGGCGAGGGAGGCCACTAGGTCGGTCCGAGCGATCTCCAATAATGGAGGGGAGCGGGAATTGGCGTCAATAATTGAGGGGTGAGGGGAAAAATGGTGCCGCGGCGCGGGAACTTCTTGGGGCGGCGTGATTCGATTGACGGAGGAGATTTGGGGGCCGAGAAAAGGCAGCGTATCGTGCGGCGATTTTTGAACCTAGAGCGCGGGCTCGGGTGAGCAGGAAAGGCCAGAGAGGGGGGGGACGACAATGACATGTGCCGTGCGGGCTCACTTTTGACCGGTTGGTCGGAGGCTGAGAAAAAGGGAGGAGAGGAGCGGGAAAAGCAGGGCGGCTCAGCTATCCATGGAGTGGCAACTAGCGGGCGTCGGCGGGGCCGGGCGAGGCCGAGGTGACGCGGGGCGACCACGGTGGCATTTGACTGAACGGGTCTTGGACAGTATGAAGCGACGTCAAGAGGAGAAAGAAGCATAGTTCCGCAAGATCGGACGGCTGTGCGGTGGGCGAGCCACGCGGCGCGCATCAGCGACACGGTGCGGTTCACGTGCGGCAAGGGCGTGCAAGGGGATCAGGCGGCGCAGCGGGCACGCGGGGGACACATGGAGCCGATCGAGCGGCTATGGCCATCCGCGCAGCACGGCACAGGGTGAAGGAGAGAAGATCGACGGTGGGCACTCGCGAGCAGGGGCACGTGGTGTTGATCGCGGCGGGACGAGCAGCTCCCGCGTGAGATGGATCGAACGGCGGCCGTTGCATGGGGGAACACATGGCGGGAAACCGTGGCTGTGGCAGCTCACACAGGCACAGAGCTGGGCCGAATTAGGGGGGGAGGCTATGGCCCAAAAGGCACAGGAACATCTTTCATTTTCTGTGGAAATTATTTGGTTGAGTTTTGGGGGAGTTTTTCAAAGGGAATTTGAATTCAAATTTATACTTGAACTCAGGGGAAAAGCAACGAATCAAGGGAGGTCCCAGGGGAATAAATTTTAGTAGTTTTGGAATCAACCTTGCTTATTGGCCCTCAAGGATTTATTTAGATGGATTCTAATGGGGAGAGAGGATGCAAATTCAAATTGAATGTTCTCAATTTTGAATTTTGTGGGTACTCAGGGGAAACAACATTGGGAAGAGTTCAGGAGGTCAAGGGTGGATAGCCGACACACATGTACATGCACTCACGTGTATGGATATATATATATATATACATATATATATACATATATATATATATGTATGTATGTATGTATATCGGTATGATGGGGAATTTGAGTGTGGGGGTTGAGGCATGTATATATGCTTATATGTGTGGGTGTATACTCAGGGATTTATATTGGTGGGAAGGATTTGGATAGAGGTTCGTTGCCCAAGTCATAGTATTTAACTCAGGGTTTTCTTAGGGACTCAAGTGAGAGAGAAAACAAGGGAAGTTACGGGGAGGATTCCAAAGGGGATATCTTAGGGTTCCGACTCAGAACTTCAGAACGGATATCGAAGAAGGATTTTGGAACATCGGTTCGGATATCGGAGCGGAGATTGCTCAAGGGAGAAAACGAGGGAATTTTGTTGTCAGGTTTTGGGGCCAACTCGAATGCGGTGGTTCAAACTCGAAGAGATTATTTTGGAACAGAGGTTTTTGAGAGGAGGGGTTACGAGATCCAGGATAGGAATTACAAACTGAGATCCAGGCACGACATACAATACAGCACACAAGAATCAAAATTTTCATGGGTGGTTTTTAGCAAAAAATTGTTTAACGTCTCCCTGAAAGGGATAAGGTTACATGGTAGAAATCCTAGTCGGACTTGGCCAAGGGATTTCCTTTTAAGAACACAACATAACCGGTTAGGTCTATATCCCTTTCCTTGTTATCCAAGGTAACACACACCGAGTCCTATTGTATTCCTGATTACATGATTAGGCCCATCCTCTATCCGAGTGGCCGTATGGCTTTTCATGAGGTACCCGGAGCCCATGACCTCCACAGTTTTCATGAATCGCTATTGAATATGCCGTGGGTATTTCTGAGCAACAGGGAGAATGGCACTAGAGATATAAAGACTCCATCAACATATGTCTATACTGTGACTGATCCTGCATGTAATTCTTATTCGGACACCATGTGTGCGTCCTTGCAAAAAGGAGTACTAATTTTAGGTAGGATTTTCTAGATCCTCATTACTAGTGTGCTTCATCATGTTTCCTTGCATTTCTATGTACTAGTACATTTATATTTTATAAATGGCTGGTTTGGGTCGAACATCCAGTTGTGTAATCTGTTTTTGTAACCTTTGGGATCCAACCGCCTAATAATGTTGCTAATCTTTTTGTTAATTGGCTAAACGGTTTACAACCTAGGCTAAAGTATCAATGTTTTGTTGGCATTGAAGTTTTATGTTGGGCGGTTCGGTTTTGTAGGAATGATGTAGTCTTTAATGGCTCCAACATTAATTCCTTTTTGCATGTAATTTTTAAGGAGACGTACTGGGCATGCCAATGGTCTATGTTGCTTAAAGAGGAGGATAGCAACAAGATGAAAGAGAGTTGCAAGTTGTTGGAGACCAGAGATTTGGATTTTTTTTTCTCAAAGTATGGGTCGAACTTGAGGCGGAGGTTAAAAGCCTAGCTTTGTCTTATTTTGTGCTTTGTGGGTTGTCTTGCATTGTTGTAATGTCTCCTTTGCAAGGAGTTTGAGTCTAAGTGCTTGTGTAGGGTGTTGGTTGTGGAACCTTTATGTAAGGTGTGGAGTCTAAGTACCCTTGTTTTGATTTGGGCTGTGTATATTTGGTTTGGATGTAGCGGCCAAGTTATCCCATTTTTTCTTTATATTAATTGTCGTTTGGTTAATTTTCTTGACTTTGTAATTTGGTTACCACGTAATCCATTACAAACCCAATATAACCCCATAGGTCTTTTCATACAGCCCATGAAGGAGTGGAATCTGATGCGATTCTCCTTATAGTTCGCCACACATGCGCCAATTTAGGAAATTATTCAAATTCTAACTTATTTTTTTCAATTTTCAAAATTTCCTGGCCTAAATATTCCAAATTTTTGGAACTACCAGCCCCTACCCTCAATTTCTTTTTCTGCTTTCTGCAATGTTGAAACCCTCACCTTGCTCCTCACATTGACAAAATTCAATAGAACTCGGTAAAATTCAACAAAATTCAAGCTACCGTCGACATATCACCGAGGGACGATTACTGATGGCATATCGGTTTTCGTGGACCCTGCTTCACCTCCACCATGCAAGGGAAGCCCTGGCAAGCTTTTGTTACTTTTCTGCATAGTCTCAGCTGATCTGTGGCATCAAGCAAACATTGAAACGTGTATAACTTTGCTAGTTCAAAACCAAATGATAAATCAAGTAATGGGTAAAGCCTATTGACAATTGTTGACATACTCACATATATACAGGGAGTTCCTAAAAGTAATTTTGCAAGATGGAACAATTTACCCAAATAATAGTGCATGCCTAGAGCGTTTGCCAATATGTTACCTGATAGTGAATTTGTGATACGATGAGAAAACCAGAGATCCCAGGTGCCTCAGATGAAAAACGTATGGCCCATCCTTCTCGGATCTCAGATGACAAAGCAACCTTCTCATACTCATATCAATCTGCTCGGATCCTTCCCTGATCTCCCATGTGTTTAGTTCAGCACTACTGCAATGATCACAACCATGAGTGAAATATTTGTAGTAATCGTTATATACTATACCTCACATTGTTTTACGGCGCGGGAACGGAGTCTATAGTTGCCGCAATTTTCCTAATAATGTGGTATTGACGAGACATAAGAATAGTTTGTTTAGCATTCAAGAATGTCATATCTTACTGTTGCTTAAAGCCGTCCTGATGCTTCCTACTCCTATCCATCTGCTGATCTGCACACATTTTTCTCTTGTAGAAATTTGTATCCCTGTACTTGAGCTTCCCAACAACTCAGGTATATATACTGCGGTTACATATGGGTCATGAGCAGCAGTATACAAGTCAGGTAATGGTAAGAAAAGACCTGAGTTAATACATGTACTTTTTCCATGGCGTTTTGGATTCATCTTATCTACCCTCAGTTAAGTTAGGAAACAAAGGCAGTCTAGAAAATTTAAGGCAAAAAGTTAAAAAAAGTTCGCACAGGTCAATTAAAGGCTAAGACTTGGCCATGCAACCTGCACAAAATGCACCATGAATATATCAAGCCTAGAGAAGTCCTTTGTTTTAGGTAAAAGGCCCTTCTCTGTCTTGTAAAGCATATTCTCCATCCATTGGTGGAGGTATCTGAATTTTTCCCATGCATTCTATCAGATTTCGTTCGTGGTGCTAGCATTTGTGAAATGGATCAATATGATTGATTGTGAGTTGGATTTTCTTATACATTTATGTTACAACTTCGGGTAAGCCCTCAGTAACAACCTTCAACCAAAATCAACAACAGTGAAACTTTTGCGTAGCTAGAACACCAATCCACGGGAAGCGGCTTGGGTCTAGGGACAAAACCCTAATATTCACCATCTTCAACCTATACTTAGAAAGAGGGAGAAAAACAACAACAAGGGTGAGTACTTTCGTACTCCGCAAACTACTAGAAAATGTGAATATACAAGCTTCTAAGTAAGGATGGGTTCATTTTGCAAATCCTTTTATTTGTAAACATTTTCCAAACCTCTAAGTCCATTTGGAATGAGACTTACCGTCCCGATCCTTCTGCGAGTTGCTTTACAATAACTCAAGTGGAAAAGTAATATTTTAGTTTTTTTCATTTCATCCTCTTTTCCTCTATCAGATCCCTTTCATACTCTCTATATCTCCAACAATTATCCCAACTTTCTCGTTATATTGCCAATCTCTTGGATCCTGGAGCCATCCATGTCCTATAACCTTCCACTTCCACTCGGGAATCCTACTATATGATGCCATTCCAACATCCCGGGTCACACAGACTCGTTTCAAACTACCAGGTCATCTGTCAATCATACAGACCGACTCTGGTAATGATTCTCATTCCCACAAACTAGTTTTTCAATAAGCATAGGCAAATAAATCTATGCTAAGAAGAATCACCTTAACATTCGCCTTAACGTGGGCATGGCTGTTCGAGATAGTTTAACTACTCTGCAGAGGTTGCATGCTTTACCCACATGACCCAAAGCTTACTCCAATGCCTGCTGGCACCAAAAGTTCATAAGATGGCCTTTCCAAAGTTAACCCATGAATATCACATGCCGCATAGTTGGACGAGTCCACAACAAGCATTTTGCAAAAACAACCATCGTCTACTCAAGATACATCGGGGATGCTCCTACACCTATCGGTCGGAACTATATAAACGCCACGTATAGAGGCAAGTGCCACGAAGGGCTATCATCGAAACACAAAACTTCATCTCCTCATCCCGGCATTCCACAACTACTGGCATACAAGATAAACATGAATTAGCAATTTACTTTTCTAGGGGTATCCTACAATACCTGTGTGGTTGCACTGTAAGATGCTTAGATGGAATTTTCTCCAGGAATCAAACCTTTATATGCGAATACGAAACAATGGCCACATAGACAAGAATACTGTATCACGAGCTTTCGCAAACCCATCATTTTTTTAAAACCCATTGACACCAGGAGTTGGGTCTTTCCAAAACAATTACCAAACCATTTTCCCTGAATTTCACATATATCTGTGAATGTGGGGGTCTTGGTCGGTACCCATGCTCGAAAAGCATGGATACTGAAGTGCCTCTAGGGTGGAGCAACAAGGATTTAGGGTTTTACAACAACCATATGAAAAAGTAATGCAACTACTAGGAGGATCCGTCAGTTGCACGCATACTGTGGACCTCCAATTTTGTACGCCAAAAACGCCTTGTGTTTATAATATACCAGAAATCCCTAGATAGTAGTTTTTGGCATACACACTTACATAGCTGGTACACAGTGCTTGTATTGGAAATCGTTCAAGCTTTACCATACATAATATTACAAGGGTTGCCCGAGTAGGACCCAAATAGACCGAGCACGGTAGAATACATTACAGAACCTCCAAAAGATCAAGGTATGGAAATGATAGCACACAGACGGCGGCACAACTCCACAGGTAACGACTGGGGATCCAAACCCTAAGACGCCTCCTTAGGTTCCTCTTCCTCCAATGGGACGCATTCATAAGGGTTATCTTTATCGCCTACTTCTAAGAAGGGGGAATTAAGCAACGGTGAGTACAAACGTACTCGCAAGCCACCACTACAAGATGCATTAGTGCAATGTTGAATTCAAGCGTGGCAAGGTTCGTCTGCAGAAAGCAACTTTCACAAATCAGTTCATAAACCCTAGACCTAGTGATTTTGACTGAAAACATCATTATGTTTAAGTGGTTACCCGATAGCGAGAATTGTCATCTTCTCCCCAAGCTTCCCTTGGATCAGCTTACACTCGCATCTAGTCTTAACCCATTTTTCGGATCTCGACCTTCCCATATCCCGGGAGGGTCCACATGTCATCATCCCTTAACCTAGCCTAAGCAATATTAAAACTTTTGAGGCTAGTCAAGTGTATAGCAAGTCCCGGTGCTCCTTTAACCGTGAGCATGGCTATTCGAATAGGTTGATTTTACTCACACTGCAGTGGATGTATGCTTTACCCGCAATCCGTGACGCGCCCAACACATGAGATTTGTCACGGCCAGGACTTTTGGTTTCGACCCCCATTGCGGCATTGCGGCACCCTCTCCAAGGACTATGAGCCATAGCACCCAACGCCTCAAGCTAGTGGTGAGAGGAGTCCTGGAATCCGAGAAATCCAGGCAATACACTATATATATACTTAGGGTGCATTTTAACGTTTTGGCGTCACAATCACAATAGCACAAACCCTTCAACTTCATTGTACATTCTGTGTGCAGAACCAACCATGATTGGGGTGCCACCCCACTCGGGTCACCTAATCCTTCAGGTCTATGCCCATACGAGAAATGCGGCCGTACTCTGTTCGTTTCCTGCATAGCTTCTTGACTCGGTCCTTAATTGACCAGGTCGGTGCTAGCCTTTTCATAGAACCGCCCAATTTAGTCCGTGCCGCCCCAGTCGAAATCAGTTCTATATCTTTAAATTTTTGGTTTTCACAAACATTTTTATGTGAGACGCGGAGTGGCGCTCATGTCTCCACCCGCTTATCGATAACTACCCCTCCCTAGGCAATCATCCCCTCTTTTCTCTTAAACTTGTCATGAGCATATAATATACGAACAACTAATTAAGCATGACTAAGCGTTATCATTACATGACTGAGGACTGATCATAATATGGCAATCAAGGTACGGGAAAACAATACAAAAGAATGGCTAAAGCAATTAGGTACGCAATTTAAATATAGCATGCACTTTGTTTGCAACCAAATCATTTCACAACATAGGATCAACATGATCATGGAGGGGGGGTCGTGATGACTTCCTTGCTCAGCTAAGGGCTCCTCCTTAGCTGCAATGAACTCGTGCTCGCAAAAGTGAAGTGGGAATTTATTCAAACTACGCTCAGAATAAAATAAGCCATAATTCCTAGAAAAATACTAAAAATATCAAACCAGTGTCATTGGATAGATATTGATTTTAGAAAAATTTTCGTGAAAGTTTCACCCCAATCAGATTTAAAATGAGAGAGTTATGGCCGTTTAAAGATTCAAATTTAAATTAAATCAAATTAATTGAAAAACCTTACTGTGCGTTTGTTTTTCCCCTTTTCACAATTTTTTTCCTTAAAAGAAATCCCTGAGTCACTAACTAGTGGGCCCTAGGCCCCCCTTTTTTTGGAAAATGATTATTTTCAAAAAGAAAAGTCTCCAGTGGCTAATAGGTGGGGCCCAAGTCAAAGTTTGACTAGCCCAGGCGGCCCATTTCCTGGTTGGGACCACATGTCCGCCTCACAGAACCTCACCTGGGTTAAACAGGTTTTAAAGTGAGCTGGCCTAGCTGTCAGGCATGGCCCACATGTCGGTCACATGTGTTAATTACATCATTCGGTCTTAACCACGCGATTAAACTTAACTAATCCCAGGCCCACATGTCATGTCTACATCTATTCTTCTCTCCCTCTTCTCGTGCTGTTTTTTCTCGGCCGCGCAACGCGTGCCGAACGGCTCGCGCGTGGCGCCGCCGGGCTAGGACCTAGGGCGGCCGCGAGGGAGGCCTGTGGGGCCCTCCGCCATGTCTAGGCAGCAGGGCGGCGGGCTGCCGGCGGTCAGGGTGGCGCTACGATGGGCGGCAGCATTCATGAGGTGCTTGGGATTTGGCGTGATATGCATGGCGATGGCAAGGACGATGGCGCATAGGCTCGCGGCGGCGCGCCTATGGGCATCTGGGGACAGGACACAAGCAGACCGCTGAGCTACCACCTACAGCCGACGAGGTCGCAAGGAGGGAAAAACTAGGAATGGTGCAACACAGCGGGGAGACAAGTGTGTTCCTTCACAAAATTTGGCCTGGCCGGGCTGCACGACGGGCCCACAGCTGGCCTTGGCGGAGCTCCCCATTGTAGGGGAGGATTTTTCCGCCTCAATTGGCTGAGTGGTTTTCGCTGCCTACGTAGTCCAAGCTACGGTGGGTGACGCAAACGGCATAGCATGGCACCGATGACAGGTGAGAAGATTGGCTGCGCAGGGTTGGGATGCTTACTACGGCTCTAAACTACCTTCTTGGCGA
>RYFJ01001176.1:0-472513 GCA_003991445.1 Oryza meyeriana var. granulata | reverse complement strand
AGGTTGGGGTGCGTTCTCACTCCGATAAATTTACTCGGATGCCGCCTCAAGTCGGATAATTGGTTCGAACGCTAGTTCGGACTCCAGTCTGGCTCGCTTTCTTTCTCCTCCCCGGAGATCTTCATGGCTTCAACACCACCCTTTGAGGTCGCGCCGACTAGAAGACGAGCAAGCAAGGAGGAGGCGGCCGACTGGCACCAGGAGGAAGGCTGATTGGAGACTCGCCAACGACGGGCTATAATACGGCAGAGCTGGGCAAGCAGCCCAGCAACAATTCTCCAAACAAAGTCAGCGTCACAACGTCTTCGTCGCTCGCAACATGAAGTTGTGGCCGTCGCAAACCTTTGCTGGACATGCTCAGCTCGGCCCTGACCACCAGGCCACCCCAACCATCGCCAAATAAGCGATGAATCACGGCTGCTGCCTGCCAACAACAGCAGTCGGGCGCACCATAATATCGACTAAGCAGGTCGGGATCTCCAGCGGCGGGCTTCGTCCACATCAGCTATCGGCGTCGGGCGGCTGACTCAACGTCAGCAACGCGAAGAGTTCTAGGCAAACTAACAACTTGGTATACAATACAACAACCCGGCGTCGTCGCCAGTATGATCGCCGGCCTACATCAAGACCTTTCGGAGGCATACAGCATGACCTTTGCCATACTATCAGCGCCCAGGCGCCGCGAGTGACAAGAGGATGAGCCGCCCGATGGAAGAAGCGAAACCAAGCGCTTTGGCCTCCTCACGAGTGGCTTTAACCGCCGTGGTCGAAGCCCGAGCCCACGAAGATGGGAGAACAGTTGGCTTGCATTTCACCGCCCTCAATTTGGGTTTTTGGTGGGGCATTCAAATAAACACCCTAACAGGCGGTTAAGGGGACTAATGGTGATTTAGAGCCTTTTTAACTAAGCAATATGTGGCAAAAGAATTCGGTGCGATCGTCCAACGGTTGCGCCTTGATCTGGGTGGTGCGTTGAGAGGACGCACACCGGCGGATCCACAAAGCAAAGTTGAATATGACGGATAACACGGCAGAGTACAGGGCGGACTAGGAGTTATTTTTTAAATTCTTTTGAATTTTTTTTTTGGGAGAGTCCTGGATCGAAACACGTATAACTTCATCACTTCAAACGGAGGCGGAGTTTGGCATGCTGTAGGTCCTGCTGACGACTGCGAGTTGCTTAAAGATCCAAATAGCTGAGAGTCCATGGTATTGACATACTGAGACCGCCCATAGGCATCAAATACATACCCTTGGTGGCATGGGGTCCTAGTTTTCGAGTTGTCGACGCCGAGTCTGGGGGCTCTCGCGTAGCCGCAGCATACGAGGCGGTTGATCGGGAGGCTCCGACAACCTCCCATCCTCGGGAAGCCCCGAGACGGGAAGAACCTAACGTGTTGGCAGGCGAGGTCTCTCTACCGTGGGAGAAGCTCAGGGCGCTGGTTGGAGTTCGGGAACCTCGCGGAGAATTTTCAAGGGACACTTGTGAATATACAGGACTGAGATGACCCGTCTTCAGGTACAGCCAATGTTTCTGACTTGATATCAGGCCTGCACACTTTGATTCTAGCCGTCTCGATTGAGACGAATATCTAAGACAGTACCGAGTTCCTCCAAGACGATGTTCATCTTCATCAAGAGGTTTTATTAGCCGAGACGAGACAGTAGATCTGTTTCGAGATGCTTCCAGAGATCGTTTCTACCGATACGCAGATTCCTTGTCGATCTGACGTAGTGAAGTATGCTAGTGCGCATACATTGAGTGAATTTGCTGTTGAGAGAAGGGCTAGGGAGGAGATTCCTGCTGAGAGGGAGCTATAGAGGAAGCGACCTGGATTTTGGCTAGTTTGCGCGGCGTTAAAGTTTCTCTCTATCTAGAGGGAAGCCTCCATAGACTCGCGACAAACAGATAGCGCATCTGCGTTCCGCGAGCTTCGTCTCTCCGTTGGGTTGGTCCCGGAACGTTTGTGAAGGTTAATTTCGCCTTCCAATGAGGACGAAAGAGGTGATGTCCTACGTAGAGTAAATATACACAAGTTGGATTTCGTGTCGCTTGGTGAGAAAGGGGTGAATTGAGACCCAGCTCGCTTGGAAGCCCTCAACGGAGACGTAGTGAATCTTTGTGATCGAACTTCGGGAAAAAATCTTTGTGCCTCCATTGTGTTTTCTTCGTTTTGCCTCTTTTTGTGATCTTACCTCGGCTGAATGTCGCCGGCATCGTCGAAGAGTGCTTAGCCTTCCCATTGCAGACTGGCGCCATAGCTTAGAGTCGAGAGGTAGGCAAAATGATCCATAATTCAAGGGTGTCTTGGTAG
Organism: Oryza meyeriana var. granulata; assembly: GCA_003991445.1. Classification (NCBI taxonomy): domain Eukaryota; kingdom Viridiplantae; phylum Streptophyta; class Magnoliopsida; order Poales; family Poaceae; genus Oryza; species Oryza meyeriana. The sequence goes on along the minus strand of RYFJ01001176.1, from coordinate 470,198 downwards.
AGTCAGTAACCCGCGAACAGTCGAATCTCGCGTTCTTAAGGCGCGAGACAAGAAAGAGCCGTCATGTACCACACCTCAGACAACGAGCTGGTCTCAAAACAAGTCTGGCTGAGCCCTCGTCTGAACGGAGCCGTGTGGGGGAACACAGTCGAGACCACCTGAGTGGCCAATTTCATTGGGTGCAGGGCAGGGTCTCCTAACTCGGAATCCGCTTACCTACTGCATTTGAAAATTTTTTCGGGAACGCCTTTCACGGCCGCCACCAGCCGCGCACTATCGAAGCACGTACTACTCAAAGCAAGGGGTTCATTCCGAGCCGGGTACCTTACCATCGACAGCATGCCCCTTCCACCCAAGGGCAAGCACACATGGGATACCGGGGATCTATACGCGAAGGTGACAAGGAATGTAAGGAGGATCACCATCAATAAGGTAGTCCATTGCGACGGCGCACAATGGGTAGGGACTGTGGCTACACGTCGGTCGTCTTGTCGGATATCAGCGGGAGACAGTTCTCGCTCCGACGCACGCGCTTCATCCAATCTCGAGCCGATTTGTAAGTGTAACGACAAGCTAGTAGATAAAGACAAGCTGGCTGATCATGTGTGCAATGATACTATTTAGCGCTTCAGATTCGATTTGGTGTTCTCAAGATCGCTCAGAAAGCTCGTTCAGAAGCATCAACCAGACGATGCACTTAAGTCTTAGGTAAGTCTTCAGAGGGCTTGTCCGCTATCGGGGAAGTCCAAGTGCGGGCATAACAACTGAATGAGCTAAAGCAGTGACACGCAACCAAATTAACATTACGCGCTACTATACAGAATGTGTAAGGAACACTACCTTATTCTCGCTGGCTATACGTTGACCGCTATTAATAGATCTTACCGATTTGGTTATGTAGGGAATGAGGTCAATTACCTTCAATCGCGCAGATCAACCTAGATCGGGTTCCCACTGGGGGATTGGGCGGACTTCCAGGAGTCATCGGACTTAGGATAAAAGAATATGATTTCTTCCAAAGATTATCCGGATTTCATTGGGATCATGAAAATGGAATTATTTACAAGTTTCTCGCCTCGCGAAGGCGAATATATTCGCGAGGGACGTCGTTTTCACTGAATGGCTATGAAATATTAGGAGGGCCACTCGGATGATAGAAAACCTTTGCAGAGGCTTGACCAGAGGAGGGAGAGCGTAGAAAGAGGCACCGGGGTGTGGCTCATAGGTCAGCTGATGTTCGCGCACAGTCGGCGAGACTGACGTTTCGGGACGAGATGAATGGGATTCTGCTGGGTTCTGTTCAGATAATAACGAAGCCGACGCACGGGTGAGGCCCGTTGAGGGCCACTCGGAGCATAACAGCGGGCAGGGCGGGCCAGGGAGGATTCCCGGTGGCTTCGGTCAGTCTCAGAGGAGTCTTCGCGAGTCCGGGACTAGCGTAGTTGCAGGCGGGCCACCAGCACGGCGAGGTGGAGAGGACGCCTGTCCCGTAAACCCTCTATCCGCAAGCGGGAATAACTTCCGCACAGGGAAAGGTGTCGTTGCTGCGTCGGTCAGGGTGCGGGCAAATTCGGCTGGAGACGGCGCCGGGCGTACACGCGATCTCGGACGACCGGCACTCGCCAAATTCATGGCGATAACCTGCAATATACAACTGGTGCTGAGATGCCTAGGCAACAGGTAGTCCCTCCGCTCCGCAGAGACATCAGAAAGCCTTCACCTGCGACAAGGACAGAGCTGCGAAACTGGCTCAATCACAAGAGGCGGCAGTCAGGCGCGAATAGCATTCGGCAAGTCGTCACAACTGAAGTCCGAGCAAGGTCAAGTCCGGCGAAAAGCAGCGAAGTCGGGAAATTCAGCGGACTTTGGACAAGAAGATCCACCTGGCCCTCCTTCCGACCCCTCCAAGATGTCTAGTCGCGACGGCATCGACCCCAATAGGAAGATCGCCTCGTCACCTTCCTCCCAAGCCACAAGGATTCTTCGCGTGAACCGTCCGCATGCCGGGCGTACCAAGGGAGGTGATCGAGCACGCCCTAAAGTGAAGACAGATGCAAGCAGTCAAGCAACGGCTGCGGTGCTTCGCTCACAAAAAGACTGCAAGGATGACCTATTCGGGAGGAGCTTCCAACTCCTCGTAGCCGGGTTCATCAAGAGGTCTATCACCCGGATTGGTTGGCCAAACCTAGGTTTTGGTCAGAAGAAAAACGGCAAATGGGCGTGAGTCGATACACCGCTCTCAACAAACTGTGCCCCAAGGACCCATCTTGTCTTCCCAGATAGATCAGGTGGTTGACTCCACAGCTGGGTGTACAGAACTACTCAGCTTTCTCGACTGCTACTTCGGGATACCATTCAAATCAGCCTGAGGGAGGAAGAACTGCTTAAAAACAGTCTTTCATTCACGCTGTTTGGAGCGTACTGCTATATCAAATCCGTTCGGTCTGAAGAACGGGGCGCACTAATCAACGGGCTTTACAGCGGTGTCTGAACATCAAATCGGGCGCAACCGTGGTGATCAAGACCAAGTCCAAAGAAGACCTCATTGCTGACTTGGAAGAAACTTCCAAAACCTTTCAAAGTATTTAAGATGAATTGGAACCCAGACATGCGCCACTATCGTGTCCATTCGGAAAGTTACTCGGCTTCACATCGTCTCGCATGTGGCATCGAGGCCTAACCGAAGAAAGTAACGCCATCAGGAACATGGCACACCCGACTAACCTCAAAGACGTCCAGAAGCTGAAGGTCTGCATGGCGGCAACTCAGCCGATTTATTTCCGACGGGCGCGGGGCCATGCCCTTTTCAAACTGCTCAAAATAGGGGACAATTTCCATGGACTCCGGAAGCCGCCAGCGCCTTCGAAGATTTCAAAATTTCTCAGCATCAACCTCCCGTGTTGGCGTACCCATGCCAAGAACCGCTAATGCTATATCTTGGCAGCAACCACTCATGGTAGTCAGACGTATTGGTGGTGGAGCGATCTGAGCAGGGTCATATTCAGAAATCCACGGCCAGTCTACTTTGTCAGTGAGGTCGCTTGCCGACTCCAAAACGAGATATCCGCAGGTCCGAAGCTCGTTATAATGGCTACTCATCAAGTCCTAGAAGCTGGTGCCGTTATTTTCAAGCCACATCAAGTCCGGTGGACGTTGCGTTTCCACTCGGGGATGTCCTTCATATCGCGGGCCACCGGCGAAGAGCTAAATGGGCACTCGCGTTGATGGCGTTCGACATCACTTTTCAGCCACGGACAGTAATCAAATCTCAAGCTCTAGCCGACTTCGTTGCCGAGTGGACAGAAGTTCAACTGCCAACACCAACAGCAAAGCTAGAGTACTGGACAATGTACTTCGACGGTTCTCTACGGATCGGCGGCGCCGGGGCCGGAGTCATAATTGAATGTCCCCACTGGCGAAAAACTGAAGTACGTTCTACAAATCCACTTCCCAGGCTTCCCACAACGTGCCGAGTACGAGGCAACTTGTTCACGGGCTCCGCATAGCTATATCACTCGGCATACGTCAACTGGTTGTGCGCGGGGATTCTCAACTCGTGGTAAACCAGTCATGAAAGACCGGACGTTGTCTCGACGATACCATGGCAGCATACTGTCAGGAGGTCCGCAAGCTGGAAAACAAGTTCGACGGGCTGGAAATCACACATGTCCTGCATCAATACAACAACGCAGCCGACAAGCTGGCAAACATGGGATCCAAGCGAGAAGCAGTTCCGACTGGAATCTTTGTCGAGCAACTTATGGAGCCATCAGTCAAGAAGAAACCGGCGCCGAAGCAGTCGGGAGGCGGGCCTACTCGGCACAGACAAGGTGCTGCACATATGTCACGACTGGAGGACCCCTGTTGTCAAATTTCTCCTGGACGATGAACTCCTAGAAGATCGCAGTCAAGCCGAGCAGATCAAGCGTCGAAGTAAAAGCTTCCTACTAGTCGGAGAAGACCTGTACCGAAGGAGCGCATCCGGTGTCCTCATGCGCTGCATCACCACCGAGGAGGGCAAGCAGATTCTGCATTCGATCCACTCGGGCATATGTGGCAACCATGCCGCATCTAGGACGTTAGTCGGAAAGGCTTATCGGCAGGGATTTTTCTGGCCACAACAGTACAGACGCCAAGGACATTGGTTCGCAAGTGTGAGGGTTGCCAGTTCTAGCACAAGACAAACAAATCTCCCAGCCCAGGAACTCCAAACTATCCCTATTTCCTGGCCATTCGCAGTATGGGGGCTCGACATGGTCGGGCCTTTCAAGAAAGCGCTAGGAGGGTTTACACATTTATTCGTCGTGGTGGATAAATTCACCAAGTGGATTGAGGCTAAACCCGTTGCAACAATTACAGCGGCACGAGCAAAGGACTTCATCATGAGTATATTATACCGGTTCGGAGTCCCTAACCGCATCATCACCGACAACGGTACTCAGTTCGTGGGCGGCGTATTCCAAGACTTCTACGAAGATTTCGGCATTAAGATCTGCTACGCATCTGTGGCACACCTGCGAAGCAACGGGCAGGTCGAACGAGCCAACGGTATGGTCTTACAAGGCATCAAGGCCAGGATATTCGACCGACTACAACCATATGCGGGCCGGTGGGTACAAGGACTCCCATCCATTCTCTGGTCTCTCAGAACCATGGTTAGTCGGGCAACAGGGCAATCCCCTTTCTTCCTGGTCTACGGCGCCGAGGCCATACTACCGATAGAGTTACAGTTCGGCTCTCCGCGAGTTCGGGCCTACTCAGAAGACATCTCCAACAATACCCGACTGGTCGAGTTAGATCAGTTGGAAGAAGCAAGAGACACCGCAACAATCCAGTCGGCAAGGTATCTTCAAGGCCTACGTCGCTACCACAATCGCAATGTCCGTGGCCGTGCCTTTTTGGTCGGGGACTCGTTCTGAGGAAAATACAAACCACCAAAAACAGGCACAAATTATCCCTAATCTGGGAAGGGCCGTTCATTATAGCCGAGGTCACGCGGCTAAGCGCCTACCGACTGAAGACCGACGACGGCGTTCTCATCAGCAACTCATGGAATATAGAACAGCTGCGTCCTTTCTATACCTGAGTTTTATAATTTTCATGTATACAGTTTCTCTGACTCACTACGCCGCTTGTATCAACCGAGTAGTGAGTCGGGGGCTGCATGTATATACCTGTTCTGTCAATAACATACGAGCTTATCTTACTTCAGTTACGAAGCCTTACTATGACTATCATGTTTGCCCGAGTACAGCTTCTTACGTTGAACGTTTTTATTAAGTTCTAACAGACTAACTCGGCGCAGACTACACGGTCAAGTAAAGCTAGTGACGACTGAATAGCAAGCTTGGCGGCACTGCACACATATTTACACATGCTTTTTTACAAAAGTTTATACATACCGACTACATAACATGTTGCCCTTACAGACCCAGGTCTCGGGTAATTATTTTAGCAGTCGGCTTCGCCCGGGCAATCAGCTCTAGTGCCTCCTCCGGCGTCGTCTCCTCGGCAAACCCCTCCCTGATGGCTTCAATATCTGCCCTTAGGTAGATGGACTTGGTCATCGCCAGGGTCTGGGCCACGCAGGCAATGACATGCTCATCCGAGTACTTTTTCAAGGCACTCGGTGTATCCTCAAGACGCGCCTCTATCTGGAGGATTCTGCTGCAACTGGTTCCCACAGGGCGGGGATCTATAAGGTCAAGGAGCCCTTTCACGGACCCGACGAGGGCCTCCCGTGACTCCCCGATCACTCTTATCTCCTCTGTGTAGAGCCGATACTGGGCCTAGACATTGGCTCTCATGTCTGCCCAGGTCCGCCGGCAAGTAAACTTGTCAGGTTCGGCTACAGACGGAACGACTAATGGATTGGCTAAGATCACGGTCAGGTTGAGGACTTACTTTTGTAGTCGGCCTCCCACCCAGCCACGGTCTTCTCTAGTTCAGCTTTTTCCTTACCGAGCTTGACGACGGCCTCCTTCAACTTGGCCTTTTCCCGGTCAAGCTTGGTGTTGGCCTTCGTTAGGTTGGCCTTGACCTTCTCAAGCTCGGCCTTGGCTTCTTCAGCCTCCTTCAACTGCCACTCCCTCTCTGTTCGGGTCTTCAACTCCGCTTCGAGGGCTACACGACAGATTAGCCAAGAGCTCAACCGTGCAGTTATGACATAACTGGGCAGTCGGGAACAACGCAGCTGGATGAATACATCGACGGTTGGGTCGGGAAGATATACTCGGGGATTTTACCTCTGACCTTTCCGGCTAGGGCCCAAGTATCCTCCCTAAGCTGATCGGCGCCACTCTTCAGCCAGGCCTCCCTCCTCGCATGACGCTCCTCCATCTCGGCCTTCAATGCCCGAAGCTGCTCCAATTCTGCGAGGTGGGGAGCCATCTCGACCAAGATTTCTGTCATCGCCTCATTGCGATCGACAAGCTTCTGCTCAGGATAAGAGACAAATCAAGGACGGAGTTAGACGTCAAAACGAGAAGATTGCCAAGACTCTACCACAAGAATCATACCCCAACTCCCTTGGACCCGCTGATAGCGGTGCGAAGCAAGCTCTCACGCTTCCTCCTCGTGACGACTTCATCAAGCCTGAAGCTCTTCACAGTCCCGTCAGGAGCCGTCAGGGCATCACACGTGGAGGAGCTTCGATCCGAGGCAGGTTTGGAATCTCTGGCGGCGGCGGTGATGACGACGACGACGACCACAACGGCGATGGGGTCCTGGCCTCCGCACCGCCGTCCCCCGTGGCCTCGGGGACCAGCTCAGGGGCTCTGGCGGCGGCCTCCGCAACGGGCGATGCTTCAGGGGCTGGGGCCTCAACCTCAGCAGCCGCCTCTTGGTCGGGTGGCGGCGGCAACCCTGCAGTCGGGACCACCTCGGTCTCCACGACCGGGCTGGCCACCGGCTCAACGGGTGTGTTCGCAGCCGCCGGCTCGGCTGGGGCGGGCTCTTCAAAGGGAGCGGTCGGGTTGGTCTCCTTGAGATCGATATCGGCCCGCTTCCTGCACGACAAAACAAGACATCAAGACACTACTCCAACACGCAAGAATTTCAGAAGACCCGGAGCAGCGCACCTCTTGGAGAACTTCAGCTTCCTGCCGGGCGACTCGGTCCCCGACGGAGCGCTAGCTCCGAAAGTCGGCCCGGTCGGCGTCACAGTCGGCGGCGGCGCATCAGCCCGAGTCGGCTCCGATTCCGGTGTGGTCGGCTTGGGCGCCTCCGCCCCTGGCGGTGTCTGCTCTAGCCGGCCCCTCGATGGCGCTGTGGCCGGGCTCGACAACGTCGGGCTCAAACCCGCAGGTCTCAACCTGGGACTTGATCGCCTGGGCGCCGCGATGACGGCGTCCTTTATTTTCAAGCTTCCTGCCATGGCGCGCGGCATCATGGCCCCCTCGCCCCGATACAAAATCGGCTTCTTCCCTGCTCTCTTGGAGTCGGGTTGGGCAGCAGAGGGACTCCTCGGCCTCTTCATCGACGCGACTGCCGACAACGAGCAGGAGTCTTCATCAAATTCTTCATGCCACTATAAGTGAGTCAACAAAATATGTCACGCAATGCTGAACAATCACAGTTCCACAGGCATTCATCACAGAAGAAGATCAAAGGTTACCTTGGTCCGGGGCCGAATGAAGCTATAGGCTGAACCCGGCGGTTATCATCTTCGGCCGCGACCACCCCTTCGGAGAAGTAGCCAAACAAGGTCTCGGTCACTGCCCCCTTGTTCGCCGACTTGTTGCTTACTCGGTCAGGATCGTTTTTGCCTTTAAAGGCCCAGCCGAATGCACTCCTCAGCTTTAGCGGCTGAATGCGCCTTGTCAGGAGGTGACGAGCCACCCAAGGTCCTGTCAGGCCAGCCCTCTTGAGGTCATCTATCTTCGCCAACAACAGATGTGCCTGGCCCATCTCTTCAAAGGACGGCTCTGCTGACCAATTTGGCAAAACCACGGGCGGCAAGCCGGTAAATGGGCGCAAGGAGGGAGCTAGATCGGCGCAATAAAACCACTCCTTGTGCTAGCCCTTCAGAGAAGATTTCAAGGGCAGATCGAGATATGTCTTCTTCCCATCGCTCCTCAGCTAAAGACCAGCCCCCCCAATCACATTGATATTGCTTTTGGAGGGTTGAGGCTTGATATGGAACAGATGTCGGAAGAGGATAAAATGGGGTTCAACACCCAAGAAGCACTCGCAAAGAGTAACAAATATGGAGATCTGAAGAATCGAGTTGGGGTTCAAATGCACCAACTCCAGCCCATAGAAGTCAAGGATGCGGCAGAAGAAATCAGAAGACGGAAGGCACAAGCCTCGATCGAAAAAAGAAGCGAAAACTACCGTTTCACCAGGTCGGGGATTTGGGCTCGACTCATCCCTAGCCGACCGCCAGCGAATCACCTCTTGGCTGGGCAACTTCAGTTCGCTCTCCAGCCGCTTCAGCTTCACCAAGCCGCAATCTGAAATCGGCCAAGAACTCCCCAGCGTACCCGCAAGATCCGAAGCTTTCGACATGACTGGAGGCGGTGAGATTTGGGGAAAAGCAAATCAGGGGCTTGGATCAAACGAAGAGGATTGGAATCGCCCGAGTTTAGGTGGGGAATAGCAGCAGCTAACCCTAGCCGAGGGGGAGGTGAAAAGTTGGGCGCGAAGGTGGAAGACGAAGCGATTGGCTGATTTGGGGAAGATGAAGGAATCTTTTTCTCTCTCCCCGCTTTTATAGAGCCGATGCCAACTAGATGGGCTTGGGCCTACACTGTCAGCGCTGGGCCACCAAGATATGAGTTCCTACAGTAGCATGCTCCATGTGGGCTGCCTGCAGGCTGAGTTGAAATTATAGCGCTGGTGCTACCAACAGGAGCCGATGAGGTAAACAGATATGCTTCATGAGAGCCTTATTGCTAAACATATATGTTTGGGTATTTGTTTTATCCACCAGGTCTTGAGGATATATCCTTACAAGGATCACAAGCTAGTCTTCATTAAAATTGGAGATGCAGGTATCTTTCTCGGGTACACCTGACCACGCCGTGGATTTATTTTCATAAAGTGGTACTCGGCCTACATGTGTGGCCATCAGTTGCCATGAGCAACATTTTACCCACTGACATGATGCGGTAGAGTCTAACTTTCGAGTAGTGCACTACTCGGGAGAGACTATAAATATCTTTTCCCGCTGACATGATGCGGAGGAGTCTAACTTTTGAGTGGGATGCCACTCGAAAAAGACTATAAACCCCCTTTTCCAGCTGATATGATGCTGAAAAGTCCCATATACGAGTAGCATCTTACTCGGCAAGACTATAAACACATATTCTGACTGACATGAAGTCGAAGAGTCCTACATACGAGTAGTCTCCTACTCGGCAAGACTATAAAGTTTATTCCGGTTGACATGATACTGAAGAGTCTCATATACCAGTAGTAATCTACTCGGGAAAGACTTCCAGGTTAAAGATCTTTGACTTTATGTTTAATTGTCTTCACAATTAAGCACAAAGTCGGGGGCTACACCTAATAGGTGCGCCTATTCGGCGCACACTATTCATACATCTATATGAAGCCCTTCATAGCCTTGTTGCCAGCTGACATGAAGCAGGACTCGGAAGAAGACTTACTCGGACAAAGAGTAATCGGGAGCACTGCACTCGGGCAACCTTCACCGTGGAGGATGAGCACTCGGCATCAGCTGTGACTCAACTATGAAGGTCTCAGGGGCTACTACGGAGGCCATGGGCCCCAGGTACCTCATTACCAGCATATGGGCCACTCGGATAGAGGATGGGCTGAACCATGTAATTAGAGATAAGATAGCACCCAGCAGGCTTAGTCTTGTATAACAAGGAAACATAGTCTTAGTCGGATAGGTCTCTATCTCTAAGAAGGAAATCCCTTGGTCGTATCCGGCTGGGATCCTTATCATGTACCCATGTCCCCTAGTATATAAAGGGAGGCAGGGCACCCCTCAGAGTAGAACCACAAGAAGACACAAGATCATCGATCATCAAACACCTCAGAGGAATAACACCTCAACTGGACGTAGGGTATTACCTCACATTGAGGGCCTGAACCAGTATAAACCTTCCCTGTGTTCCTCTGCAATCCACCGAATTCACCTTCGCCGAGTAGCCCCATAGTTTTATTGCCGGTGCAAAGCATCGACAACTGTAATTGCACGTAAGCGCCACGTAGGTGCCACATCACCTGAAAGACTGAGTCAACATGCCACGTAGGCATCATGTTAGCCGAAACCGCTTACAATACTGCCGAGGGACTTAATTTGCACCGGTTTTAGAAGTTGAAGGATGACATATACCCGGTTTTGTGGTTGAGAGCTGTGATTGAAACTCGACCCATAGTTGAGGGATGTAAAATTGACCTTTTCTTTTATGGTGATAACTGATTGGGCCTAAGGCTCCCATGAAAAGAACAGTATCTCATCAGACGAGTCTTGGTGCTAAAAGGCCTTGGGATTTGTGTTTTTATTGCCAAAAAGCAATTTCATATGTAGTAGATATGTTTTTCCACTGTTTTGATCACCAATGATGGCTAAGCTATCAGGCTTAAGAGGAATCACATTTATACACAGAATGTTTTTATCCAAATGTTTATATATATAAAGTTCCTATGTATAAACTTTTAGTGCAAATATGTTGCTCACTGGAAAAGAAAGGCTTAGAAAAGAGGGAGGGGGAAGGGGGGAACACATGTTCTAGGAACACGTGCACATGGGCTAGTGATGTTTCGCGTATCGAGGAAAGAGGGCAACACCGACGAAATCAACCATGCACGGCTTGGCAATTGGGATTTTGAACTCTATCCAAATTTTAAAAACCGATTATGCGTATCTCTCACCCGAATAAAAGGATCTAAGTGATCGGACTTAACTTGGTTGGATGGAATGCTGACCATGTTCTATACCTGACAACATGACTCCTTGGGGCGGTTTGGACAACGTGGTTTATATGTTTATTTGAATAGAGTTTGGGGGTCACTGTCAATGTAGTAAATATGAGATACCCCATACATACACACTTACCCTATTGAAAATACTGCATACCAATTATATATGGAAAGATATATCCAAATATGGGTATGTATACGGGCAGATATGGCAACCTGTCCCGTAAAATGAGAGCTATTTAGTATAAATCAGGTTCAATAAGGACTACTCTACCCATATCCTATTCGAGATCCCTAAGTTCTACTGACAAGGGGGCATACTTCAGTATAAATCTAATCACAAGCCGCGCATATCAAGAAGCCAAAACCTTCGCATCAAGTCGGCATTGAGGAAGCCCATAGCTAGTCGCCGACTACATTGACGCCGCATATTTCACCTAGATTAGTTGAGTAGTCTAGATTTAGGGTGTGATACACTCAGTCAATACATATAAATAGGAGTAGGTCTATTATCCTTATATCGGTTGTACCCTATACCTTCCAATATCGTAGTTGGGATCCTACCCGTCGACACCTATGATCTATTTTTGTTAAATTTAAATTGGGCTTGGCCCATTTAATCCCAGGGAGTTTCTAAGGCCCAAAATTAATGCTAGGTGGAAAATCGCTTTAGTCCCACATGGGAAATTAACAAGAATTTGGCTCAACTTAAATTGGCTGCAATTGTGTGCACCTGTTGACAAGTTGAGGGTGACAGATGGAGGGCCACATGCGCATGCGCGCCGGGCCAGGCCATGGCCGAGCCGAGACGTGGCATGTGCGTGTGCATGTCGGGAATGGAATGGAACATGAACATGAACGGTCGGACCTTTCACCTGGACTATTGAATGGCTGGTGCACAGTTAAGTGCGACTGTTTATTTGGGCCATTACGTCCTTTGGGCTCCATTCGACTCTTTGCCTACTCGTCACACTATAAAAGGGACCGGGCCCTCCTCCTCTCAGTGCACCTCAATTCAAGAGAGACAGAACCAAGCACCACCACTTCCTCCTGTGCTGCATTTTAGCAATCCCCGGTCGAAACGAGCAGGCCTCCGAAGTTGCATCCGTCAAAGAACCTGCATGAGTAGGCGGGCAATCAAGTTTTAGGGGAGCGCTTCCTCGGCGCAACTGCTCCACCTTCTTCCTCGTTGCCAACGTCTTCTTCCTGCTACATGGCATCGACAACACCGATATCTGCTTCGTCTACTTCCTGCTGCTCGCCACTGCATCTCCTACACCATCATGTCGACGGATCAGACCAACCAGAACAACGACACCAACACCACTACTGGATCCAGTGTCCCTGACACTGGACTTGCTTCTGGGTACACTCTTGTACTCGTTTATTTTGTGTTAAATATGTTGATAGATGCAGTTTCCAGCATATACATGTTTAGCACAAGTAATGGATCACTTTTTATCACAATATTTTTAATGAATTTTTGGATTAAAATATACCAAAATTTGACTATATTTCCAACAATCCAAAAACTTGATAGGTCTTTTTGGTAGTTGGTTTTGCTGCATCATTAAAGCCACATCCTTTTGATGATTCCAACTATAAAAGATGGAAGGCATGTGCACTGCTGTGGTTGATAGCCATGCAATGTTTTCACGTTGCACAAGGCAAGCCTACTAAACCGCCTCCTGCCCTTGAGGAGGAGCGCAAGTTCAAGGCAGCTGATTGCCTATTTCGAGGTGCAATGATAAGCATGTTGGCTGACAACATAGTGGACGTGTACATGCATATGCCTACAGGCAAAGAGATGTGGGATGCACTCGATGCCAAGTTCAAAGTTTCTGATGCTAGCAGTGGGTTGTATCTCATGGAGCAGTTCTATGACTATAGGATGGTCGATGACCGTTCTGTAGTAAAACAGGCTCATGTGATTTAGGCACTGGCAAAGGAAATGGAGAACAACAATTGTGAGTTACCGGACAAGTTTGTGGCAGGTGGCATTATTGCCACACTGGCACCTTCTTGGATAGACTTTGCCACTTCTCTAAAACACAAGAGACAAGTTCAGTGTTACTGATCTCGTTGGCTCCTTAGGTGTTGAAGAGAAGGCAAGGGCAAAATACAATCATGGCAAGAGAGTTGAGGAAGATTCTAGTGCTATTCTAGTGTAGAAGAAGAACTCTCAAGCCTCCCACAAGAAGAAGAACAAGACCGATGTCAAGCCCAAGGGCAATACCACTTTTAAGAAGAAGAAAGGCAAGGGAAATGGCAGCTACTTTGTGTGCGGTGATTCTAGCCATTAGGCCAAGGATTGTCCAAACTGCAAGGATAAGCAGAAGAGGTCCGCCAACATGGTTATTAGCGAGGCTGGAGGAACTACAGGGCATGGTAATTTTTTACCTACAGTTATCTCTGTTTTTCATTCACCTGAATGGTGGGTTAATACTAGTGCTAATATTCATGTGTGTGCTGACATTTGCCTGTTTTCATCTTATCAGGATGACAGAGGTATCTCCTTGTTGATGGGGAATGGATCACATGCAGTTGTTCATGGTGTTGGTACGGTCAATCTGAAGTTTACTTAGGAAAGACCGTGCAGCTAAAGAACGTGCAGCATGTTCCTTCAATAAAGAAAAACCTCGTGAGCGGCTCTCTACTTTGTAGAGATGGTTTTAAACTTGTCTTTGAGTCCAATAAATGTGTTGTATCAAAATATGGTACATTTGTTGGTAAAGGGTATGAAAGCGGAGGCTTGTTCCGCTTCTCTTTAAATGATGCGTGTAATAAAGTTGTGAACCATGTGAGTAATGATGACGAGTCTAATGTTTGGTATTCTCGACTCTGTCACATTAAGTTTGGCTGTATGACACGCTTAGCCAACACGAGTTTAGGTTCAATCAAAACAACCTCGCAAGCCTCACAAGACAACGGAGGCAAGGAATTTGGCATCACTAGAACTTGTTCATACCGATTTATGCGAGATGAACGGCGTGCTGACCAAAGGGGGAAAGAAATATTTTATGACATTTATAGATGATTGTACTAGATTTTTCTATGTATACCTATTGAAAACAAAAGATGAAGCATTGCATTACTTTAAGATCTATAAGGCTAAGGTTGAAAACCAACTTGAAAGAAATATCAAATGGTTAAGGTCAGATCGTGGTGGAGAGTATTTTTCACATAAGTTTACTGTATTCTGTGAGGAACTTGGCATTATTCATGAAAGGACGCCTCCTTATTCACTCCAATCAAACGGGGTTGCCGAAAGAAAGAACCGCACTCTAACTGATTTGGTTAACGCCATGTTAGACACTACAGAACTTTCCAAAGAATGGTGGGGTGAGGCTATATTGACTGCATGTCATGTCCTAAATAAAGTTCCTACAAAGAATAAAGAAGTAACACCATTCGAGGAATAGGAAAAGAAAAGATTGACTCTCTCATACTTGCGCACTTGGGGATGTTTGGCCAAAGTAAATGTGCAAATAATCAAAAAGTGCAAACTTGGACCAAAAACCGTCGATTGTGTCTTTCTTGATTACGCTATCCACGGCGTGGGTTATAGGTTCTTAATTGTAAACTCTGGAGTACCAGACATGCGTGTTGGTACAATCATTGAGTCCAGAGATGCTACATTTTTTGAGAATGAGTTTCCTATAAAAAAGGTACCTAGCTCATCTAATCAAGAACCTATTTTATCCCTTGATTCATTTGTGCCGATAGAACATGATGAACAAATGCCTGTGGAAAATCCTTAGTAGGATAACACTGTAGTTAGTCGAAAGAGTCGGAGACAGAGGACTGCAAAATCTTTTGGTGATGACTACATTGTATACCTTGTGGATGACACTCCAAGAACCATAAAAGAGGCATACTCATCTCCTGACGCTAACTATTGAAAGGAAGCGGTACGGAGTGAGATGGACTCTATTATGTCTAATAGAACTTGGGAGGTCGTTGATCGTCCTTATGAGTGCAAACCTATAGGATGTAAATGGGTTTTTCAAGAAAAAATTTAGGCCTGATGGTATGATTGAAAAGTACAAGGCAAGACATGTGGCCAAGGGTTATACCCAAAAGGAAGGCGATGACTTTTTCAACACTTACTCGCCTGTTACTCGATTGACCATAATTCGAGTGCTACTTGCTCTAGCAACCTCTCATGGTCTTCTCATCCATTAGATGGACATTAAGACAGCTTTCCTAAATGGAGAGTTGGAGGAGGAGATCTATATGGATCAGCCAGACGGATTTGTAGTAGAAGGTCAAGAAGGTATGGTGTGTAAATTGTTGAAGTCTTTGTATGGCCTTAAGCAAGCACCTAAGCAATGGCATGAGAAGTTTGATAGAACTTTGACATCTGCTGCTTTTGTTGTGAATGAAGCTGACAGATGTGTGTACTATCGCTATGGTGGGGGAGAGGGAGTGATCTTGTGCCTGTATGTCGATGACATACTGATTTTTTGGACCAACCTCAATGTGATTGAGGAGGTCAAGAACTTTTTGTCCAAGAACTTCGAGATGAAAGATTTGGGAGTGGCCGATGTGATTCTTAACATTAAGCTACTGAGAGGAGGTGATGGTGGGGTTACACTCTTGCAATCCCACTATGTGGAAAAGATCTTAAGTCGCTTTGGTTATAGTGACTGCAAGCCTGCTTCTACTCCTTATGATCCCAATGTGTTATTGAGGAAAAACCGAAGAATAACAATGGATCAATTGAGATACTCCCAGATCATTGGTTCACTGATGTATTTGACTAGTGCTATGAGGCCTAATATCTCATTTGCCGTAAGCAAGTTGAGCCGGTTTGTTTCAAATCCAGGAGATGATCACTGGCGTGCTCTTGAGAGAGTAATGCGCTATCTAAAAGGCACTGTGAGCTATGGCATTTACTATGCTGGGTACCCAAGGGTACTAGAGAGCTATAGTGATTCAAATTGGATTTCTGATGCTGATGAGTTAAAAGCTATAAGTGGATATGTGTTCACATTTGCAGGTGGCGCTGTTTCCTGGAAATCTTGCAAGCAGACCATCTTAATGAGGTAAACAATGGAAGCAGAACTCACAGGCCGAGTGGCTTCGTGAACTCCTTATGGATTTACCGGTGGTTGAAAAACCAGTACCGGCTATCCTGTTGAACTGTGATAATCAGACTGTGATTATTAAGGTGAATAGTTCTAAGGACAACATGAAGTCATCTAGACATGTAAAAAGGTTACTGAAGTCTGTCAGAAAGCTAAAAACTCCAGAGTGATAGCGTTGGACTATGTCCAGACGACAAATAATCTGGCAGACCAGTTCACTAAGGGACTATCACGTAATGTGATAGACAGTGAATCGAGTGAGATGGGTTTGAGACCCTGTTAACGCCAAAATTTGGTATGATTCTTTATCAGATTCGGTTAAGGAAAAATCACAGTCAACTAGCGGGAATTAATCCGGAGGAAGCCGAGTTTGGGAAGGGGTCGTGAAGACCACGGAGAGGTAGTTAATATCTTATCTATTAACTATGCAAGGTTAGTATTTTTTCTTTTAGAAAACCTGATCTCGTGTCCGATCGGGTGTTACTAGTGTTTTCCTTCTGTAATTAGGAAATCATGTGTCGTGTCTAACAAGGACTTGTATCAACTCGGGGTATAAATACGTATGCCCTTGTAAATCATCACACAAATCAATACAATTTCGGCGCATCGCCACCCTTTTTTACGGGTTCTTGCCTCTCGAGCCGGGCTGCATCGGTTAAGTTCGACCTCCTGCGAGAGGGTAAGTCTCGTTACCCCGACTATCGTATCGGCTAGGACTTCCTCGATTAGGTCCGATATTCTAGCCAGTCTACAGTAGTCCGCTTACCACGATGTATCTATTTTGTCTACGGCTGTATCAGTTAAGTTTGATCTCTTAGTCCGAGTAGGTATATCACATCACGCGTGTGTAGATTTATCAGCTTACTAGGTGTAATTTATCATCAGTTTGTGTTGCATCGGTTAGGTCCGACCTACTAAACTGCTAACGATAAGTTGTTCCTGCTAAGTTGATAGATTTTATGCAAGTGTCTTATCGGGATGTATAACAGATAAGTTATCGTATAGTACATCACAATTGCATTAGATCTATCGGCTCATCGAAGTTCTTTTATCATTATTAATCTGTGCTGCATCAGTTAAGTTTAACCTACTAGATTGATAATGATAGATTTATCCTTGTTAAGCCGATGGGTGTCTATACAATGTTCTATCGGAGTGCCTAGCCGATAAATTATCTTTTATTAAATAAAGCCGACTGTATTGTTTAATTGTTATTTTGTTTATCTGCATTGTTATCGCAGTCGGCTGGAGGGTAGTCAACCGATCTATTTATTTTGCCTATTTATGCCATCATCGGCTTCCAGCCGATGTATAAGTGCTTTAGTTCATATCGGCAATCGGCCGATGAAACGAGTCCAATTCGGCTTCCAGCCGATTGGCTCACTGGTCTAATATTTCTATTTCCTTGTCAATTGCAGGGTCAAATTGACTGGCACGCCTACGAACCTCGAATTTAGGACCTGCACTGGAGTTAAGCAGATCTCCCAGGCCTTCGCGTGTCTAGTGCATCGAACCAGATCCTCAGCTCATTCTCAACGCTGTTGGTGATTTTCGGTGTCAACAGACCCATGTGAGTCATACCATAGTGGTAACCTGTCCTATGTGATCGGAGATCCCGTGAAGTAGGATGGCGAAACAAGTTATTGGTTGACTAGGAGGAGAATCCCTTAAAGGCTCATTTCTATGGTGATGCACTATTCTCCTATTCTGTATGGTAGGTTGGTTTATAACTTAATGTAATCTGAGTGGCTTATTTAAGCAGAGATGTTGGCCTACATAACATCTTCGAAGGAACACACCTATATGAGTTCGACTGCTGGTCACGGTCTATGAGATTTGGGTGATCTCAACATACTCATGAATAGGCTTGGAGTATGACCTATATGCTCCAAACAGAGGGGATGCTTTAGGCAGCCTAGTATTAGTTAAGGAATTGGGTAAAACTTGTCCGCACAAAACTATCAATTCAAGCCATTGTTCAGTTGTGGATAAGTCTAGCCTCTTTTCTAGGTGGAAATTCAACTTAACAGTTTCCACCGAAACACTGGTATGTCAAACAGGTGCAGAACTGAGAGCATTTCTTATGAGTCTTGAAATTTGGTGGGGATTGTTAGATTTAAATCGGGCTTGGCCCATTTAATCCCAGGGAATTTCTAAGGCCCAAAATTAATGCTAGGTGGAAAATTGGTTTAGTCCCACATGGGAAATTAACAAGAATTTGGCTCAACTAAAATAGGCTGCAATTGTGTGCATCTGTTGACAAGTTGAGGGTGACAGATGGAGGGCCACATGCGCATGCGTGCGTGGGGCCGGGCCAGGGCCGTGGCCATGGCGTGTCGTGTCAGGAACGAAACGTGAACGGTCGGACCTTTCACCTCCCGCTCTTATTTTTGGTGGACTATTGAATGGCTGGTGGACGGTTATGTGCGATTGTTCATTTGGGCCATTAGGTCCATTCAATCACCTTCCCGTCCTTTGGGCTCCATTCGACTCTTGGGCTCCTCGACTCTCTGCCTACTCGTCACACTATAAAAGGAACCAGACCCTCCTCCTCTAAATGCACCCCAATTCAAGAGAGACAGAACCAAGCACCACCACTTCCTCCTGTGCTGAATTTTAACGATCCCCGGTCTAGGAGAACCTGCACGCACAAGTTTCCTGGACGAGCAGGCCTCCGAAGCTGCGTCCATATGAGAACCTACATGGGTAGGCGGGCGATTGTAACGCCCAGAAATTCACGACCGAAATTCTGAACATTCCTGTGTATTAAATCTCTGTCCAGGAAAGCCAGGGTACACAATACCAAGTTGCGATACAGAGTGCGTCTTACAAACAGAATAAAATTGTCTTTCATAGATGCAGTGGAAAAAGATAAAGAAGCGTATAAACAACTAGCCGTGCAGAGGCTTCCCTTCCACAGGTAGCTTGACGGCGGATCCAGCCTATTCCTCCTGACGATCCTCGTCAGAAAGGAACTCCATCTCTGAGAGGAGGCAAGGGAGCAAGATTGAGTACCACCTACAGTATTCAACAAGTCACATCCACAATTATGCACAATGCATGGGAGACAAAGATAGGCTTTGGGTTCATTTGCGTAAAAGTAGTTGCAAACAATAGTGGTTCGCAAACGAGTAAAAAGTTGTTTAATTAAGCAGTATTAAACCATCTCTGATAAACGTTACACCACGTTGACCAGGCCCAACCAACCATCCTATCCCCACGGCACATTTTTAAGTCACTTTATTAAGGTGAGTCTTGACCAAACGCCCATAACCGCGGGCACAGCTATTCGAATAGATTTTAACTCTGTCTAGAGGTGTATAACTGTACCCACAAGACACAGCCTCACACATGTTCCTGTGTGCCGGCGTGTCACCACGACACCCCCCAAGAGGCTGTGATAGGACCGTTCATGCAACTCCTCCCTAACCATCCACACCACACTGAGGTTGCACCTACCAACAGGACACACCATATCGGCCAGGCTACTCCCCTTGCGTCACGATGGATCCGAAATCTGATCAAACCGACCCCAAGCCGACCCAACTCCATCACGCTCATCCTCACCAATAGTGCCTAGGAGAGGGAGAAGCTACGCTACAAGCCTAGCCGTTGCCCACGTTGGCTTGTTGTATGTACGAATAACTGCTCAAGGGGTTCCCGCGAACCAGTCCTTAATTACCATAGGTGCGACCAGCAAAACCATGCACCCACAGCCCACCATTAATGTCATATTTTAATTAAATCATCATCCGTGCCATAAGTTCCATTGTCTCGACCCAAAGTCGAACCATAATGATTATAACAAGTAATTAAACCCCAGGATGAGCTAGTTTATTCTAAGCATGGCTAAGCATCCTAGGAATATTCCATAATTAGATTGTTACCCAAGCTACAAAGGTATAAAGGGTTGCCAAACTATGGTCGTCAAATTGTATATATAGGTTAAGCACCATCCCACATGAAATAATAAAAACATGCATCTTTATTTGAATAAAACAAGACATTTAGCATAAATTAGGGGCAAAATGATCAAGAACATAGTGTAACTTGCCTTGCTCTGGCTCTGCAAACTCTGCAACCACTTTGTAGTACACGGGGGAGTTGGAAACATCAACTTCTATAACAATCAAAGCACAAACAAATAAAAACAGTACATGAGAGCACTGAAACATGAGCTAAAACCATTTTTAATGGATTCTTGATATTTTTCTGGATTTAATGAAATTTGAATGGAATTAATTGGAGTTCGTATGAATTAGTTATAAATTTTAAAGATTCTCTGTGTTTTTACTATACAAAAATAAATCATAAATGAATTATTACACATTAATCCGGTATTAAGGCGTTAGCTGACTCGGGGACCAGCGCTGACAGGCAGGACCCACGGGTCAAAGACTCAAGGCAGCGGGCACATGGTGGACCGGGTCCACGTGCGGCCCGGCACGAGCACACCACGTGGCGGCCGAAGTGGCCGCCACGCCGGACGAAACCGCCGACGTGGCGCCAGTGTTTGCCTTACCGTCCAGGGATGGGTTACCGCGGGCCGGCGGTATGGCAGTTACCACGATAACTGCCCAAAACCGCATGAAATTCTTCTCCAAAAATTTGAATTTACAATTTTAAATCTCACGGTAAGGTCATGGTTACCACGCGATATCGCACGGTAACCATATGGCAAGCCACGGTAATCGCGGTATGTTGAAGCTAAAAAGAAAAAATTACGAAAAAATTATAAAACGTAGTAAAAATTCTAAAAAATTGTAGAAAATTTAGGAAAAAATTGAGGATATCTCTAGAAAAGCAATGTAATATTGCATAATTTTTTTTGCATAACCCTTGCTATCGTTTTTACACTTAAATAAAGTAGAAATTATATCCCAACCCATCTCTTATTTTTTTAAATTTCGATGGAGTTTCAAAATATGAAGTAAACTTCGTTATTTTCACAAACTTTCTTCACTATAGTGATCCATAATTTAAGTACTACCTACAAGAATTTTTATGGATTTTTTTTAAAAAATTTAAATTCAAATGAAATTTGTTTAAATCAAACCGTCGATAACCGATACCGTACCCCGGCGGTTTGGGCGGTAACCGCGCAGTTTGGCCAACCCTACGTGGTGCTGATGCGGCAGGGACGCGGCGCCCGTAACGGGGGTGCGTGGATGGCCTCGATCTGCCGAGGCAGATCGGATGGCCGAGGCCGAACGGGGCTCTGCCCTACTGGCGCGTGACCAACGACGGCCCGCGTGGCCAAATGGTCGCCGCCGGCGACCATCCGGCGCGGCAGAGGGTAGCGGCAAGTGGCAGGGGAGACGGGGGATCCAATGAGGTGCTCACCTAGGGGTGGCGATGACGGGAAAGTGGCCCACGGCGGCGAACATGAGCGAGGTGCAGTGGTGAGGCTCGGGAAGACTACGCGACGACATTCCAGTGGAGATCAACAGTGCCGGATGGATGAACGGCGACGGGGAGGTCCTAGCAAACGTATAGGAGGGAGTTAGGGGTGAAACGGCCAGGCGGATTGGAGGAATTTCGTGGCCTAAGGCCGGTGGCGACACTCACCGAACGTCTTGACAGGGAGAAGGGAATCTGGCGGCGAACAGGGCGGACGACGGTCGGACGAGGTGCACCCAGGTGCGGTGGACCTAGCGGAAGCGAGCGCAGTGGCTGGCGATGACTACGGCGGCGGCGGCGGTGTGCGACTGAAGACGGTGGAACGTGGCGGTGACTTGGGATCACAGTGCTGAGAGGGTTAGAGGGCACTAGGGGCTTTGGTGTTTTGGGGAAAAGAAGCGGAGGAGCACGGTGAGGGTTTAAGTAGGCACGGGAGCGAGAGATCGTGGCCGAGGCGATTGAATTTGGCGAGATTGTGGACGGCGGTAGTGGCAGTGTGGGGCGAAATCCCCTCGAGACCGTGGGCGAGAGGAGCGGGAGATGTGGGGGAATGGCTAGATGACTCGGTCCGCGTTGTTTGAACCAAGGGTGAGGGCGCGCGTGGCCGGGGCGAGGTGAAAATCTGGCGGTGCGGGGATTCGATCCCCTCTGGCCGATTCGGCCGGAGGTTTGGGACGAGTCCGACATGTGGGGCCCCGGTCCCACATGTCGGCGAGGGGGAGAGAGGGGCGTGGCACGGGGGTTGACAGGCGGCGCCCAGCGGCCAGCGGGGAGAGGAGGGGAGGTGAGCGGGCCACGGAGCAGGCTGGAACAAGAACGGGCTGCGGCCTAGGAGGAAAAGAAAAGAAAAAAAAGGAAAAGGGGAAGGGAAAAAGGAAGAAAAGGATTTCCAGGAGATTTTTAATTCTGATAACGCATTTTTATTTATTAAAAATACTTCCAGTGCTCTAAAAATTCCAATAAAAATCCTGTTAGTGTATTTTGGCAAGAGAAATACAAGAAAAATACTCCCAGCCATGATGGATTGTTATTTTGCATTTTCACCATTAATTAATTTCCTTAGCCTTAATTAAACAATCTCTTTGAGCATTTTTTTAGTTTGTTTTTGTGTGGCTCTATTAAGGGGAAAACTCAGGGTGTGACAGCGATCAAGTTTTTGGGGAGCGCTTTCTTGGTGCGACTGCTGCATCTTCTTCCTTGTCGCCAACGTCTTCTTCCTGCTACACGACATCGACTACACCAACATCTGCTTCGTCTACTTCCTGCTGCTCGCCACTGCATCTCCTACACCATCATGTTGACGGATCAGACCAACCAGAACAACGACACCAACACCACTACTGGATCCAGTGTCCCTGACACTAGACCTTCTTCTGGGCACACTCTTGTACTTGTTTATTTTGTGTTAAATATGTTGATAGATGCAGTTTCCAGCATATACATGTTTAGCACAAGTAACGGATCAATTTTTGTCACAATATTTTTAATGAATTTCTGGATTAAAATTTGACTATATTTCCAACAATTTTTCAGGGAGGGTAGCAGCACCAAATTGGAAAGGCATTGTGGTGGTACGATTTCTTTTGGAGGGAGAGGACCAAAAATGTTTTTTTAGGAAAAGTGGGGTTCCGTAGTCTGAAAGGATGATTTGTCTTAGCTAAAGGAGAGGGGGAGGGTGGTGAGTGCATGTGAAGCCATTCACAATGCGAGTTCATGGCGAGTGGTCACAATGGTCCACATCGGAGCCGAACCACGGTGGAGGAGAGAGGGGAAGAAAGGAGTGGCCTGGGCGTGCCTTGCAGAAGACACCCATGGCTTGAGGAGAGAGCTTGGTCCATGAAGAGAGAGAGAGAGGGGAGGAGAAAAAGCATCGCACCTCTCTCTTTTTTGCTGAATAAGGTAGGGGACCATCCAAGGAGAGCCATGCCCAGTCAGATCCAACGAGCTTGGATGCTGGCGGCGGCGAATGGCCAGTAGATTTGGGTGGAGGCATTGGGTTGGGTCGCTGGGAGAACGGCGAGATGATAGGCAGCACGAGCTAGAGCGGGCTCGAGGGATCCACTGCAACGACGGCTGGGACACGATGCGAGAGATCTATCTACTACGTTAGGGAGCTGTGTGACATCGATATCGGGAGAATGAAGATGGCGCTCGCTGCTCGCCTAGGAAGAAATGATGAGGTTTACTTTGGGGAAAGATTGTTTGTGTTGGGGGAAGAAACGTTGTTCGCTGCTCGCATGGACCAAATATTTGACTGACATGTAGGGTACGGTACAAGTGTTAACATTTATTACTTTCTAGGGTCTTTTGTGCAAAAAATTAGGCCTACTAATCAATTATAGAAGTACAAGGACTGAACCGACAAAATCAAAGGGCTGAAATATAAATCTTACTTTGGACCCACGTGATGCTACGTGCATTGCGTAGCTTGTGGCTTGGAAATACTCCCTCCATTCCAAAATATACCAACCTAGGGCTGAATTTGACACAACCTAGGACTACGAATCTGGATAACCCCTGTTAAATTCAGGTTCGTAATCCTAGATGGTGTCAAATCCAGTCCTAAGTTGCTATATTTTGAAATAGAGAGAAGCTTTCAGCTACGTGGCACTTGAGACTACTGCTTGAGTGTCTTGTAATGTAAGGCTGCGTTCTAAAGACAGATTTGGCTTGGCTACTTCCTCGTCCTTCGTGAGAACGCTTTACGAATTAATAAAAATTTCTATATAAAAGTTTCTCAAAAAGATCATATTAATTCATTTTTCAAGTTTAAAATAATTAATACTTAATTAATCATATGTTAATGGTTTGTCTCGTCTTGCGTGCCACCAAAAATCTAAACCATTCCTTACATTAGAACTCCCCCTAAATGGCCTGAAGCCCTAGCCTAATCATGAATCTTTTCAGGCGATAGGTGGTTTGGGGCAAGGGAAGCACCATAAAGAGAAGGAAAAGAGAGGGTTTTACATAGTAACAAGGAGGCAAGGCACATTGGAGTAGAGGTGGTATTAAAGGAGATCAAACATCGTGATGGTGTTAAGGGTGGGAGAGGAAAAGAGGAGAGATAGAGTCAGGTAGCAGCACAAATATTTGCAGTGAGTCGCCCAAAAGTGACTAGGTTTTTCTAGGCTGGACATAAGTAATTAGATTCTTCTTTTTTTTTTTTTTCCTTTCAGATAAGTAGGCAGTCCTTTTCATAGGATTTCTATCAAGGATATGACATTATAAAGAGATAGACACCAATTTGTTGTCTTTGTAGGATATGTTCTCCAACATGGTTAATGTGCTTATTTTCCTGACGCTCTGCATCTGTGAGGTGAGAATCTTCGACCAGAAAGAGTCTCTCTAAAAATATTTACATGTGGTTTCGTATGTGACTTAGGTAGCGATTTACTTATTGTGCTAAATTTGCATTTCATCCTTAAAAATGAATTTGAAAGGACACGGCACCACATTAGACCACTCTAGAAGCAAATTTTTTGTACTACTAGCCAAATGGCAAGGTGCAATGGTTTTCATATATATATATATGAAAACTTAGAAGTTTTAGGAAAAACATATAAAAATTTATAACCAAACATCATTCCTAAAATTATATAGACAAACATTCTATCCATCGCAAAATATAAGCACTTATGAAGGTTTTTTTACAGAGACTAAGAAGAGAGGTGAAATTAAATGAGAAATGGTTTTGATTTGTTTAGATGAGGGCATAAGTGAAGAAGTAATTATATTTAAGATAAAATTTGAATGCTAGAAGAAATTATATTTGAGGACATATAGCTTATATATTTATCTCTATAAATCTATCTACTCAAAAGGTGGCGGGACTAGGGTGATATATTTATATATGACTTTGTTTAGCCTTTTCTATAGGGTTGTTTAGGATATTAAAAATATGGTGACATGACAAGTGATTTTATCCTTTCACGTAGCTCTCACCTCTTTGGATAAGTGGTCTCATGGGGATGCACATACTTAAAAAAAAAGCATAAAAAGCCTCAGCTTAAAAATTAGCTTGGCGTACAGAGCCATTGACAGGGATCCATATTGTGCATTAGTATCCTCTTTATAATTGCCTTTTTATAGCCTATTCAATCTACTGTTCATTGAGAAAGAGTGTCTTCGACATAGGCTTTAAGGCACCGTTGGCTTCTGAGTTAAACAGTGGCTTATAAGCTACACGTAAAACAATAAATATTATTAGCATAAGATTAATTAAGTATTAACTATTAAAAACTTGAAAAGTGAATCTATTTGAGTTTTTAGAGATACTTCTGTATAGAAATTTTTTATAAAAAACAATCTATTTTACGTTTTAAGAAGCGTACTAACGAAAATTAAGGCATAAATCACAAGTCAAAGCACAAGCAATCAGGCTCTAAAGCACATTGTCATTTGAGACAACAGGCTGATTTGTATTTTAAATGCTTTTTGTAGGCAGCGAAGAGTATCTTTGTGGATGACATGCGCGTTGATGTCACCTTTGTGGACTATGGAAGACTGGCAGTGGACATGTTGTAGACAACTTCTCTGGCTGCTAATGGAACATCCTTGTCCATAAATTGCACGTGATACTGCTTTTTGGCAGACATTGGCAGTGCACTTGTGGCAACATTATACTATTTGGTATTCGACGGGACGGGGCAGCAGGGGCAACCGGAGATGACGCCTCCGCCGCCGCCGCGGCGCGTGTGCGTGACCGGCGCCGGTGGGTTCATCGGCTCGTGGCTCGTCAAGCTCCTCCTCTCCCGCGGCTACGCCGTCCATGACACCGTCCGCAACCCCGGTATTCCTGCTCTTCTCTAGCTTCGTTTGATTTGGCTTTTGCGTGTGGATTATAAATTACACGTAAAATAAAAAATATTATTAGTACATGATTAATTAAATATTAACTATTAAAATTTTACAAAATAAACTTATTTAATTTTTAAAGATACTTTGATATAGAAAGTTAAAAAAAAGATATTGTTTTATGTTTTATAGAGCGTGCAAACAGAAACCATAACAATAAGTAGAAGCTATAATCTTTACCGAACACAGGCTTAGTATCAGTTACAGCATGATCATCTTGTGCTGCATCTTGCTTCTCAAAAGAAAATAAAAAGAATCATCTTGGTGTGATTAAATGTGTTTTTTTTCCTTTTGTTTTGCTGTTTCAGATGATCCCAAGAATGCATTTCTGAAGCAACTGGACAAGGCTATGAAAAATCTGCACCTGTTCAAGGCCGACGTGCTCGACGGCGGCACGCTGACGGCGGCGTTTGCCGGGTGCGAGGGGGTCTTCCATCCGGCCACTCCGGTGCCGGGACAAAAGATGGTTGATCCAGAGGCAAGTATTTATGCACACACCGTCTGAAGAACCGAAAATGTCGTGTGATTTTACCATTTACAATATGCCGTTCTACTGATCCTATATGTGCTAAACACGATTGTATTTTCAGAAGGAGATGGTGGCTCCTGCTGTGAAAGGCACCAGAAATGTACTCGAGGCTTGCTCAGCAGCGAGTGTTCAGAATCTCGTTGTGGTGTCGTCCATTTCTGCTGTATGCCTTAACCCGAGCTGGCCTCAGGACAGGCCAAAAGATGAGACTTCCTGGTCAGACAAGAAGCTCTGCTTGGAAAATGAGGTCAGAAATTGCCGGTCATTTGAGTATGCAGTGTTGCCTTCAGCTCTAGATCGACGAATGCTAAGGTGTAAAACTAGGATTAATCAATGAGTACTTTTACAGTGACCTGTACCGGTAGTATCTTATTGTCAGTATTATCACTTTGTTGATTTATAAATTCTATAGATACAATTATGATATCTAAATTCTACTATCAGTAGCTAAGGTTATAGTATAAATAGATACATTCCATTGGCTGAGAAAAAAATAAAAGTCTAAATTAATTCTACTGTTAGTACAGCCGTCTGTAAGATACAACACAGCGCTAAACTGAGCATTCTTGTGTAGGCAGAACTGTACTCTTTTGCCAAGACCCAAGCTGAAGAGATAGCCCTGGAATACGGAGCCAGAAATGGGCTGCATGTTGTCACAGTTTTTCCTGCCCTTGTTTTTGGCCCACCGTTGCAGTCTACGCAGCTCAACACTACCAGCAGAGTTCTCTTCTATATCCATTAGAAAAATAGATGCAAATAGAGACACAAATTTTTACGTGCAAAACCCTTGTAAAAAAAACCATGGGCGCCGACCAGCAATAATCACTATTAAGGAGTTGATTACAAACGCAGGAAAATAATAATAAAACGTCACACCTTTCCATACGACTTACAAGGAATATATATATGGGAATAAATCTAGGAGTCCTAATAGAAATAGAGTAAAAGTACTATTAGAAAACTAATCCAGTAATCCGAATATGTTACATGCTGAAATTCGGATCACGTATTTAACAATCTCTACCTTGAGACGAATTTCCCTTATAGCATATAAATCATCAATCATCAAATAACACCTCAAGTAGATAAAATAACCGCGCACCAAATAGTTTCTAGAACTACACTGTAACACCAACCAAGTTTAAACAAAGCTCAAACTTAGTAGCAGGAAATGGCTTTGTTATCATATCAGCTGGGTTATCATAAGTACTTATTTTATATACTTTGGCATCACCTTCAACAATAACACCTCGAATAAAGTGATATCTCACATCAATGTACTTTATTCTCTCATAGAACATCTGATCCTTTGTTAGGCATATTGTACTTTGACTATCACAAAATATATTAATGTAAAACGTATTTCCACAAAACCCAGTGTACAAACCTCTAAGCCAAATAGCTTCCTTACAGGCTTCAGAAATAGCCATATACTCTGCTTCAGTAGTAGATAAGGCAACAGTTTCTTGCAAACTTTCCTTCCAACTAACAGCACAACCTCCAACAGTGAAAACATAACCTTTGAGTGATCTTCTTTTATCCAAATCTCCAGTAAAATTTGAATCCACATAACCAACAAGTCCATCTCTAGAACTTCCAAACTGCAAACAAACATTAGAAATACCATGTAAATATTTGAAAATTCACTGAACTGCTTTCCAATGCTCTTTGCTGGGATTAGCCATGTATCTAATAACAACACTCAATGCATATGATAAGTCAGGACGAGAACATATCATGGCATAAATAAGTGAACCAACAGCACTTAAATATAAAACTCTAGACATATACTCAACATCATATTTTAACCGTAGACATAAATATGAAAATAGTCTAAAATATACAGCTAAAGGAGTACTCACTGGTTTTGCATCATGCATATAAAATTGACGAACGACCTTTTAAATGTAACCTTTCTAACTAAGATATAACTTGCCAGACTGTCTTTCTCTAGTAAATTTTATACCAAGAATTTTCTTTGTTGCACCCAAATCCTTCATCTTAAACTCATTACTCAATTGTGTCTTCAATTTTACTATCTCTGATCTGCCTTTTGCAGCAATCAACATATCATCGATATAAAGAAGTAAATATATAGCTAAACCATTAACAACTTTTAGATAAACACAACTATCAAAATTTAATCTTTTAAAATTCTGAGAGATCATGAAAGAGTCAAATCTCTTATACCACTGTCTAGGTGACTGTTTCAATCCATAAAGAGATTTCTTCAATCTACATACTAGGTTTTCTTTTCCAAGAACAACAAAAATTTCAGCTTGTTCCATATAGATGTCCTCTTCTAACTCCCCATGTAAAATGCAGTTTTAACATCTAATTGCTCTAGTTCATAATCATGCATTGCAACAATACCGAGTAAAGTGCGAATTGAACTATGCTTCACAACTGGAAAAAAAATATCATTGAAATCAATACCTGGAATCTGGCTATAACCTTTAGCAACCAACCTTGCTTTATATTTTGCCTCATCACTTGGAGACATACTTTCCTTTCTTTTGAAGATCTACTTGCAACGGATAGGCTTCTTCTCCTTAGACAATTTCACCAGTTCCCAAGTACTATTCTTTTCAAGTGACTCCATCTCATCATGCATAGCAGCTATCCACTTATTGCAATCATCAAAAATAATAGCCTCAGAATATGTAGAAGGTTCTGTATTACCTTTAATTTTTTCTGCCATACTCAAAGCATAAGCAACTATGTTTCTTCAATTAATCTTTGAGGTCATTTGATAGTTCTCCTTGCCCTATCAAGTGCAATAGTATATTGTGACGGTTGCTCAACAGTAAAAGAATCTGAATCTTCAGCAATAGGTGTTTCTTGTTCAACTGCAATATTCTCCTTCTCCGGTACATGTCCTGAACTGCCCAAGTGCTCCATCTGCACATTTACTTTCTGCTAGTTCTCGATAAGAGTATTAGTAGAAGGATTGTCATGCAACATAACTAATTCATAAAAGACAACATTTCTACTAAGCACAACCTTTCTAGTTTTAGGACACCATAGCTTATACCCTTTCACACCAGATTGATAACCAAAAAAGATGCACTTAATTGCTCTAGGCTCCAATTTACCGTTATCAACATGAGCATAAGCAGTACAGCCGAATACTCTTAAGACTGAATAATTTGCTGAGGAACCAGACCATACCTCAATTGGAGTCTTCTTATCAATGGCAGTACTAGGTGATCGATTAATAAGATAGCAAGCGGTGGAAGTGGCTTTCGCCTTAAACTGTCTAGACAAACCTGTATTTGACAACATGCAACAGGCTTTTGATATAATTGTCATGTTCATACGTTCAGCTACACCATTTTGTTGAGGTGTATGAGAAACGGTGTAGTGTCTCACAATGCCTTCAAATTTGCAATATGATTTAAACTACTTAGAACAGAACTCCATCCCATTGTTAGTACGAAGTATTTTCACCTTCTTTTCGGTCTGTCTTTCAACCATAGTCTTCCACTCTTTAAATACAGAAAACACTTGATACTTGTGCTTTAGAAAATAAGCCAAACTTTTCAAGAATAATCATCAATGATAGTCATTATATAACGAGCACCTCCTAGAGATGTCTTATGAGCAGGCTCCCATAAATCAGAATGCATATAATCAAAAATACCTTTTGTAGTATGTGTTGATGTGTTGAACTTCACCCTCTTATGCTTGCCAAAGATGCAATGCTCATAGAATTTCAGCTTTCCAATGCTTTGACCATCTAGCAATCCTCTCTTGCTCAATTCTGCTAAACCAATTTCACTCATACGCCCAAGACGCATATGCCAAAGATTAGTAGTATTGGAATTAGATAATGAATCAAAAATTACAACAACATTACCTAATACTGTAGTACTCTACAGATGGTACAAGCTGGCAGTTTTAATATCAGCTTTCATCACAACAAGAGAGCCTTTTGTTACCTTCAAAATTTTGTTGCCTCCGGAATATTTATACCTCTTTCGATCAAGAGTACATAAATATATGAGATTTCTCTTCAAACATGGGATATGCCGCATATCTGACAATGTTCTGATACAGCCATCAAACATCTTGATCTGAATTAAACCAATGCCTGCAACCTTATATGGCGTGTTATCACCCATTAACACAGTACCACCTTCGACAGGTTCATAGGTGGCAAACCAATCCCTATTCGGACACATATGATAGGTGCATGTAGTATCAAGAATCCATTGATCACTAGTTTGCGCACAACCAGCATAATCAACTAGTACTTCTCCATCAAAACCATCATCAGTAGCAACAACAGCTTTACCTTTATCTTCTTTCTTACCTTTTGGCCTATAATTTTCGTTGCGCTTTTCTTTATTCTGCAGCTTCCAACACTCAGAGATATCATGTCCACCT
Organism: Oryza meyeriana var. granulata; assembly: GCA_003991445.1. Classification (NCBI taxonomy): domain Eukaryota; kingdom Viridiplantae; phylum Streptophyta; class Magnoliopsida; order Poales; family Poaceae; genus Oryza; species Oryza meyeriana. The sequence continues at coordinate 439,040 of RYFJ01001176.1, read as the reverse complement.
CTCTTGCAGTATTTGTATGACTTATACCTGCCTCTGGACTTTGATCTCCCATGGTGGTTGTCAGAACTTTTGTCTCTTGATTGGTTTGTGTTCTTCTCCTTTTGTCTGCCCTGAACAACCCAGTCTTCTGCTTGTGAACCTGAATCCTCAGAGGATACCATCTTTTTCATCTTTTCTTTGGCATGCAAAGTATCATAAAATTCTTGCAAAGTTAGAGTATCACGGCTATAAAAAAGGTATCTCTGAAATTTGCATATAAGCTAGGCAATGAACACAATAGAATAAGACCTAAATCCTCTTCATCATACTTTACCTCCATAGACTCAAGATTGGTAACAATTTCCTTGAAAGTGGAGAGATGATTCAATATAGGCTCACCGTCTTGTAATTTGTGTAAGAATAACTTTTGCTTCAGGTGCATCTTACTTGTTAGATCCTTTGTCATGCAAATCTGTTCCGGTTTCAACCACAGTGCTGCAGTTGTTTTCTCCTTAAGCACATCCTGCAAAATATTATTAGATAGATGAAGATGGATATGTGCCATAGCCTTTCGGTTTCTTCTCTTTTCATCATCAGACCAATCATTGAGTCTCCTATTGTTAAATCCATCTAGCGCATTATCCAAGTCTTGTTGTGCTAGAACTACTTGCATCTTCACTTGCCACGGTGAAAATCTTGTATCTCGGTCCAGGAGCAATAGATCGTACTTCAAACTCGCCATGGAAAATTAATTCATAAATCCGCTAGTATAAAATTTGGGTAAATCTAGTAGAAATGCGAACCTCTGGTACACTTTGGATGCACGTAGTGTAGATTTGGAATACTCCTGGTAACCTTTGACGTGTGCGCATAGCAATTCTTGCCAGAAAATTAACCACCGTATAGGCTAGACGGCTTCTCTATTCTTTTCCTTGATTCACGTGTGTTCGCACCAAAAACCACCGGGTGTGCCAAGAAGCTTGCTGACGATCTGGTTTGATGCGATTGAACATACGAAGGCTTGGGAGATCTGCTTAGCTCCAGTGCAGGTCCTAAAATATTTGAGGTTCGTAGGCGTGCCAGTCAATTTGACCCCGCAATTGACAAGGAGATGAAGAAATTTGATTACTGATCCAATCGGCCAGTAAGCCGATACGGATTCCTTCCAGCCGATCGCCGCTATGCTCGTGCCTGGGCCCTCACCTGTACTCGCGCCCGGGTCTCGTGCTCGGGTTCTCGCTCCCGGGTCCTCGCTTGTGCTCGTAGTCGGATCCTTGTCCGTGTCCGGGTCCTTGCTAGTGCTCGCGTCCGACTACCAGCAGCAACTGCACATCGGCTATCGGCCGATACGGGCTGATATAGACTCCTCGTAGCCGATAGCCGATGGCACCTGTGTATCGGCTAGGAAACCGATAGCACTATAAACAAATAGATAAGCTGTCAGTATAAAATGTGCATCGGCTAGAAGCCGATGATAAAATAGATAAGCAACATAATAAGCCAGCCGACTGCCGAGGAAACACATGTGCATCGGCTAGAAAACCGATGATAATATAGATGACAAACAGTAAGGATAATACAGTCGGCTTTATAAAAAGATAACCTATCGGCTAAGCGCTCCGATAGAACGTTGCATATACACCGATCGGCTCGACAAGGATAAATCTATTATTATCGATCTAGTAGTTCAGACCTAACTGATGCAGCACAGATCGATAATAGTAAAGGAACCTCAACAAGCCAATAGGCCTAATGCAACTGTGATGTAATAAGATAACTTACCGGCTATACATTCCGATAAGACGCTTGCGCAAAAACCATCAACCTAGCAGGAATGATTTATCACTGGCAGTTCAGTAGGTCGGACCCAACCGATGCAGCACGAACTGATGATAAATCGGCCCCAGTAAACTGATAAGATCTACGCACGCGTGATGTGGTATACCTGATCGGCCTAAGAGGTCGGACCGAACCGATGCAGCCGTAGACAGGGCAGATACACCTGGATAAGGGGTGACGAGTCTTACCCTCTCGCAGGAGTTCGGACCTAACCGATGCAGCCCCGCTCGAGAAGCAAGAACCCGTCGAAAGGGTGGCGATGCGCCGAAGTTTAATTGATCGAGAGATAATTTACAAGCTACCCGGGCATACGTATATATACCCCGAGTTATTATAGTCCTAATAGGACACGGCACACGAATTTCCTATCTATAAAAGGAAAACTAACAAGTCCTGATCGGATACGAGATCAGGTTTCCTAAAAATTATCAAAACTACCTAATTAATAGATAAGGTAATTAACTGCCATAGCGCGGTCTTCATGATTCCTTCTCAAATCCGGCTTCTTCTGGATTAGCTCCCAACGGCTGATATCACTTCTTTCCTTAACCGAGTCCGACGCAAACCGTGCCAAATTTTGGCGTTAACAACGTGCTTAATTGACTATGGCTTCGACTGCTCAGCCAAGGTGCTCCTCCGTGGATCATGCGCAGAGAGCTGATTCCTTGCCTTTATTTTCCTAGCAGCAGATGCCGGCTCGGAGTCTAATCCACTTCGGACTAGGCGGTGCCCAACTCGACGACTTCGCGTTCAAATTGAATCGACGAGAAATGCGGATGCTGAGCGGATCGATCTCCTGAACAAATTGGATCGACGTAACGGTGAACTCAACAGTGGAGTAGTGGTTGGTCATCTCCAATGCTCTGATACCACTTGTTAGAAAAATAGATGCAAATAGAGACACGAATTTTTACATGAAAAACTCTTGCGGAAAAAAACCACGGACACCGACCGACAATAATCACTATTGAGGAGTTAATTATAAACACAGAGGAATAACAATGGAACGTCACACCTTCCCGTGCGGCTTACAAGGAATATATAGGGGAATAAATCTAGAAGTCCTAGTAGGAATAGACTAGAAGTCCTATTAGGAAACTAATCTAGTAATTCGAATATGTTATATGCTAAAATTTGGATCACGTATTTAACAATATCATCAAAGGTTCATCACCCTCTAATACATGAGAAGTTTCTACAATATTTCTTCTCTTATATATACTAGCTACTAATCCATCAGTTTTCCAGGAGGCCTTGACAATGAATAACAAATTCTGGCCAACAGTTGATGTCCGTGATGTCGCTGAAGATTTACTTCTAGCATATGACAAAGGGAGGGCCATCTGAACGATACATCTGCTCACGAGACCAAATGGATATCAGGGATATGGTGGATGTGTTGAAGAGCATGTACCCAAACTACAAATAGACAGACAAGTAGGTGCAGTATTTCTATTGCTATATCAGTATCATCCTGTCTTGCCAGCAGAGCTTGGATTATAGTGTTTTGTGCTCATAATTAACATGAACACGATTTGATCAGATCCTTTCCTGTTTTGACAGACTGGTTGATGTGGATAACAAGGTTGCAGTGACATCAGAGAAACTGAGGAATCTGGGCTGGAACCCAAGAAAAGTGCAGGAGACATTTGCAGATTGCGTCGAGTTCTACAGCAAGGCAGGCCTTCTTGATGGGGAACCCTGCAGGCTTCCCTATTTGTACCGTATGTCTGGCCAGGAATGACTCGGATTAAACACATTCCGACAATAAGATGGTGTTAGAGCATAGCCAACAGCAACCCAAAATAGATCATAATCCTAAAATTTTGGGTCTCTAAAAAAATTAGTCTCCAACGATATCCCTAAATGTATTTCCAAAAATTAGAATTGTAACGCCCCGTTTATCACGTGGCGTTAAAGGCTAATTTAATAAAAACCTATCCGTGAAAATTCCATTCTTTGTTTATGTGTCGTAAAGTTTGCTAAGGATCTCAGTTTGTCTCCTTTCCTTTTCTTATCCCAGAAATCGACCTCTCAATTTTCCTTTCCAAAAATAATCTCGGAGTTTGAATTTCCTCCCTAGAATCTATAGGCAAATTCCTTCAAATATCTTGCTTCAATATTCTTCCCGAAGATTCAAATCAAAATCCAAACCCTCTTCCTGGGCTATTTGCAAATTACCATAAAGCCAATCATTGAATTTGAATTCCAAATTCAAATCTTGAGTTTGATCCCAACTTCCAAACTCAACCTCCCTCTCTTTGAAACCTTCCCCAAAACCCTAATACAAATTCATTCTGAGACTATCAAAATTTCAAACGCCGATTGTTTCCTAGAGTTCCTTGATGTTCCCTGAGTTCGAATACAAGTTGAATTCAAAATCTCAAATCAAATATTCAATTTCCCCTCAAATCAATTTCTGGAAAAATCATCAAGCTTACTATGCTTCATGGGCCTCCCTTCCCCGTTCCTACCTTATTTCTCCTCTCGGACAGCCCAGCCTACTCAGCCGCCTCTCCCATCCTCCCTCTTCCTCGCTAACAGGCCGGCCCACGCCCCCCCCCCCCCTCCCCCTTCTTTCCATCCTTGCACTGGGCCTGACTCTCCTTGTAGCCCGTTCACTCCCCGCCTCCTCTCATGTGCCACCATCGCCCATGGCCCACTCTCGCGCGACTCCGCGCAGTGGCCGCCAAACGCCGCTGGATGGCCACTGTGCGTCCCGCCTCCCCATGGCCACCGTCTGGTTCACTCGCCCACTCTCCACACACGTTCGCCCAAGCCGCGCCCGCACGAGTGCTCGCTGCTCTCACTTTCTCTCCCCGGCCCGCCTGTCAGCTAGCGATCAACCAGCGGCCGCCCGTGCGCGCTCCCCATTCCGCGTGTCCGTCTTCCTCCTCATTCCATTCTCTTTCCCTGCGCCTTGCCTGTTAGGTGTTCGGTCAAAAGACCACACCGCACTTGCCGCCCCAAAACCGCCTCCTCTTCCTCGGCCCCATCCCGGCACGCTGCAAGCCACCAATACTTAGGCAGCCGTTGTCGCCCCTTCTCTCCTCTCTCTCTTCCGTGGTCCACGAGCTCAGGTGGACAGCGACACGGTGATGCCACCCCTGCAGCCGCCATCCCACCTTGACTGCACCGATCTTGCCCGTGCTCTGTGTTCAAAATAAATCGAGCTTCGCCACACGATCCACCGCTGCCCCACCGCCCAAACCATCATAGCCATCGCACGGTTTCGGGCCGCCCACGAATTCCCTGTGCCCCCACTCCGTAGCCAGCTGAGCTCGCCACAACCTTTCTAGCGCATCGTGGCTTGCCAGCCCGCGCCTATAAGAAGGCAGGAGCCCCTCCGTTCTCCTCCTTGCACCTGCTCCTCCTGGAGGCCGCCGGCCACTTTATCGTCTCCCTAAAGTCCGGCCATAGCCGCACGGCCACCTCAGCACCCTCCTGACAAACAAAGCCCACCGCTGTGATTGCTATCCCTCTCTGGTCAGGCTCCACCACCTCTCCTCAAGACCCGGCCGCCTTCCTCCACCGGCAAACCCTTGTTCTGGATCGCCATCGCCAACCTCGTTCTCCTGCCATTGGTGAGCCCTCGGCCAAATCTTCCTCACCACCTCCTTCATAGAACATATGTGAACTGAGTGCACCATCAAGTTGGCCCCTACCCCTTCTTGCTTTTGCCGACTGATGGCCCATTTTCACCGCTCGCCGCATGAAGCGAAGCCACGCCGCTGTTGCCATGTCTTGCCGCCGTCAGCCTTCCCTTCGTGAGGATTTTCCCTCCGTCGTCCCCCTGGAATCCCCTCAGCCCTCTCTCGATGTTGCTCGGCCGTTGCCTCTTCTTTCCCTCGCTCCTCCTTCGCCGCCGGCCATCAAAAACACCGAGCACCGTCCTTCTCTCCCTCTGCCGTCCACGGTCTCCTGCCACCAGGCATCGTCATCCCCTCTATTGCTAATCCGAGTTGTTCACCTCCTTCCCCTTGACCTCCTCGTCCCGTCGGTCACCGCCGTTGACCTTTTTTTTGGACCGCCGCCGTTCACCGTCGCCGTTCGACCGCCGTGAGCTGTCGGATGCGGCACAACCCCCATTGCCCAGCCCTCCTGTCCAACGTGGGCAGCCACGTAGGCGCCAGCTCAGCGTGGCCTGGTCCTGCCCGATGCCGAGTCATCCACCTTTCCCTCTCTCATGGACACCTAGGCCCCACTCCTTCGCCATCTCGAGCCACGGCAGATCCCAGCTGGGCCGCCTTCTCTGGCCCACAAGCCGCCACCACCAACCCCTCTCCCCCCTTTCCCTCCACAGGCTACTCACTCCCTCCCCATGGGCCACAGCCCATCAGACTGGCCCAAGAGGCCTGTCACGCCCAAAATTTCCATCCAAAATTTTGGAGTTTTATTGTGTGTAAATTCTCATCCAGGAATCAACCAAGATACACATGACAAAATTGATGATCAAAGTAATTGTTTACATAGCGTAAGCATTTATTACAGAGGCGAATGGTACCTCTTAAAACAATAAAGTTCTAACAGTGGATAAATAAATAACAGCGTGACGATTCCCACTCCGCACTTGACCGGGCTCCCGCTCAGTCCTCCAAGTAGTCCTCTTCACCGTAGTCCTCCTCTGAATGATGATTGTTGATTGCAAGGTGAGTACATGAAATACTCCACAAGCCACACAGCAAATATGCAAATGCACGGGATAACAAAGGATGGCATAATATGGCTTAATTTTGCATAAAAGCAAGTAATAAAACATTTGAGAGAGTAGTAAAACATTAGTTAAATAGCAATATTGATCCACACTATACCGCTCACCAAAACAGTATAGGCCTAACCACTCCAACCTGGAGCTACACATATTCCACTGTTCAACCACCAAGTTTTATATAATGTGGGACTAATCACAGAAACATTGCTAGGCTCGCCCTTAACTGTGGGCACAACTATTTGAATAGTTTTACTCTGGCCAGAGGTGTACCAATTTATCCACAAGACATAACTCCACAGCACATCGCTATGCCCCTTAGTACCACCACGGTACCTCAGAAAGGAGCGATGACAGGATTATCCATGTAGCTCGCACAATAGGAGAGCCTCCCGCCGAACCTCCGGTCTCCAGTAGGTTGATCAAGTACCTACCGCAAGACAGTCTGACGCCCGAAGCATGGTCTTATTGTCACTGCCATGTGTGGACTTATTCCAGCCACAAACACGCCCTAGTGCCTCCTATTGAACTCGACACACTTCAAACTCCTGCTATCCCATACTAGCTTGTGGTTAGCACGAGTGTTGCTTCGCAACAAGTAGTCCACGAACCGGTCCTTAACTGTTACGAGCACCGCTAGCAACATTCCAACCCTGGTGCTCGCAACCCACCTTTTATTCAAGTTTTAGTGAACCATTAAATGTCCTCGCACGACTACTGCCGTAAACGGAACATCATTTCATGTGACTGAATGGTAGTATAGGAATTACTATGACAACCCATAAGTTATTCTATTATTTGCTAGGCATGGCTAAGCAGGGTCCTAGAGTTATTCTAGCTAACTAGTAAATAAAGGTAGCTAGTCAAAATTATCCCCGTAGGTACAATGTCAAGTAATCAAATCAAAGGGGCCATAAACAAAGGTTCTGGTTTCCCTGTCCCGATGACATTCCAAAATAAATGCAGCGTTGAAGGAAAACATAGCTTTAATCATAGGAACAATATGTTCAATGAGAAAGAGGAATCTGTGTGACTTGCCTTGCAGCTCCACACAGTCTTCGACACCTGCCTCGAAAAACTGCGTCTCTTCCTGAACGTCGGTAGCTATAGGCAATAAACAAAACAAGCAAAACAGTACATCAACACACATAAACAGTACAATATTATATTTTTAATGGATAGTTCATGATTTTTAGAGAAATTAGAGACTTGAACAACCTCAATCCGAGTTCGTATGAATTAGTTATGATTTTTGGAAGTTTTAACACTTTTATAGCCTATTTAAAAGAATTACCCAATTTATTGTGTCATAATTGAATTAATTCTATTCGGAAAAAGGGATTTATGACGTCATAGGAGAGAGGAGGCTCTCGGCTGACCAGTGGGGCCCACTGTCGGCGAGAGGGAGGCGTCGGGTCCATGGTGGACCGAGTCCACCGTGGTCCACGAGGGAGATCTGACGGCTAGGGTTCTAGGGTTTGGATCGGACGGCCACGATCTAGCCATGTGTCAAGGTGACCACATAGCGATCGGACGGATGGGATCTAACCGAGAAGATCCGACGGCCGACATCGATCTCGATCGGATCGGCTTACGGTGCTGAGGTGGCGCCGAGCTGGCGCCTACACGGCGACCACGTCGGCAGCGACGGCGGCTACAACGACGGTGGCGACGGCAGCGGCACTGAACCTGATGGTCGATGGCGATCGGTGGCGCAGCGACGCACGGGGAGAGCGGGAAAAGGTAAAGGGGGTCGAGGCGATCATTACCGAGGGTGAAACCGCGAAGAACGGCGACGGAGACGGCCGGCGGCGAGCTTGAGGCGGCAGAAAGCTTCGGGTCTTCGTCAACGGTGGTGTTCCGGCGATTCCCGAGGGCTAAGAGGCGGCGGCCTGGCTTCTACGGGCTCTGGTGAACCTAACCGAGGCGGCGGCGGGCTTGAACAGCGGCTAAGGCGACGGCGGTGCGCAGACGAAGCTTGGCGACAGCGGCGGAGCAAGCGCGAGACGCCGGGAGACGGCTAGGGCTAGCTAGAGCTCGATCTAGAGGGCGAAAACGATCCTAGGGGCCTCGAGGTCGCTATTTAAGGCGGAGAGAGGCGGACTCCGGCTCGGACTCGACGGGTTTTGCGGTGGCGCCGATTAGGGATTGGAGGTCCGACTCGGGAGGCTTCGGGTCTCCGATTTCCACATGATTTGGCTCCGGATTCCTGGGGATTAGGTAGAGGGGGATAAGGACTCGGTTTTCCCCCAACTAATTTGGAGAGATCGGGTCTGAGGCGAGCGGATTAGGCTGGACTTTTGGCGGCGACGCTCGGGTGCAACAGTGCAACACGGGCGGAGGAAGACGACGACCCGACAGGCGGGCCCCACCTGTCGGTGGCCGCGGCCGACGCGAGCGGATGCAGGCCGACGCGCGCGCACTAGGAGGAAACGGGCTGCGCACAGTAATGGGCCGGAAATGGCCCAGGAACTGTGGAGAGGTTTTTAAAACCTTTTTCTTTTTGTTTTAATGCTGTGAGCTTGTTTATTTTGCCAAAAATACTTCCCCTAATCAATTAATTCCCAGAAAATTTCAGAAATTAAATAATTAAGCAAAGAATTTTATAAAATTATTTTCAAGCCCATTTTTCTTTAGAATTTCCTCTAATTTTATTCTTTTCACTCCTTGCGATTTTTAATTAAATTTCTAAAATTCTTTTTTCCACAATATTTTATATAGGGATAATTTCAGGGTGTTACAAGGCCGTGGTCCACCGACCACTCCCCTCCATCCCTTAGTGGACCAAGTCCACTATGGGGCCACAGGAATATCTATCAGCCCCCTCTCACTAACATGAGGGCCCCGCCTATCAGTGATTCCTAGGGAATATTCTTGAGGATATTCCTTTCCAGAAATACAATAAACCATTTCCTTTATTCCAGAAATTTATTTAATCTTCAGAAATTCATATCTAATTATCCGCGGCTCCAATTGGCTCGGTTCCAACTCTAGTAATTTTCTAAAATAGCAAATTTCTTGATTTTTGTGAAGACTCTAAGCAAGGCAAGTCACTTTTGAATAATCTAGCCTATATTTGAACTTAAGTACGTTATTTACAAAACTGCAACGATAGGCGTGCACTTGAACTGTTCAGCCCTGTCTGCGAGATAGATCGGTGGGCCCACCTAACTTGCTGGATATGACCCTTCCTTGTTGATTGCAATACTCTGTTCCCTTGTAACCACCTAGTTGTGCCTCGGTATTCATGCACTCTAGTGCGAGTACAGACAGTCGGCCCTCCAAACTTAAAATTTGTGAACATCTTTGGGTAAAACTTGGTTTTACAAAATCTTTGGAAAACCTGACACCTGTGTCGATGGCTTGTGAAAGAAAATGAGTTTTAAAAATGAAAACTCGTGACACAAGGCTGGTCCTGGGTAGGATGCCTGTGTGGTCGCCCATAAGGACCAACTCCTTCGAAATTGCATCCGAGCATACAACAAGTACAACCATATGGGTGAAATGGGAAGTCCCTATGTAACAGCCTGCCCTCCAGAACCGCACAGCCCAGCCCAACCGACGGGCGGGCCCACTTACACATAGCACCCCACTTACACTTTCGTCCTCGCTTCGTGTAAAAGGGTTAACCCGGAAGTACTATGGTTGGAGGGACAAGGCCTTATAAGTTGGTTCAACCCTTGCTCAACTAGCTTCTGACATCCTGGCCCAATTAGGATATGGCCCAATGGCCCATGAGTGCGGTGTGCACATGATTAGTACCACCTTGCTAGTTGAGCAAGGGTTGAACCAACTTATAAGGCCTTGTCCCTCCAACCATAGTACTTCCGGGTTAACCCTTTTACACGAAGCGAGGACGAAAGTGTAAGTGGGGTGCTATGTGTAAGTGGGCCCGCCCGTCGGTTGGGCTGGGCTGCGCGGTTCTGGAGGGCAGGGTGTTACACCCTAGCTGAGTAATTAGCCGCCCAGGGACGCCTTGCATGCCTTTAGACTGTTGATCGCTGGGACAGTGCCAGGAAAGACCTCCTGGGTTCTTGGCATAGCATGGTTTCAGACCTACCCTGTCGTTGGTCATGGACCCCTCTAGTAGGCATGGGTTAACCTGGTATCGACTCTAGAAATGCCTTGTCATGAACGTCCGATGCCTCCAGATATTCGGTGTCAGTTTCACGAAGTGTGGGTAAAGTGTACCCCTCTGTAGAGATTAACCAACTATTCGAATAGCCGTGCCCACGGTCATAGGTGGATGTGGGGTGATTGCTTAGCGTAGTTTTGTTTTACCCTGCTTTGTGAAAATGTGTGTGGTTTGGGAATTGTGGCAAGGAAGTGCTATCGTGGACAGCTAAACTCGGGGAGTCCACTAAGATGATTTGGTTGTCGTCGATAGCAGGACTCGGAGAGTCCGGAAATTGGTTTTGGCTCTATGAGCCGGCTTTGAGGCCAACTCTTGGAGTTGTGCAAACTTGAGAATCAATTTGACACCTTTCACTCCGACCAAGCGAGACTCCACCTCGCTCCGGTTATTGAGAAGCACACACTTAGCAGATTTAAAAAGAACTTCAAATAAAACTGATTGCAAATTATTCAACCATCCTTTGAAGCCTGCAATAAACACCTAAATTCCCCTGGCTTGCTTAGTACGCAAGTATTCACCCTTGCTCTATATATAGTTCATCCATCAGGAAACTGGAGCTAGAGTTGTAGTGAAGTGAAGATTATGGTTTTGTCATGGTTCCTAGCCATTGTCTGTGGTGTTGGGACTTAGTTCATTGGTTCCACTACTGCCACTGCTTCTGTGTTGTTGGTTGCTGTCTTTGGCTTACTCCGAAGCTGCAACGTAAGTTAAGGTATAAGTTCTATTATGTAATTAAGGATTGCAATGATGCATAACTATTTCCATGGATACCAGCGCTGCGGCCTGGGACTGGTATCAGTATCGCGGTTCCGTAGGGAGTAGTTCATGCTATTGTCCTGCGACACGCCCTATCTGGTGCCGTTGTACGGCGGTACCAGATCAGGGTGTGACAGGAATCCCCTCCTCCATTCTCACTCTCCACAAATTGAAAAGAGCTCTTTCTCCTAATTTTCCGTGTGTGGGAGCAGGAAGAGAGCGATGCGTCGGGGAGGGGGAGGGATCGCACGGGAAAGACAGGATACGATTTGTTTCTGTTTTGGGATGGACCCACTTTTTTATTATTGAGAGTCAATTTTTAGTCTTCTGCTAGAGTGAGTAATCTATTCATAGCTAAAAATCTGATTAGGGATAAAAAGAGAGTTTTTGGAATAGATTTTTAGGCTTCTGTTGGCGACGATCCCAATTTCTTTTTTTTACCTGGTCCCAATCCCAATTTTCGATTAATTAATCTGATCCATTTAGGTGGAATGCGTCATGTTAAATAAGGATTATTGTACTCCCTCCAGTCATAAATATATATCACGCCCAACAACATATATTAATGACAGAAAATCTTAAAAATATATCTTGTATTTTATAGTGTTAGTCAAGTTTATATCTCCGTCGTTAGAGGGGTACTATATCTTATGGATTAACACCAAAAATGCCTCTTCCCCTCAAAGAAAAGATGAAAAAGAAACAATGTCACGTATGAAAACATGCATATTATGCTTTTACCTATACTACATAATTTCCTTGTTGAGAAGTTGTTTATGATGCTCTCTGTGTTCGTTGATCTTGGCTAACCAGGCCAAGACCTGCATGAAGGGCCTGGCCCACCCTAAGCCCACATGCTTCTAAAAAGGGCTGAGTCTCCATGCTCATGCTCATGCACATGCCTCCTAATGACATTTTTTTTAGATAATGGATAGAAATCCGGCCTCTATATCCACAGGTGGATATATACAGCCAAAGGTTACACAAGTGCATACACTCCAAATCTCATAACTGAGAAACACAAAAAAAACAAACAAACAACAAGAAAAGACTAGAAGACTAGCTTCAAGCTTTTCTTCCTCGCTTCAAACTTCAAGGAGATGCGGAGCTAGCCGCCCTTCCACCGCCACGCCCTCTCGCTATTGTTGCATCCACCACAAAAGCTCCTCTATTCCGGCATGAGCGAAGGAAGGGGACGGAACTAGTCCACCAGCAGTCTTGTAGTCGCCAAGCATCGATCTCATATCGTTTGGACATCCTACTCTCCTGCAGCTAAATGAGTTCATCGTCACCATGCCGTCCACTTCACACGACAACCATCGCACCCGCAATACGAACAAGCCGCCGCCGCGTCATCGTTGTTGCCGCAAAACCTCACCTCCGCCGAGTCGCCAAAGCTTATCTCATCAGAGGGACTACCGCCACCATGCCATCGTCGTCGCAGACCACAACATCCACTGAGCTGTCGTAGCTTATCTTGCCGGAGAGCCATTGCCACCATGCCATCGTCACTGCAGAACATGATCTCCGCTGAGTTGTCGTCTCAGCTTATCCCACTAGGGAGCCACTGCCTCCATGCCTTCTTCGCTGCTGACCTCCACCACCTCCCATTGGCACCACTGCTGCATTCGGCGTCACTCCTAGCACGCTGCTGAGCCAACTAGCCAATATCCGCCACCGCTGAGCCATCACCACCACCATCGCCACCTAGGCCCTGGTGCCAATGCTGCGCCGCCACTAGTGCGCTGCCACCGTCGACCCTTCTATCGCACAACCACCAGGGCTTGCAAGCTTACCAGCCCACTGCCCTTGCTGCCTCCCGCCGTCTCCACCGCCGCACCACCCTTCTAGCCTACAAGAAAGCGGGCGCCGCCGGCCAGCCATGGGGCGCCGCCCCTCTAGCCGCCTACCGAAGCCGCTGGCCAGCCTGGCCACGGGGCACCACCTATCAGCTGCCGACCGGCCCTGCATGAAGTGAGGAAGGAGGAAGGAGAAGAAACTGGATTTGGACGGGATCGGAGAGGAAAAAAGAAAAAAAAAGAAGAGAAGAAGGAGGATGAAGGAGAAAGAGGGTGAAGATGGAGGAAGAATGGACTGGGGGTAGAGGGTGTGTGGAAGAGGACGAAGGGCGATTACAATCTAGGCCCATTATATAATATCTCTTGAAGGAAGTCAACTCCCGCTCATTGATCACCGGTAACAAGTTCATCATCAAGCCAATGATCTCACGGGTGGTGCTCCGGTGCTCCTACTACCACTACACTGACACAAAGAGGAAAACAACCACAACTTGGCGGCGCTAGTGGCTTCAAGAATTCTGGTCAATTCATCACCTCTTTCCCCATTAGAATTAGGCTAAGTGTTAAATCATGATATTAGAATCTTACGCTCTACAACACTTTTGGAAGAGAGATGCTCCTCTCTCCAGTTCTAAAACTGCGTCATTGCAATGCAACTCGGAAAAATGGCAATAAAGATGAACTAGGCAATCAGGCAAGTAATAATATTAGAAGAGAAATTTTATGCTCTTTGAAAGGTACCAAGATGAAACAAAATTTTTTTTATGAAAATAGATGCAAACAGAAACACGAATTTTTACATGAAAAACACTTGTAGGAAAAATCACGGGTCCCAACCGGCAATGATCACTATTGAGGGTTTGGATACAGAACGCAGGGAAATAATGGGCCATCGCACCCTTTCCAAGCAGATTAAAAGAGATATTTAAAGGTGAAAACTAAGAGTCCTAATAGGAGAAAACTTGAAGTCCTACTAGGAAACTAATCCAAATATATAGCATGTGGAAATTCGGATCATATATTTAATAATTTTTAGTGTTAAATTTGGTATCTTGTGGTACTAAATTTTACACTAGAAAAATACAATGCCTTTCGGTACCTCCTAAAAACAGTAAAATCACTTGTATTATTTACTTTAATTCCAATTTACCCCCCCCCCCTCAACTAAGAAATTAGACAAATTGCATCCTCAACTATCTGATTAGGACAGTTAAAGCCAACACCCTGCCCCTTCTTCCCCTACCATTTTCATATGGTTTCAGCCCGAGCTGTCCCATGTTGGACACCAATGTGGCGAAGGAGAGCTACCTCATCAGCAAATGGATAAAATAGCCAAACCACTCCTCCCTTTCGAGCGGTGCAGGAACGGTGGCAGTCGAGCGATGCAGGTGTGGTGACGTAGACTTTTGGACGATGAGGCAATGATATAGGCATCCAGATGGGCCATGTCTTATCGGATCAGTCCGAGCACGGTTGCCGCTGGGCCGTGTCGGCACGGCCCGTTCACCCATGCTGTGTCTGGGCCGGGGGGCAGTACGGACACGGCCCGACACGGCCGGCTCGCTACGGGCATCGGGGGAGGGCAGGGGGCGGCAACGACTATCCCGGCCGGCCAGCCCAATGGCTAAATTCTCTGCAGTAGTCTAATGAAAAGGCGACACGTGTCACAATGGCTATTTTTCGAATTTAGCCGTTAGAGGACAAAAAAAATCCAAAAAAATATGAAATTTTTTCCTATAAATAGGGCAGCCACCCTCAACATCCTGGCTCATCCAAACCTCTCAATCTCTCATCTTGTGCTTTAAATTTTTTATTTAGACAATTTTTATCTAAAAATCAAAAAATTTTGAGGAAGGCTCCACTGCTTCACATCCCCATAGCTCCACTTCTCCTGCAAGGTAAAAAAATTTCTGAATTTTGTTGTTTGTTCGTACTATTTATTCGGTATATGAATTAATTTCTCTATTTATATTTCAGGATAGATTTGAACTACCCGTCGTTCCAACAGAGCGACTTCGACCCAAGCTACGTGCCGATGTCGTACCCAAACATCGAGCAAGACGACTCCGGGTCGGCTCCTACACTGCAAGGATAGCCTGAAGAAGTACATGTGCCTTCGAAAGGATCAAGAACTGTGAGCGGGAGCGTATCGATGGCAACCGGCTCAAAGAGATCAAGAATTTCCTCCGCCTGGCAACATTTTGATGAGACCAAGGAGATTGGCGCGGATGGAAGGGAGGTAACTTACGCAAAATGTAGAATTTGTAAAACTAAACTATTTGGAAAATCTTTTGGTAGAACAGGGCATTTGAGGCGACATGCTGAGGCGTATGCAAAGAAGCAAAAATACCAGCTACGACAGCAACAGCTGCTACTAAATCCTGACGGTACGGTTGTTAACGCCAAAATTTGGCACGATTCATATCGGGCTTGGTTAAAGGAAAAAGATTGGGTCAGCCAATGGAAGTTCATCTGGAAGAGACCAAGTTTGGAAAGGAATCGTGAAGACCACGGCATGGCAGTTAATTACCTTATCTATTTAGGTAGTTTTAATACTTTTTAGAAAAAACCTGATCTCGTGTCCGATCAGGGCTTGTAATTTTCCTTTTCTAGATAGGAAACTCCTGTTTCGTGTTCGATCAGGACTGTAGCAAACTCGGGGTATAAATACGTATGCCCAAGGACCTTGTAAACTATCACAACGATCAATCAAATTCGGCGCATCGCCACCCTTTACCAACGGGTTCTTGCTTCTCGAGCCGGGCTGCATCGGTTAGGTCCGAACTCCTACGAGAGGGTAAGTCTCGTTACCTCGACTACCTATCAACTAGGACTTCCTCGGTTAGGTCCGATATTCTAATCGGTTTATGGTAGTCAGCTTACCACGGTATATTCTGCTCTGTCTACGGCTGCATCAGTTAGGTTTGATCTCATAGGCCGAGTAGATATATCACATCACGCGTGCATAGATCGTATCAGTTTACCGGGAACAGTTTATCATCAGTTTGTGCTGCATCGGTTGGGTCCGACCTACTAAACTGCAGTGATAAATTGTTCCTGTTAGATCGATGGTTTTTGTGCAAGCGTCTTATCGGGATGTATAGCCGATAAGTTATCATACATCACAATTGCATTAGATCTATCGGCTCATCGAGGTTCTTTTATTGTTATTAAATCTGTGCTGCATCAATTGAGTTTGAACTACTAGATTGATAATAATAGATTTATCCTTGCTAAGCCGATGGGTGTTTATGCGATGTTCTGTCGGAGTGATTAGCCGATAGGTTATCTTTTTATTAAATAAAGCCGACTGCATTGTTTATTGGTTATTGCTCTGCCCATTTATTCTATCATCGGCTTCTAGCCGATGTCCAAGTGTTTCCGTTTTTGGCAGTCGACTGGATTACTTGCTTATATTAGTATCGGCTTCTAGCCAATGCACGGTTGGTGTCGGCGAAACGGGACTGGGGGTATCCACCGTCGCCGGGGACGCGTGGGTCTTCGGCCACGTCAGTTCCCCGGGGCCACGTCCTGCACGACTGGCGGCCGACCGAGAGGCCGTGTCTCCCGCGTGTCGCCCGCACCCGGACGCGCCGCCTCCGGCCCGCCGCGTGTCGCCCGGGAGCGGCCCCCCGGGCCCGGACGCGCCGCCTCCGGCCCCGGGCGCGTGTCGCCCATGCCCTGGCGCGCCGCCTCCGGGCGTGTGTTGCCCGGGTCGCGCGACCAGACCAGCCGCCCGCAGCACCCGACAGGGGCTCCTCCAGGCGTGGCGCAACAGGCGGCTGCGGGCATACGCGCGCTCCAGCCGCCCATGGCAGCAACGGCTCTGGCATGGGCGTCGTAGGCAGACGTGTGCACAGGAGAGCTCACCGGAAGGCTCTCTCTCCGTATTCTGGCACTGTGGACTCCCCTCGCTATAAAGGAGGATCCATGCCTCTCTCTCGGTAGACGGAGTTGGAGCCTCAGGCCACCCAGGCCAGCTCTTGCTCTCGGCTCTCTCTCTCTCTCAGAATCTCAAGTCCCCGGGCTAGCTTCCGAGCTCCCCGCAGGGTCCACTTTGTAACCGCAATCCCACATTCATCCACCACAGATAGCAAACCACACACACAGGAGTAGGGTATTACGCTCCGGCGGCCCGAACCTGTATAAATCTTCGTGTCCCCCTTTGCGCGCGCTGTTCATCATCTTCCCCACTTGATCCCCACAGTTCGGACGGTCCGGAC
Organism: Oryza meyeriana var. granulata; assembly: GCA_003991445.1. Lineage (NCBI taxonomy): Eukaryota > Viridiplantae > Streptophyta > Magnoliopsida > Poales > Poaceae > Oryza > Oryza meyeriana. Next base: position 421,601 of record RYFJ01001176.1, on the reverse strand, counting down.
CGTGTTCGGACGGTCCGGACCCCTATCTTCCAGCTCGGGCCCCTCTGTTTCTGCCCCGAGTGCTGATCTCTCTTCTTCCGCTTGACGCCGGCTTCACCTGAGAACTACTCCCCTGGCCGAACCTCAAAAGGGGGGTCTCCTGACTTCCCGCCGTCGAGGCTTTGTCCTCCGACAGTTGGGTTATTGCTGGTTTATATCATCAACCTCTAGCCGATGCATATCTTCTGTTTATCATTGATCTAATGTTTGCTGATACTACTATCGGCTTCTCAGCCGATATACAAGTCCTACTGGTGGTCAGGCAGTCGGCACGAGGGAAGCTAGCGAGTTCTCCATCTTTATATCATTATCGGCACCTAGCCGATATACAAGCGCCATCGGTAATCAACCAAGGACCCGGGCGCGGGCACGAGCAAGGACCCGGGCACGGACAACTAGGACCCGGGCGCGAGCACAAGCAAGGATTCGGGCGTGGGCACGAGCGAGGACCCGGGCGCGGGCACGAGACCCGGGCACGGACAACTAGGGCCCGGGCACGGTTTTATCATCGGATTTCAGCTGGTGCTCAAGTGTTCCTTCGACAATTGGCTAGCAGGATTCTTATCGGCCGATTGAATCTCTGAGCTAATATTTTCTCCTTGTCAATTGCTGAGTCAAATTGACTGGCACGCCTGGGAACCTCAGGTATTTAGGACCTGCACTGGAGCTAAGCAGATCTCCCAGGCCTTCGCGTGTCTCTAGGCGCCGAATTAGATCGTCAGCAAGCTTTTTGGCACACCCAGCGGTTTTCGGCGTCAACAACGGTACGTGCATGGGTGTACGATACTCAGGTAGCACGAGATTCCCTTACTCGTTTAATTGCTAGACAGGATCTACCCTTAAATTTTGGTGAGTCTCCTGCATTTGAGACTTACATTAAAACTGCTCATAATCATAGGTTTCAATCTATTAGTAGACAAACCACAACCCATGACATGGTGAATGTTTAAAACAAGGCTGAGACACTATTAAACAATTATTCGCTACATGCACCTATTCTGTCAGTATCGCCTCTGATATTTAGAGTGGTAGGGCTAAAGAGGACTATATTAGTGTAGTTGCTTATTATGTTGATGATAACTGAGAACTACAAAAAAGAGTAATAGCCTTAAAATTAATTGATGTTTCACATGCTGCTAAAAATATTGTTGAATGAATTTCTAGAGTTTGTGAGGAATTTGGCCTTACAAATAAAATCTTTGCAGTAACTCTAGATAATGTAGCTGCAAATTCCAAACTAATGGAAATTCTACGGCCTTTATTCTCTGTTTACGCTAAATCATTTCTTTTACATCAACGTTGTGCATGCCATATTATTAATCTTATAGTTAAATCTGCGTTTAAGAGAGTAACTGCATATCTTGATTTCATCTGTGAAGCCATAACATGGTTGAATGGTTCTAATCCTCGACTTGCGACCTTCAAGCGATTCTGCATCGCTTCGGACAAGCGTCCACGCAAGTTCCAAACGGATGGACCATCGATGGAACTCGACTTATTTAATGTTGAGGCATGTTTTACCTTACAAAGAAATGCTAACTATTTTTTTGCAATCCAAGAATGTTGTTACTAGTGACGGGCAACCGCTTCTGATAGAACAATCTTGGCATGTTGTTGAAAGGTTTTATTACTTCACTGAAATATTTTATTATGCAACTGTTACTTTATCTGGCATTTACTATCCAACTGCTAATTTAATTTTGCATAAGTTTTTTAGATTGCCATTTTATTGCGAGAATATGAAGATGACCAACTACTAGGACTTGCAGTATTTCATATGAAATAGAAATATCTTAAATACTAGAGGGACATCCCATACTTGTATAATTTTGCATTTATTCTTGATCCTATGAGTAAAATGCGGGGATTCCTCAATATTTTGAATCTTATTGGGGATGCAATGAATGTTGATTATACTAACTATTATTCTGATACTAAGACTAAATTGTATGAAGTGTTTCGAAAGTATGAAACTAAGTTTCAGGGAGTTCTTGTGCAAAGGGTCCCACCTGTCCCTATACCAGGTAAGAAGAAATTACAGCGGGGCCGAATTTGGGGTGGTTCCTCTTCTTCTTCTAGCACAGGTGGTGGAAGTTCGGCCGGCGCAAGTATTGCACATGCTTTGCATGACGCCCATGAGTTGTCCTCCTACTTGGACAGCGACTCCATCAACCAGGAAGATCTCAACGTTCTCATGTGGTAGAACGATCACAAAACCCAATATCCCATGCTCTTAAAACTAACACGAGATGTGTTCACAGTGCCTGTGTCTACGATATCCTCTGAATTGGCCTTCAGTCTTTGTGGAAGAATTATTGAGGAGAGGAGAAGAAATATCCGCAGCGAGGTGGTAGAAATGCTACTTACGGTCAAAGACTAGGAGCTAACTAAGGAACGTGCCCAACACAGAGAACTAGGATTTGGTTGCTCAGTTCGACAATCTTTACCTAGAAAATGAGGAACTAGAGTAGTACATTTTTATTTTTGAGATTTGACCTTTAGCTGTACTCTTTTTTTTTGTCATGGTTTTCTCAAATATGGGTTTTTACATGACATAATTTTTAATGAGGCAGCCGTGTAATATCAAATTCAATAAAGGTCACTGCTTATTTTCCCCTGTATTTATGCAGAAATTTAATTACATAATTATAAATGTGTTGCTACTTTTGTTGTTTACAAAATATGAAAATTTCCTCCTCCGATATCATTAAAAAATCCCCTCATATTTTTCCTACTTTGTTCAAATTATTTTGTTCCTTTTTCCCATATTTTGTAGCACTATTAAAATTTTTACATAATTTTCTACTCATTTTTTCTCTTTTTTCAATGTTTCTTTTTTTGAATTTCCCAGGGGGGCGGTCGGCCGGCCAGACGGCCCCGCCACGCATTGTGGGCAGGGGCCGGGGGCACGCCGGCCAACACGCGCGGGCCCTACTAGCCTGCCGCACCGCGTGCTCGTTCGAAATTTGAACGGGGCAGGCGCGCGCCGCGTAAGCGTGCGGGGTGGGGAGGCAAGCCGGGCAACCGGGCAGGCCATGGGCTGGCACCGTGCCAACGGGCTGGCTTCGGCCCATGTGCCACGGCTGGGCCTGTGCCGGCATGGCACGGCCCAAAGGCACTGCGTGCCGTGCCTAGGCCAGGGGGTGGCACGTGGGCCGGCACGGCACGGCCCGCTAAAGGAGCCATGCCATAGCAGGCCTCTTGCCGAGCCAGCCTGTAAGACCCATTTGGACATATATAGGCAGCGATGGACTGGATGATAATGATGACAAGTTAGATCTAGCCATTGTGAGCTTCCTGCCATCAGATCCGTGTCGATCGCTGCCTAGTCACAGCTCCAAGTCTCCAACACGGAGGCCGCCTGATCTATCGGCAACGACCTTTGTCTCATCGGTGGCTCAAGGAGGGTCTAGTGGTTCGACTCCATATCCACCCCCGCTCACTTGAGTTCCATGGTGTCGAGCTCTAGCACAAGGATGGAGGGGATGGGTGGGATGGAAGGGACAACAATGTCAGAGGAGTCGTGCTTGATGTATTGGACGTGATGGTGGAGTGATGTGGGATGGCGTTCTCCATGCCGTCGGGCTCCGATCCCCATTCTCCATGAACTCACTCACCGCCATCCTTCGCAAGCTTGCGCCACCATCTTATCATTGCTCCCCTCCCTCCAAATTGCAATGGTGGCATGCCCCTCCCATTTCTCCCCTCCCTCATCTCCACCGAGCTTGCTGCTTGTCACATCTAGATCTGGCAAGCTGACCTCGCCAGAGGAAGGAGATGTTGTCGATGCTGAGGAGGAAGGGGATAGGAAGTCGCTGGCACTGAACTGGGAGGGAGGGAGGCAGGGCATCGGTGGCGCACATATTAGGGAGAAGAGAGAGGACTAGAGGAGAGGTGGGCCCTAATGCCATTTGTCTATTTTCTTGCCACATATATGCAATGTCGGACTGAAATTGCCCCACACTTGAGTTAGGCGGTAATTTGTATGGTTTTAAAAGTTCGGGGGTGTCAAATATATAGTATTATAGTTTAACTACATCAGACTTTTATAATAGTTTAGGGACAAATCAAACTTTGTCCTATTTAGAACGTGCCATCAAATGCATGGTGAGAAATTTCCGCCGTCACAATCTCCGTCAATGAAGGCGTGAAAATCGGGCGCTCCCCTTGAACTAGCAGAAGCAACATAGTGACTAATTGAGCATCCAATGAAGAGTGAACTGGCTCTCTAGTTAGTTAGCTTCTCATCTCTCCCTCCTCTTTACTTTAAACATTTTTTCTCCTAAATTACTTATCCGTATTTGTGATCCAATTGCACTATTGTTCATCACAACTAAATCTTTATCATAAATTCACATATGATTGTATTTCTTTTATATAGAGAGAGAGAGAGTATGTTTTAACTTGCTGAAATTCAATGTTCCATTAATAAGAAACGAATGCTTTAACTGGAATTCGACTTAGTTGCACATTTTGATCTTTGAGTTTGCTCCCTTGTTCCAAAATATAGCTAATTTTAGATTTGAATTTTATCCTAAATATAACTACCTAGGACATGTAAAAGGTGATTTTTACCTATTCCTTCTCATGCTACTACTATTGGATCCTATTACCCCACTAGCCCTCGAGATCCACACCGCACCCATAATATCTTTAATCCCTATCATTCTACTGTACATTAGTAAGGAATATTTTAGACATTTCATCCCAATTCTTAATCCATGCAAAATACTCTTAGATAACTATATTTTGGAACGTAGAGAGTATAATTTTTTTATGTTTCAATCCTTGGGACTCAATGTCTTATGCAGTGGTTGTTCGTGTTACATTCAGTATTTTCTGCATGTTGCATCTCTTTAAAATATTTTATTAAGTGAGCTAAAATATTTGATCAAGTGATGCAATATTTTTATAGGAATGATGAAATACATACTCAAAAGCAACAAATAAATGAAAATGTCTGTAAACCGGACATCCTTGTCGATGATACAGTATTTTACATAGTTATGGCTGTTGACACCGAAAATCACCGGTAGCGTTGAGAACGAGTCAATGATCTGGTTTGGTGCACTAGACACATGAAGGCCTAGGAGATCTGCTTAGCTCCAGTGCAGGGCCTAAATTGTTAAGGTTCATAGGCGTGCCAATCAATTTGACCCCACAATTGACAAGGAGATAGAAAATATTAGATCAGTGATCCAATCGGCCAACCAGCCGATACAGACTTCCTCTAGCCGATTACCGATAGGACTTGTACATCGGCTAGAAGCCGATGATGATATAAGCAAATAATAAGCTAGCCGACTGCCGAAAAAAACACTTGGACATCAGCTAGAAGCCGATGATAGAGTAGATAGGCAGAATAATAATCAAGACAATGCAGTCGGCTTTATCTAGTAAAAGATAACTTATCGGCTAGGCACTCCGATAGAACATTGTATAGACACCCATCGGCTTAACAAGAATAAATCTATCACTATTAATCTAGTAGGTCAAACTTAATTGATGCAGCACAAATTAATAATGATAAAAGAACTTCGATGAACCGATAGATCTAATGCAATTGTGATATACTGTATGATAACTTATCGGCTATACATCCCGATAAGATGCTTGCATAAAATCTATCAACCTAGCAGGAATAACTTATCGCAGGCAGTTTAGTAGGTCGGACCCAATCGATGCAGCACAAACTGATGATAAATTACACCCAGTAAGCTGATAAAATCTATGCACGCGTGATGTGATATACCTACTCAGCCTAAGAGATCAAATTAACTGATGCAGCCGTAAACAGAGCAGATATATCGTGGTAAGCCGACTACCGTAGGTCAGCTAGAATATCGGACCTAACCAAGGAAGTCCTAGCAGATAAGGTAGTCGGGGTAACAAGACTTACCCTCTCGCAGGAGTTCGGGCCTAACCGATGCAACCCGGCTCGAGAAACAAGAACCCGTCGAAAAGGGTGGCGATACGCCGAAGTTGTATTGATCTGTGAAATAGTTTACAAAGTACCCGGGCATACGTATTTATACCTGTTGTATTGATCTGTGAGATAGTTTACAAGGTACCCGGGCATACGTATTTATACCCCAAGTTGATACAGTCCTGATCAGATACGAAACAGAAATTTCCTAACTATAAAAGGAAAACAACAAGCCCTAATCAGATACGAGATCAGGTTTCCTAAAAATTATTATCCCTGCTTAATTTATAGATAAAATAATTAACCGTCATGCTATGGTCTTCACGTTTTTTTTCTGAATTTGGCTTTTTCTGCATTAACTTTCATCGGCTGATATAGCCTCTTTTCTTAACCGAACATGATAAAGGAACTATACTAAATTTTGGTGTTACCAATAGCCCTGTGGATTGTGGCTTTGGACTTACGGTGGAAAGTTCCATGGCTGTCCATGACATCTACGCCAAACCCCCTTTGGCAATGGACTTGTTGCAACCAAATTCGGTGCCTGCGTACGAAGGGACCTCGATTTGACATGACAGAGCAGCAGGGGCAACCGGAGATGACGCCTCCGACGCCGCCGCCGCCGCCGCGGCGCTTGTGTGTGACCGGCGCCGGCGGGTTCATCGGCTCGTGGCTCGTCAAGCTCCTCCTCTCCCGCGGCTACGCCGTCCACGCCACCGTCCGCGACCCAGGTATACATATCTTTTGCCTTTTTTTTTGTTTCTTATCATTTTGTCCCTTGTCAGATTCATGTTCGTTTTTGATGGGTATTATTTTCAGTGTTTCTCTTTTTCTCTAAAATTTGCTTGTCAGGTGTGATTAGATGTGGTTTTCTTTTCCTTTTTCTTGTTCCAGATGATCCCAAGAACGCGTTTCTGAAGCAGCTGGACAAGGCGCCGGAGAATCTGCACCTGTTCAAGGCCGACGTGCTCGACGGCGGCGCACTGATGGCCGCGTTTGCTGGCTGCGAGGGAGTCTTCCATCCGGCCACTCCGGTGCTGGAAGAGAAGATAGTTGATCCAGAGGTAAGTATTTATGCACATGATGTTCTCATTTTGTCCCTCAAGAGAGTGTTATCTGGTTTAATGCATACCATCCTAGTAGTTATATTTTTTAAAACAAATAAAAATATAGTTCGGTATATGATATGTCACTTATTTCATTTGTTTCATATATCGTTTTTGTTTTTGTTCTAAATCAAACTTCTTTAACTTTATCAAGTTTGTAGAAAAATACAGCGACATATACAATGACAAATAAATGCGCTATCAATATATATTTCACGGTGGGTTTAATGAAACTAATTTGATGTTGTAAATGTTGATCTATTTTTTTTATAAACTTGGTTAAATTTTGAAAAGTTTGTCTTGTAAAAAAGGTAAAATGGCTTACAATATGGAACATTCCAATTTAATCTATACAAATTGAAACTAAAGTAACAAATATGATTGTGAACAGTACTTATGTAAGTTCAATTTTAATTTGTATGTTCGTGGATGGATATAGTACATATTGATCAGTATTCTTAATTTTTTTTATATTTAAGAATTGTTTGAATGCCATGCAAGAAAAGGAGGGAGCAGCGCTTGAATTGTCAAAAAAAGCCACCTCCATCTGAACAGGCCAAAACCTGTCGTGTTTTTAGCCTTCTGCAATATGCATGTTCGTTGATCTTGTGCTAAACACGATTATGTGTTCAGAAGGAGATGATGGCTCCTACCGTGAAAGGCACCAAAAATGTACTGGAGGCTTGTTCAGCTGCGAGTGTTCAGAAACTCGTCGTGGTTTCCTCCATTGCTGCTGTATCTGTTAACCCGAGCTGGCCTCAAGACAGGTCAAAAGATGAGACTTCCTGGTCAGACAAGAAGCTCTGCATGGAAACTGAGGTCAGAATTAAATTGTCAAATTAAGCAACAAGCATCAATCACAGAACATATGCTAATACATGAATGTGCACCTGAAATTCTTTAGACATACCCAATCCTTTCTCCATGCAGCAGTTAGTTCTTCAACATTTTTTTTTTGCGAGGAGCAGTATTAATTAATTAGTTCTTAAGATTAATATTACTCTTAATATCTTCACTTCGTGTGTTGGCACTTGCAAAAAAACTAGGTGTGAAAAAAAAAAGCTCGTTTAGCTGGTTCGGTACTTCGGTTCAAAATTGTTCCAATTGATCTAGTTTTTCTTTTAAAATAAATTTATTTAATTTTAAATGAAATTTGTTTTCACACTGGCTCAGCTCGTTAACAAAAGTAGTCTCAAATGGTAGAGAAAAATATAATAAAACATAAAACAATCAGAGAAATCTTGATAAAAAGCTGATCAAAGCTTTTTTTTCCCACCTTGAGGCAGAACTGGTACTCTCTTGCCAAGATCGAAGCTGAAGAGATGGCCCTGAAATACGGAAAGAAAAATGGGCTGCATGTTGTTACGATTTGCCCTGGAATTGTTTTTGGCCCAATGTTGCAGACAGTGGTCCTCAACACAAGCATCAAAGCGCTCCTCTATATCATAAAAGGTTTACCATCTAAGACTATCTTTTTTAATGGATGGCTGGACATATTTATGGACAATTGTTTATTAAGATGAACTAAACATTACTCTCTCTGTTCCTTTATACTCCCTCCCTCAAAAGATATAAAGACATGTCCTTATATTTTTGGCGGAGGGAGTACTGGTCACCAAGCACTATTCATATTTAAATTTTGACCATTTGTCTTTTTTTACAAAATTTTTCTAAATACTTAAATAGATGTCATCTTATCGTAGTGTATTACGTACTAAACATAAGTATTAAACTTTCATTCATCATAATCTAATTATTTAAAAATTATTAGTGGTTAAAGTTGTAACAGTACTGGTTAATAGTGACAATTATAAAGGAACGGCGAGAGTATATATTATTAATTAAAAAACAGTTTAGAACAAATTACATAAGCAATATTGATGTAGAAAGTTTTTTTTGAAGAAGTCGTAGTTTGAGAGCCGTGGTACGAATAATCCATAAATCTATAAGCTAAAAAGAACGAGTTCTAATACATGATAGTTTCTATGGAATTTTCCCCATGCGCTAACTACGAAGACTCTAAAAGCAAGCATGAAAGCTTTCACATAAAAATCTAAGCTGATTTTAAATTTTAGAATTTGATTTTGAGAATAATTAGTTCGGTTGGATGCAGGAGGTCATGGCCCTGATGTTATGAACAACAAATTCTGGCCCATGGTGGATGTCCGTGATGTGGCTGATGCTCTAATTCTAGCATACGACAAGGCAGGGCCATCTGAGCGATACATATGCGCACTAGAACGGATGGATCTGAAGGATTTGATAGATTTGATGAAGAACATGTACCCTAACTACAGTTATGCAGACAAGTAAGTGCAATATCCCTAACATTGTGTCAGCATCATCCTATATATTATACCAGATCTTGTCTTAGGTGTTTTGTTCTCACAACATGAACATGATTAATTTGACAGCAGCTTCTTTGTTTGGCAGAATGGTTGATGTGGATTACAAGGTTGAAGTGACATCAGAGAAACTGAAGAATCTAGGCTGGAACCCAAGGAGACGAGAGGAGACACTTGCGGACAGCATCGAGTTCTTCGAGAAGGCAGGCATTCTTGATGGGCAACCTTGCCGGCTTCCCTATTTCGCTGTCCAGGAATGAAGCGGAGATGGCCCCAGTTCTCAGATAATTAATCTGCTCCATTCAGTATGGATGCACCATTTAAAAAAAAAGTATGGTTGTAGTTTGTAATTTATGCAAGTTTTTTTTTATGTATCTTGTAGTGGTACTTAGGAGGTACATGTATGTCGTAGATGTATTATATATCTCAATTAGTACTTGCAGTTTTTTTAGATAACAGGCAGATAAATGCCCAGGTTTTAGGAAAACACAGAGGTTTTAGGAAAGCACACAGGATATAAGAGTTTACTGCTAGGAACACCAGCTTACAAAAGATCACAACAAAAGTTTAAAACCAAACTTCTAAACCCGGCGAAACATTAGGAGTTAAGCAGCTAGAGAAACATAGAGAACTAAGGATTAAACATAGAAGACACAAAATAGTCCGTAGGTCTGTTACAGTATTTGTTAAACAAACTAGTCTACTCCATCTCTATCTCCTCTTAACTTGCAGACACTTTTTTAAAGCTTTATCAGACTTGAATTAGCCTCATCCCCATCATATGTTCTCTCCAGGGTTTTCCACTGCATAATAAAAGCAATGATTCTGTGGATTAGAAAAAGAGGGGAGAAAATTACCATATCATTGAAAACTAGATCATTCCTTGAAAGCCATAATTGCCATTAAACAGCTCCTAAAATCATTATTATTTGTATTCTATAAGCCTTGGAATCCCTTGACCATTTAGCTAACTCAAAGAAATCACTGAAATCAAGGGGCCCCTAGACCAATTCAAAGCATCTCTATAAATGCACCAAACAAAAACTGTTATAAGACAGGTGAATAAAATATGATTAGCATCCTCAATATTATCACAAAACTGACATTAGATATTTCCTTCCCAACCCATCTTTTTCAGTTTAGCAACTGATTGTATTTTATCCCTATATGCTAGTCACAGGAAATGTTTGATTTTAAGAGGGATAGGGGCAGACCAAATATCTCTAATTTTCTTATTAATCACCCCTCTAAAGGGCAAAGTCTTGTACATGGATCTAGAGGTGAAGACTTTCTTGTAATCCAGCATCCAAATCAACTCATCCTTAGCATCCTTAAGACGAAGGTTATTAATCAAGTTTTTAAGAACAATTCAAGCATCTAACTCCTGTGACCTAAAAGATCTTCTAAAAGGAAAGACAGTTCACCCCTAATTGTAAAATCTCTTTAACTAAAATGTTTTGCTGAATGCACATATTAAAGAGAGAGGGAAAAGTTATTTTTAGAGGGCAATCTCCTATCCAAGTATCATTCCAAAAATAAATCCAAGAACCATCACCTAGATTCCATTTGGCTCCCATTTTACACCAAGGTTTAACAAATATCAACCCCTTTCAAAATTGAGACCCTTTAGTTCCAGAGAGATGAAAAAAACCTCTTGAATGCATATTTTTTTCTTTAACAGATCAATACAAAGATTCTTATCTTTATTGTTAATCAACTTAAACACCCATTTAGATAATAAGGCTCTATTCATAATCCTAGTTTCAGTAAAACCAAGACCCCCAAAGTCCTTTGGAAAAACCAGATTCTCCCATCTGACCATATGATATTTCTTCTTATTACCACAACCCTCCTAGTAATATTGAGCTCTGATGTTGTCCATCTTTTGGTGGATCCCTTCAAGTAGATAATAAAATCCCATGCTATAGGTAGGAATGGAAGACAGGTAGGATTCAAGTCGGATAGCTCTACCACCATAAGAAAGATTCTTGGCTTCCTAGGTTTCTAATCTCTTCATAATTTTCTGAGGGATAAAGTCCAAATCAGGGCTATTTAGTTTAATAGGACTGATGGGGAGGCCAAGGTATTTAATAGGAAAAGAACCCAAAGGGCAATTTAGAATGTTAGCAACTCTAGTTTGTTCCACAATGTCCAGCCCACAAGAAAAAGCCTCACTTTTATGATAATTTATTGTCATTCCAGACATCTCTTCAAAATAGTAGAGCAAAAATTTTGTAGTAATAATCTCTCTGGTATCAAAATGGATAAACTGGATAGTATCATCAACATATTGTAAATGGGTAATGCCTCCATCAAAAATGTTAGGGACCAGACCAATTAGAACACCAGCCTGTTTAGCATTATCTAACATCCCAGCTAAAGCATCACTAACAAGATTAAAAAGGAGGGGGATAAGGGATCTCCTTGTCTTAGCCCTCTCTGAGTACTAAAATAATTACTTTTCACCCTATTTATGTTTATGCAGACTTTTCCACTCTCAATACAAGTTTTAATCCAGTGAATCCAAAGCGGGGGGAATTTTTCTTGTTTAAGACTTCAAAGAGAAAATCCCAATTGACCCTGTCATAGGCCTTTTCAAAATTAATTTTTAGAATAACCCCCTTCAAATTCTTCTGGTTTAATTCATGTAAGATCTCATGTAAGATCACACAGCCCTCCAAGATATATCTACCAGGGATGAAAGCAGTTTGAGTAGGAGAGATAATTTTTGGGGCCACCTCAGTAAGCCTGTTAGTAATAACTTAAGTAATTAACTTAAAACATTCATTCAAAACACAAATAGGTCTAAATTTTTTGATATTAGAAGCCTTGCTAACTTTTGGGATAAGAGAAATAACACCAAATTTTAACCTCTTAAGATCCAGTTCCCCTTTATGCAGTAAAGAAAGCATCTCAAAAAGGTCAATTCTGATATGAGACCAAAATTCTTTGTAAAATTAGATTGGGAGCCCATCAGGTCCAGGAGCAGTATTAAGTTTGGATCCTTTAATCACAATATCTAATTCATCCATAGAGAAAGGTCTAATTAAAGATTCACCCTCTTTGACAGGAAGTCTAGAGTTGTTATCCCAAAAGTCATCTAAAAGATGAATAGAAGAAGAATTATCAGCTCTAAAGAGGCTTTTGTAATAATCTACAATATGGTTAGTTAATTCCCCTTGTCCTTCAATAATCCTGTCATTATCTTCTAAGTTAAAAATAGTGCATTTTCGCTTTACTCCATTAGCTATATTATGGAAATAGGAGGTATTCATGTCCCCTTTCAAGATCCATTGTTCACCAGATCTCTTCATCCAAAAAAGCTCTTCTATTTTATAAACATTTTCTAAAGAATTTTCCAGGTCATATCTCTCTTTCTAAGCATCTGAGTTTAAACCAAAATCATTAGCCTGGGCATCTAGGTCCTCTATTTTGTTAATTAACTCTTGTTTTGCAATTTTCTGGGTATTTCTATTGTTTGCACTCCACCCTCTTAGGTATTTTCTAAGCTGAGAAATCTTTTTTCCAAAACTCCAAAATATAGCTATCATCTCTAGGAGGGAATTTATTAATAATCATCTCTTTAAAACCCTCTATAAGAAACCAGGCAGATTCAAAACGAAAAAAGGAACCGCTCAAAGTCTTATCATCCCCCAGGTCTAAGAGAAGGGGGTTATGGTCAGATCCAACCCTAAGCAAAGATTTTAGGGTGCAAATAGGAAAGTAATCCTCCCAGAGCTGATTAGCAAGCACTCTGTCAAGCACAACTTGAGTAGAGTTCCCCTGTTTATTTGTCCAGGTAAAACTGCCCCCAATTCTGTGAATTTCCCTAAGTTCAGAATCAGCAATGAACTTATTAAATCTCTCAATACCTCTTCTATCAAGATTGTTGTAACACTCCCGCCCTGGCACCAGCTACAGTGACACCAGAGAGGAAGCACCACAGGAGATTGGCATGAACCAACTCCCACGGAACCGCAATGCCGGTACCAATCCTAGGAAACCTTGCTGGTACCCGCGGTCAACGGAGATGTACCATAGCAACTAATTAAATAAGTAATATATACATATATATATATATATTATATTATATTATACATTTATAAGTTGCAACTTTGGGCAAGCCCTGAGCAGCAACCTGCAAACAGAACAGCAGCAGCGGAACGACAACGCAGTGAGAACCCAATCCACAAGCAACGGCTTGGTATTAGGAAAGAAACCCTAATCTTCACTTCAACTTCCATCATCCTGAATGAGGGGAGAAAAGAAATAGATTGAGTACTTACGTACTCAGCAAGTCACGGGAAAAGTGAGTTATGCAAGCTATCAAAGAAAAGTTGGGGTTTATTTCGTAAATATTTTATTTTGAAATTATTTTTCAAAACTCTAAGTATAAGTTGTCTTAATGTCACTCGAAGGAGGCTTTCGCCTCGATCCTATTTGCGAATTGCTTTGCAACAACTCAAGCGGACAAAATAATTTTTAGTTGATTAAAGTTTTCTAGTCAAATCTATTCTCATTGCAACTATCTAATCACGACACCGGCTCAAGGGAGTCTGCCCTCAAGCAGCTTTCTATACTCCCCTCATCTATTAGTTTATTTTCACTTTCGCCCTTTCTAGGACGTCAACTCATTTTTCCTCTATTATTTCCTTTCACTTTCGTCCTATTCAGGACATCATTTCAACTCATATTCCAATTTCATGGCTCCTCGAGCCATCCATTATCTCCATCTCAGACATACACTGCTTCCACTCAGGAAGCCTAATCTATGATGACATTCGACATCCTGGTCCACACAGGCCCGTTTCAGACCACATAATGGCCGTCCATCAGCAGTCCTAGCCAATCCTGGTAACGGTTCCCAAATCCCACAAACCACTTTTGCTAACATTTGCAAACAAATCTACGCTAGAGGAATCACTTCATATCGCCCATGACTGTGGGCACGATTGTTCGAACAATTCAAGACTTTGTAGAGGTGTACGCTTTACCCACACGACGCGAGCTTACTCCCTCACTGATCAGGTGGGGGAGGTTCACGACAAGGCCTTTTAGGAGCCATCATAGGGTACCTCATGCCCGATAGACGGGTCAAACCAAATCTCATTTAAGCATCAAGCTTTAATCAAATACCCCAAACACCTTGACCGAGTACTTAGCAAGCTTCTATTCCTTGCTCTACTCTGGAACCCGAGATATCCCCAACCACCTTATATCGGCGTTTCACATATACTGGCATGCGAGGTAACCCTATTCCGGCTGAATACTTAGCTAGGGGCGTCCCATACCACCTATGTGGTCACACTGTGTTATGATCAGTGTAATTCCCCAAGAAATCGGTCCTTATATGCCAATACAAAGCATCCCACCAGGTGATCACTTTGCATCACGAGTTTTCGTAAACCAACTTTTGTTTCGCAAACTCGTCGACACCGAGTGTCGGGTTTTTAAAAGTTTCAAAACTCTATTTTCCCAAATCGACAAACAATAGTGTTGGGGTGGAACCATTGGGATCCATGCTTAGGGGGATTTATGCAACTACTGGGCAGGTCCGTCGGTTCGTCACGCAAACTGAGGCCAATCAATTCATCGTGCACACTAGCAATGCAATTTTGAAAATAAATCATTTCAAATCTAGGAGCAATATGGTCAAGGAGTGACTTGCCTCTGACTTCGTCTTCAAATCTCACAAAAATCCGACATCCGACGACTCCTGAAACAGCGACTATGCGCAAAACAAGAGAAAAACACATAAAACCGTAAAAATAAAATATATTATTAATAACTAATAGTGCCATTAGGTAGATCTCAATTTTACAAAAATTTGGAGACTTGAACAAAGTCAATCGGAGTTACGGATAAAAAGATATGGATTTTGAAGTTTTAATGATTTTCTAGAATATAGGAAAATAATTCAATTGGATTTTGGAAAGGAATATTCCTTTAGAATATTCTTTGGCAGACAGGTGGGGCCCTATTGTCAGTGATTGGAAGAGAGGCTGAGGGTTGGGGCCCACTTGATAGAGAGACAAAAAGGGGAGAGGCCACAGGTCAGTGAGAGGGGGAGAGAGATGGATGCCAGGGAGGGCCCACATGTCAGTGGACTGAGAGAGAGAAGGAGCCTAACCAGTAGGGTCCACATGTCAGGGGACCCACATGTAAGCCACTTGGGATGTAGATTAAATAGGGGCCCATATGTCAGTGGGGGAGAGAGAATAATAGACTAGGGCCTACTTGTCAGTGGCTTGGGATAAAGGGGAAAGAGGGACTGGCAGAGGGGTCCCACATGTCATTCACACTGAGGGAAAGTAAGAAGGGGGGCCACAGGACAGTGGATTAATTAGGGAAAATTAATGCTTGCAAGCCCACTTGGCGGTGACTCAATATGGTTAGAGGCGGCGGGCCCACAAGACAGTAAGAATGGAGGGGCGGCAGCTGGTTTTAGGGGTGAAAACGGATCGGAAACGGTCGGAAACTAGCTATACCATATTCGTTTTCATATTTTTTTTGGGAATCGGATTTGGAATCGGAAACCTCGGATACAAAAATGGAATCGAATATTACCGGATACAGATACAGAGCAAATACGAATCGAAACGAATACGGTAACGAATATTTATTCGAATATAAAAACTTCTCAAACTAAACTTTAGAAACCAACGAAGAGAGACAACCTATTATTTTTTGTAAAACAATATATCAATATTTCCAAATTTTTAGCTAAACAATATATACAACAAATTTCAAGCATCCATATCAACAACACATTACTAATTTCTATACAAGTATACAATCATATCACCATCTTCGATTTAATCACAAATTTTAGATATAGTAATTTTAAACGTTTATATCAACAAAAATAGTTTAATCACATGATCAAATTTTCCATCACAAAATAGTTCATCCACATGACATGGACCATCCACATAGACCATCCAAATAGTTTAAATACCCAATCAAATAGTTTATCACAAAATAATTCATCCACATAGATCACATCACATAAGCTTAGTTCATCACACACATTAATATAGGTTCATCACAAACATTAACTTAGTTCATAACATAAACATTCAACAACATTTCCTTCAAATATCCATTGGTGATATGTCATCCTCGTCATCAAAACACTCCACATCATCATCTTCCTCATGATTTGTAGCCTCGGTCTGTGAATAAAAGATTGATCACATATTAGTGGAAGTATGAAAGTCAACCAAATAATTCTATGAGTGAGTAATAGAAGCACAAAACATGGTCAAGAAAGTAGCAAAAGTACGCTCAAGGCTGTCCATGTCAATCTCATTGATGATAGACCCAACCACATTTCCACCTAAGTGTTCATAGTCATATAATTACTCAAAATATAGAATACTTGCTGAAATATAGAACACAATTGTACAGTTAACTTAAAATTACCCTTTCTTGATGCTACAGTCCAATCTTTAGTGCAAATCAAAGCTTGCACAATTTCAGGATCTAGACAGCTGCAGAACGGATCAACAACACGTCCACCGGCACTAAAAGCTGATTCTGAAGCTGTAGTTGATACTTGAATTGATAGCACATCACGAGCAAGTCGAGAGAGAATAGGAAGCTCATGTTTCTTTAGTGACCACCAATGCAAAATATTAAATGTCCTTTTGCCTTTTGTGTCCCATTACACTAGTGGTTGATCCATATACACTTCCAACTCAGTTTTAGTGCCTTTTCCAGGGGCACTACTCCCACGCAAGTAGTTCAAAACATCTACATCAAGTTCATCGTCACTCTCCCCATTCTTATCCTCACCCACTACAGAATCCTTTTGCACACTTATATCAGCTACATTGTTTGATTTTGTTGAACTAGATACATAAGCATTGAATAGCTGGTTGACAACATCCATGAAATTCTTAATTTGTTCTGCAGCTTTATCACCATAAATCTTGTCTGCATAGTAGTTGACCAACTGTCTTAAACCTAAGATCAAGAAAGCAAGCTATAGAAAGAGCCATATTGGACTTTTCCCAATACTTATCATACTTAACTTGCATTTTATAGCCCATGGATGCTATAATTGGATCAGAACTGCTGCACCATTCAGATATTGCAAGCTTAATTTGACAGAATTTAGTAAAAAATAGATTTGCTGTTGGATATGCACTGCCAGAGAAGATCAAAGTAGCATCATAAAATCTATTTAAACATGAGCACAATGATTTTGCCATGGTCCAATTACCAACTGTTGGTGCACAATGAAGATATTTGCTTCTATGATGAAGAAAAAGCCTATGAAAAGTTGGTCTATAATGAATAGCTTGCTTTAACATGAGATAAGTGGAGTTCCATCTAGTTGGAACATCCAAAAAAAGACCACTATTGGTATCCAAACCAGCACATTCTGAGGCACACTTCATAAATTCTTCCCATTGCAATGTGGAATTCTTCACAATTGTAATTGTGTTTCTGATATTTGAAACAGCTGATGCAATTTGCTTTAAGCCATCTTGAGCAACAAGATTGAAAATATGATTCAAACATCTCACATGAAAAAATGCCCCATCACATATCAAGGGTGATATCTTATTAAGCTTTAGTACTAACCCCTTAGCACATGAATCATTGGCTGATGCATTATCCAAAATAAGTGCAAGCAATTTTCTATCAAGGTTCCAGTCCAATATACTATCATAAAATTCCTTGCACAAGTTTTTCCCTGAATGATGGCCCTCAACATGCATAAACTTGACAATTCTTTTTTGCATGCACCAATTATCATCTATCCAATGCACAGTGATACACATATAACCTTTATTTTGGTTTGAGGTCCATATGTCCATGGTTGTACTAAAGCGGCATGAAAGTGTTTTGAAGTACTCATATAATTTCTTCTTTTCCTCCATAAATATATTCAGTATATCTTTTCTAACAGTTATGCGACTTTTGATTGGAAAAGTAGGACGCAAGGACTTAATAAAATCCACAAAGTACTCATGCTCAACAATATTGAAGGGATACTCATGCATAATGATTGCCAAATAAAATTTCTTCAAGCTAATAGCCTCATCATACCTGTAAGTATCAACAGATGTAGTTCCACTGCCGCTCTCATCCTTTTTGAGATTTAGAAGCTGCTGACCACTTTTGATTTGGTGCTTGTGGGATAAGTGATTCCAAAATACCGATGTGCCCCTGTTGGTCTCACGACGAGATTTATAACTGCACTTCTTGCACTTAGCCCACAGCTCCACAATCTCTGTCCCATCATCTTGTGCAATCTTTTTCTCAAACTTGTCAAAGTGCTGCCAAACCTGAGAACTACATTTCTTTGCTTTTTTTGCAAGAGGAACATCCGAAGCAGCAGTAGTATCCTCTGTCAAATCCACTTCAACTCTTAGTGCCGGTGTCGGGGCGATTGGAGCAAGCGCTTGTCGATTCTCGGCATCTCCTCCCTATCCCTCTATGGGATGAGTTGGTTGTGATGTTTGCAAAGCTGCTACACTTGCGCTACTGCTACTTGCAAATGATAACGAATCCATGACCTACATATTGTCCAAGCAGATAATGAATACTACATCATATATTCCAAGCACAGAACACAGGAATTAGGACCAAAACTCAATCCCATACAGCATCACAGCAACAGGATCACCCACTGGTTTAGGCACGGTTGGAGATATCCTATTGTTAGTGGGGAGAGTATTTGGCTGTATCTTAACTTGAACAAGATCACCCACTGGTGTGATTGTTAGGACCATAAAAGGCCACTACCATTATCCTAAATTTCATATCCTTATTAGGAAGCACAAACTTGTTGAAATTGATAACCAGTATGCCTAGCATTGCCCTACAAAAATGAGCCATGCGACATCTCTGTTGATTACGTTATTGAATTGCAAATAATAATAGGATGATGATTACTTTCTTGAATTGCAAATATTCACCGGATGCATCAATCTGTTTTGAGTTTGCAAAAATTGAACAGAGTTAGTAACTTATTATGGTTCTTTTGTTCTTCAGTCTAGTTGTCATCTTTTGAAATTCATTGAACTTATTTTTGACTGAAAGATCATTGAACTTATTGGTCATATCATAGGTGACTTCTGGATTTTCTTCCATCAAGTATCAGTGGTTACTATATTTTAGTCAAAAACATGGGCATGATGATAAACTTAGAAGCCAGAGTATTTTGACACTGTTACATGTGTCAGTGCTTGCTAGTTCAACCTATGTACCATTTTCGGACGGCCGATTTCATGTAAACTTAGAAGCCAATACAATTAGTTGGAACTGCAACCAACGGCAGTAACAATTCAGGGGTATAGTACCAATACACCGATTTCATGTAAACTTAGAAGCCGAACTGCAACCAATGGCAAGCGAGGAAGCGGAGAGAAATGGGGGGCACCCGGCGAGAACCCTAGGTGCTAGGACTAGCTTACCGGGGGCATCGGCGTCGGGATTGCGCTGGGCGACGACGTAGTCCCCCGACTTCCAGAACTGGCGGCAGAGCCGCGGCGGCGGGAGGGAGTTTCCGACGGTGAGGACACGGCCAGCAGGGGCACCGGCACAGGCACCGGGAACGCGCCACCGCCCGGGGACTAGAGCGGGTACAGCCGGCGCCGCTGGCCGCGGGAGGCGCGAGGCCGGGCGGCGGCGGAGGCCGATGCCCACGCGGGGCCCGACGGGGGAGGCGGGCGCGGGGGCTTGGGGCCCGGCGGCGGCAGCGGGCGCGGGCGCAGGGCCGGCGCAGGTGGCCGCGGGGGGCGCGAGGCCGGGCGGTGGCGGAGGCCGATGGGGGCACGGGGCCTGAAGGGGGAGGCAGCCGTGGGGGCTCAAGGCCCGGCGGCGGCGACGGCCGCGGGCGCGAGGGATGGCGCTGGCGGCCGCGGGGGCGTGGGGTCCGGCACCGGCGGGCACGAGGGAGCAAGGTCCGGCGGCGGCTAGCGCTAGGAGTGGCGTCGTCGCGTCGATGTGGTCCTATGGAGACTGGAGACTGAGATCTGAGAGACAAAATGGCGTACAAAGGTAGGGTTAGGTTAGTGTAAATCTAATGGGTGATGCGGATATCCGAAAATTTTTCTGGATAATTTCTGACCGAATCCAAAATCTGCCAGATAATGCCTTTACCGTATTCGTATCCGTATCTAAAAAAAATTATCCGTTTTCGTATCCGAATCCGAGATTATCCAAAAATTATCCGACCGATCCTATCCGTATCCGAAATTTCAGACAGTTAGCGGATATTATCCAAACCGTTTTCACCCCTAGCTAGTTTAGGGAGGAGAGGCCTAGGTGATCAACGATTCATGGCGGCCAGAGGGATTCCGGCCACTAGTGGCTCGCCGGAGGGGAAATTACGCTGACGGACGGCGGAAGAGGGGATGAAGGTGGTGACCGGATTGGATTGAACAGGGTTGGCCAACGATGACTGGCGACGGCAACCAGTGGGCGGCGGAGAGAGGATAGAGCGCGGCAATAGCGGAAGGCAGGTGGCGGTGGCAAGATGTAGGCACCGACGGCAAGGCGGGTAGGCCGTGTGCATCGCTTGTTCATCCATGGTGTGATGCAGTGTGGAATTGGTTTTCGGGTGCTTGAGCCAGAGGAGAAGAAAGAGGGGAAGAAGCTCACCGGTTTAGGGAATTGTTGTGTGGAGGATGGCGCTCGGCTTTAGGCAGACGTGGTGGGAGGGATACGTGATTGCGGCGAGGGAGAATGGGCGGCGGTGGAGGAACCAGGGCTTTATAGCCTCATGGCGGCGCAAGAGGACAACATAGAGAGGTGGTGGCTCTCGGCGAGAAATATCTCGCTGGGCAAGGTTGTTGCCGGACACGGAGGCGACGCGGGGACGTGACGGGACGATGCATCGGGCTACGGGTCGAGCTGTGGCGGAACGAGGGAAAGCTGGCGGATGGGATGGGACGAGCAGCAGGGTTGACTTGGTCGGAGATTTTTTTGCACCGGGAGGAGGTCATTTAATTGAGCACGTTGTGCTCGTGGAGAGAGAGACGGAGGAAGGGGATGGCCACGTGCGGGCGGGCGCGTGGGCGCGCGTTGCGCGGCTGCCGCGTGGGCCCCGGCTGTCAGCCTGGGAAGCTGGGGCGCTGGCGGGCGCAGCGCAGCGCATGCGTGGAGGGAAGCCGAGAGGCCCGTGGGCCGGCAGCCTAGCGCGGGGAGGCGGTGAAGCGAGGGCACAGGGGCTGGCCGTGGCATTTGTGGGCTGGGCCGGTGCGGGGAGGAAGGAGAGAGGAGGAGGATGGCCCAGGAGGAATAGTGGCCTCTGTTGTTTTCTCGGGAATTTGCTTTGAGGAAGTTTTGAAAATTTTGAAAGGGTTTTAAAATTGATATTGGGTTTCACAAGACTTTTGTGAGTTCAAACTAGGAGCTCTGGTTTTGAATTATATATATATATATATATATATATATATATATATATATATATATATATATATACACACACACATATACATATACATACTTACTTATATACGTATATTGAATTATAATTTTGGAGGGATTTTGGGTGGGTGATAAGAAGGAAATATGGAGGGATTTCAAAAGAGGTTTCGAATTCAAATTAAATTTTGGGATTGTGTCTTGGGAGAATTTTGAGGGATTTTAAGGGGACGTGCTTTTGATGGGAATTTGTATTTTGGAGGGATCAAAGTATGGGGGGGGGGGGGGATTTTTTCTGAGTAAAAGGTTTGAATATATTTTGGAATTTAGAAAATTTAATAGGAGTCGAGGGAAAGATTTCAGAAGGAATCTCGGATTGCAAAATCCGAGTCCTGATATTTGGGTTTGGAGAAAATTTGGGGAGGATTAAATTATTCGAGGAGGTTTTGGAAGAGATAGTCGAATTACAAAATTCGAGTCTCGAAATTTTTGGAGGAAATTTTAGGTCAGAGGATCTTAGGGTCTCAAGGGGGATTTTAATCGATATTGTTGGCACTTAGTCCTTAATTATTCACACAAAGATTCAAAGCTTTTGAAAATAGAGTTTTTATTAAAATACTTTTAACTGCCCAGAAACCGGGGTGTTACAATTGTCATGAGATTTCTCATAGTCAAATCTATACATATTAAAGTTACCTCCAATCACTAAAGGGTTAGAGCTATTAGAGACATAAAAGAGCAGCTCAGTCAAGAAGTTAGATTTAAGGTTCTCAGCCACAGGACCATACACATTGAAAATCTCCCAAATGAAACCATCTCTAATATTTTCCACCACCACATTTAGGAAAAAAGTCCCAACATGAATTTCTTTTCTTCTCAAAGAATCACATTTTACACCAATAAGTAAACCCCCTAAGGCACCTTGGGATGATTTCCAACACCAATCATAGTTAGAATTATTTTGTAAAATTTGCAACTCTCTGTCAGAAAAATTGTCCTTCTTAGTTTCTTATAAACAAACAACATCAGCTCTATGATTCCTCAGCAACTCTTTAACTTGACCTCTCCTGGCATCACTACCTAAACCTCTAACGTTCCAAAAGATAATTTTCATTTTTTTTCCTCGTTCTAAGTTGGCCCCCCTTCTTTTTAAGCTCAGGAGTAGCATGATGAGGGGGAACCAGATCATTATTATCATGGGTGGAGCTATCTTTAGTTTCTTGCTGAGTTTCACGTCTTTTTTTAAAGTTTATTTCAGCAATTTTTGCATGTACTACTTCCTTAGCTCTAATGGAATTAATATTTAAATCAATTTCAGCTTTACTATGACCCAGAGAAATTTTAGAAGCAGAAGCAATCTGGAGCAAAGCATCATTATCTAAGGTATGAAACACAGAAAAGGAATTAGAATCAAGGTTAGAGATACCTAGTAACTCCAGGTTTTTCTTCTGGGTCAAAAGTTCAGCTCTCTTAGAAATTAGGATATCCTAGTTCATTTGTCTATTACTCTTCCTGACTGCAACAACTAGACTCCTATCTCTCTTCCTTTCTTTCCTTCCTTTTTTATGTGACACCACTTTAAAGTTTGCCATGTCTTCTAGTTCTTCCTCTTCTAACATTCTCTCAATATCAAAGGCAGTGGGAATGTCACATTTCTCAGCCTCATTTAACTTACACAGATTAGTCTCCATCATTTCATCCAATTCAGAAAATCCTATAGGGGCACTTAAGGGCAACTCTTCCTTTTGACAAATTTGAGTGCTCTCTTCAAAATGGGACATCTCAAACCAGATTACTATAGCTTTAGAGTTTTCAAGGGCAAGGGGATTGGTACTAAGGAGAAGATTCAACTCAGCTATAGCACTGTTACCAGCTTCATGTACAATCTCTTTTACATGGACAATGGGAGGGAGCACTACCTTAGATTTGTTTTTAGATTGGGGTGGGGGAGCTGATTGAGAACCCTTACTACCAAGATATTTATCAGTCAACTTCTTAAACTCCTAATCATCATCTAAATCATCAAATTTTTCATCATCTTTGTAATCTCCATCATCCCCATCAAAATCATCATTATTATGCCCATCATTCTTAGGAGGGGGGAGGGGGGCAGGTTTATCCTTCAGATCAAAACCTTCTGGTTCCCATTTAATGTCATATCCAACTTTATTAATATAAAGATGGATAGTGAAGTGTAGAGCATAAGGGTCAGTGCAGGCAAGTTTAACTCTTATTGGTCCACCTCCTTTCAAACTCTTCTCATCCAGTTCCTCAAAAAGTCCCATCAATTGAACAATAGCTTTAATATATATCTCTGATTTGGCAATATCTGGCACCCTAGAAAGTTTAACCTAGACAAGAAAGCTCATCAATAGCATTTTCAGTCATGTTTGAAGCAACCACATTTGCCTTTATGGATCTGCATTTGAAATCAAAGCTAGGGAATCTAATGAGATGCTTTCTAACTTCTTCATTAGGGAAAGTGATTAAAAACTCTTTATCATTCAGTTGTTTGGCTTTCCAATCCCAGTTAAGATCAGGGAAGAGACCACACAATTCAGCCACAACTTTATTATCAGAAACACCCCCTTTATCCACGGTTAAAATCCCCCTAACTAGTTTCTGAGAGTTCTCCTCTTCTTGGGTATCAACTTGGAGGCTGTAAAAGCCCAAACCAGGGATTCCAAATCCACAAAGTTGGACAGATTTTTTACTAGCCCACATAGGACATTGAGCTGAGATGTGGCCAATCTGATGACATGCATAACAGAGGGGAGGGTTGGAGCAAGATGCTTGGTGGTGACCTCCTTGGCCACATCTAAAGCATTTCAGATTAGAGCCACCAACACTACCTCTATTCATATCAACCAAACCTTCCTGTTTGTTCCAATCACCTCTCATCGAAGCTAGATTTTCACCAAATCCCATCTTCTGAAAAGCATGAGTCTCATCTCTCCTACCCAAGTCACCTCTAAAATTGTGTTGAAAAGGAGGGGGAGGATTCTGAAGGAGAGGGCGGTTACCTTGACCCGAGTAATTTCTTCCCTGTCAAAACCCCATGGAGCCTCCCGGTTGCTTGTCCGCCTCTGGGTGCCAAATCTTTTCCCCTTGTCGAGCCAGATTCGGAATCTAGCCCTACCTTGAATCGACTCCATGGCGATGTTGAGTCTGGTGTAGAAGTTGCTCCCTCAGCTTCTCCTCCTCCTCCTTTCACCCATTGCTGATTCCGCCCCCAGCCTCTCTCGATTTCTACTTCGGCCATGGTTCCTGCTTCTGGGGTGGAGGTCTACGGTCCATGAGAACCTCAATGTAGGACCTATGATCTCTCTTCCTCTCTGGAACTCTCCAAATTTTCCTCGCTTTTGTCCCGAATCTCACGATATTAGTGGCGCTAACTGGAAAACCTAGATCTAGATCGAAGCTTTTGTCTCTTCTCACCCACAACCAACAAGCCAAAGAAACCCTAGCGGCAGTGGGCGCAAGGAATATATCCTCGAGGCTGAAGCCATTCCGGGCCTTTGAGGAGATCCCGCCATTGGAGGCCCAAGGGGACAGCCCAACACTATTTAACTTGTCAATCTCTCGTGGGCTAGTACTCACAGGACTTGAACGCGCCAACCTCGACGCGATCACCGGCAGTAGCGGCATGTGGATCGTCATCTTCCGCACCGATGCAGCCGTCGTCGTTGTCACCCCGTCATCGTCGCCAGCCATCGCTCCAAATTGAGAAGATCTCCGGGAATCATAGCTGATGGCTCTCTTCCCTTAGAAGGGTTTTTTCGTTGAGATGAAGCTACAAAGAGTCGATTAGTACTTGCAGTAAATTTACTATGCCAACCGCTAATCTATATATCAATCGATTAATCGGTCTATCTATACCTATTCTGACTGGGCACTGTAAGGGAGCTCCCACATTAAACATTGAGACCTGACAGTTGATTAGGTGGATCGTTAAATCATGACCATAGATTGTATTTAGAATTTATCTTAAATAAAACATGCAATTGAGAATATTGGACTCTTCATTTTTTACTTAACATATTTAGAAAAAAAAAAGGAGTCAATGTCAATTACAAAACTACTAGTTATTAATTCCGAATTTTGGAAATATTAAAACATAAAAGAGTAATTTATATCCCCAAAGTCCAAACTGAGTATAAGTCTATATTTATAAATTTTGAATTTTGGAATTATTAAATTGAAACATACTAAAATCAACTTCCAACACAAATGCAATTGGACACTTATTAATTCAGAATTTCACATATACTAACCATACAAATCCACTAGGATGGGTTTTGTTTACTTTGACACCTAAAAATGCAAAAACCAATTTTTGAAAAAAAATTGCAAAAATTAATTTATAATAAGCACTCTTATCAATAAATTAGGTTAGGTATTGTGCGGTTACCTAAAGGTACCTGCTCAACTCAACGTAGATGTAGGGAGTAGAAAGGCTAATTCAAATTTATTGCTGATTGGGCACTCTAAAGAAAGCTCCCACGTTAATCAGAAAGATATAGACGTTGATTCAGTGGACTGTTAAATCATGACCGTGGATCGTATTCAGAATTTATGTTAAATAAAACATGCAATTATAAATATTATGGACAATTCTTTTTTATTTAATAGGTTTATATAAAAACAAGAGTCAATGTCAATTACAAATTACAAATTATTATTTCCGAATATTGGAAATATTGAAACATAAAAGACTAATTATATATCCCCAAACTTCAATAGTACAACTCTATATTTATTAATTTTGAGTGTTGGAATTACTAAATTATGAAACATACTAAAATGAAACTCCAACACAAATATAATTAGATACTTATTGCTTAAATAATTCCACAATATTAAATAAAACGTGAAAACAACAGGAGATATATTAGGATGGATTCTAAATCTAATATTTTACTTAATTATAAAATTCGAAGCTAATAGTTAACAAGTAGTAACTGATGTGTACTATTCTTTCAAACTAACCATTAGTTATTCAACACATAATTAAAATTTTAGTATTTATATTACTAATATAGAAACACTTGCAATGAAGGAGTTCGTGATTAGTAATGCTAAACAACAAGGCCTCCTGAACCTGATGCCACCGGTGGCTTGTCACACACAAGAATTTCCAATTGTTTAATACGATGATGATACAATATTTATTTTACCGCCTGCAACAAACAACTTAAATTCGGACTTGTAACCTGTGTTGGGTTCCTAACTAACGTGCCAGGTGCCAGATTTATTTTATTGGAAAATTTTGCTACAGGACATGTAAAATAAGTGAAATTAGCTAAAGGACACTAAAAATTTAGCTCGGCTTAAGAACATCCAAAAATATAGTAATTTACTATAAGACACTACCTCCATTATTTTATTATTTATGGTCTGAACAGAGCGAGAAAAAAAATCAAAAAAGACTAAAATGCCATCAGCCCCAATCACATGAATTGATTCTTTCCCATCACAGGACAATGACGGAGGAGGCCATCCGGTGTCCGTCGCTGCCATCATCATCTAACAGTCAACCTCTAGCACTCTAAGGTGTTGTCCGTCTCATCAGCTCAGCGTTGGCCAACCACCTCTTGTTCTGAACAGGACAGGCGACGGGGTGAGCAGCGCCACCAACCACCACGCCATGAGCACGGTTGGCATCAGCTTATTGATGCCCAACACGAACAGCGCCGTCGCGCAGCGGCCAGTGTGGCCTTCACGAGCTCATGCTCCTTCGTGGACTTCTTCCCCTCCGCCATCTTATCTACCAACTCACTACCTTTCTCCTTTCCACTACTCTCTCACACCTCTGCTCCCTTCCGCCTTATGTATAGCAGCTAGCACAGTAGCTAGCTAGCTTAGCTAAGCTGGACCCAAAAAGCTCGAACTAATTGATGATCGCTACAAAGAGCAGATCAACCAAAGGGGATGGAGAAAGAAGAAGGCCTTGTTCACTTTGTTACCATTTTCAACATTTTTAAATTTTAGTAAGACAACAAACTAAACATATTATTACCAACATAATCCTATCAAATTTTGGTAGTTCTGGAACTTTCTACTTTTAAAACTTCTACCAAAATTTGGTAAGGGCTCAAATCAAACACTGCCAAATCTTACCTTACCTTACCAACATTTAGCAATGCTAAAATTTGGCATTATCAAAATTTGGTAAAGTTTTTTTTGACAATGAAGTAAACAAGCCCGAAATTAAGGGCAAAAACAACATTTTAGGTTGCTTCTCTTTCTCAACTAGGTGTATATATCATTTTATTGTCTTTGGTATCTAGCAGCAAATATCCAAAAAATTGAAGTGTCCAAGAGCTAAACCTTATTTTTACGGTATTTTATAGTAAATACCTCACTTTTTAAGTGTTTTGTAGCAAAATTTCCCTTTTTTCCTTTATCTAGAATTTTGATACTGTTGCTTATGGGCTGAGATAGGCCTTTATGGGCCTGATATGCCCACCTACGCGTGCATGATCAGTGTGCCTCAGTGGCAACAGATAAACAAAAAATGGAGGAAGTAATTTATTTTCGCCTGCTGGTAGTGGACTTGTTGGGGAAAAATTATGTGGCTGCTAGTAGCCATCCCTATCGATGATTACATTGATACTCCATGGACAATGGACTAGCAGCGACCAAATTCTGTGGCTGCGTATGAGGGTGCTCGATCTCGACATGACACAGCAGCAGGGGCAACTGGAGATGACACAGCCTCCGCCGCCGCCGACGTAACACCAGTGTTCGCCTTACCGTCCGGGGGTGGGTTACCGTGGGCCAGCGGTATGGTGATTACCGTGGTAACCGCCTAAAACCGCATGAAATTCATCTCCAAAAATTTGAATTTACAATTTTAAATCTCACGGTAAGGTCACGGTTATCACGCGATATCGCGTAGTAACCATACGAAAAGCCACAGTAACCGCGATATGTGGAAGCTAAAAAGAAAAATTACGAAAAAATTATAAAACATAATAAAAATTCTAAAAAGTTATAGAAAATTCAGGAAAAAATTGTGGATATCTCTAGAAAAACAATGTAATATTGTATAATTTTTTTTGTATAACCCTTGCTATCTTTTTACATTTAAATAAAGTAGAAATTATATCCCAACCTATCTATTATTTTTTAAATTTCGATGGAGCTTCAAAATATGAAGTAAACTTTGTTATTTTCACAAACTTTCTTCACTATAGTGATCCATAATTTAAGTACTACCTACTAGAATTTTTTGGATTTTTTAATTTTTTTAAAAAAATTTAAATTCAGATGAAATTTGTTTAAACCAAACCGCCGGTAACCGATACCGTATCCCTGGCGGTTTGGGCGGTAACCGTGCGGTTTGGCCAACCCTGCGTGGCGCCGATGCGGCAGGGACGTGGCGCCCATAACGGGGGCCGCATGGATGGCCCTGATCTGCCGAGGCAGATTGGATGGCTGAGGCCGAACGGGGCTCTACCCTACCGGCGCGCGTGACCAATGACGGCCCGTGTGGCCAGATGGTCGTCGCTAGCGACCATCCGGCACGGCGGAGGGCAGCGGCAAGTGGCAGGGGAGACGGGGGATCCGATGAGGTGCTCACCTTGGGGTGGCGACGACTAGAAAGTGGCCCACGGCGGCAAACATGAGCGAGGTGCAGTGGTGAGGCTCGGGAAGACGATGGCGACGACGTTCCGGTGGAGATCAACGGTGCCGGAGGGATGAACAGCGACGGGGAGGTCCTGGCGAACGTATAGGAGGGAGTTAGGAGTGAAACGGCCAGGCAGATTGGAGGAATTTCGCGGCCGAAGGCCGGTGGCGACACTCACCGAACGTCTTGATAAGGAGAAGGGAATCCAGCGGTGAACAGGGCAGACGACGGTCGGATGAGGTGCGCCCGGGTGCGGTGGAGCTAGCGGAAGCGAGCGTGGTGGCTGGCGACGACTACAGCGGCGGCGGCGCACGACTGAAGACGGCGGAATGTAGCGGTGGCTTGGGATCACGGTGCTGAGAGGGTTAGAGGGCACTAGGGGCTTTGGTGTGTTGGGGAAAAGAAGCGGAGGAGCACGGTGAGGGTTTATGTAGGCACGGGAGCGGGAGATCGTGGCCGAGGCGATTGAATTTGGTGAGATTGTGGACGACGGTAGTGGCGGTGTGGGGCGAAATCCCCTCGAGACCGTGGGCGAGAGGAGCGGGAGACGTGAGGGAACGGCTAGATGACTCGGTCCGCGTTGTTTGAACCAAGGGCGAGGGCGCGCGTGGCCGGGGTGAGGCGAAAATCCGGCGGTGCGGGGATTCGATCCCCTCTGGCTGATTCGGCCGGAGGTTTGGGACGAGTCCGACATGTGGGGCCCCGATCCCACATGTCGGCAAGGGGGAGAGAGGGGCACGGCGCGGGGGTTGACGGGTGGCGCCCAGCGGCCAGCGAGGGAGAGGAGGGGAGGCGAGCGGGCCACGGAGCAGGCTGGAACAGGAACGGGCCGCGGCCTAGGAGGAAAAGAAAAGAGAAAAAGAGGAAAAAGGGAAGGGAAAAGGGAAGAAAAGGATTTCCAGGAGATTTTTAATTCTGATAACGCACTTTGATTTATTAAAAATGCTTCCAGTGCTCTAAAAATTCCAATAGAAATCCTGTTAGTATATTTTGGCAAGAGAAATACAAGAAAAATACTCTCATCCATGATGGATTGTTATTTTGCATTTTCACCATTAATTAATTTCCTTAGCCTTAATTAAACAATTTCTTTGAGCTTTTTTTTAGTTTATTTTCGTGTGGCTCTATTAAGGGGAAAACTCAGGGTGTGACAGCGATCAAGTTTTTGGGGAGGGCTTTCTCGGCGCGACTGCTGCATCTTCTTCCTTGTCGCCAACATCTTCTTCCTGCTACACGGCATCGACTACACCGACATCTGCTTTGTCTACTTCCTGCTGCTCGCCACTGCATCTCCTACACCATCATGTCGACGGATTAGACCAACCAGAACAACGACACCAACACCACTACTGGATCTAGTGTCCCTGACACTAGACTTGCTTCTGGGTACACTCTTATACTCGTTTATTTTGTGTTAAATATGTTGATAGATGCAGTTTCCAGCATAAACATGTTTAGCACAAGTAACAGATCACTTTTTGTCACAATATTTTTAATGAATTTCTGGATTAAAATTTGACTATATTTCCAACAATTTTTCAGGGAGGGTAGCAGCACCAAATTGGAAAGGCGTTGTGGTGGTACGATTTGTTTTGGAGGGAGAGGAGCAAAAATGTTTTTTTAGGAAGAGTGGGGTTCCGTAGTCTGAAAGGATGATTTGTCTTAGCTAAAGGAGAGGGGGAGGGTGGTGAGTGCATGTGAAGCCATTCACAATGCGAGTTCGTGGTGAGTAGTCTCAATGGTCCACATCGGAGCCGAACCACGGTGGAGGAGAGAGGGGAAGAAAGGAGTGGCCTTGGCGTGCCTTGCAGAAGACACCCATGGCTTGGGGAGAGAGCTTGGTCCATGAAGAGAGAGAGAGAGAGGAGAAAAAGCATCGCACCTCTCTCTTTTTTGTTGAATAAGGTAGGGGACCATCCAAGGAGAGCCATGCCCAGCTAGATCCAACGAGCTTGGATGCTGGCGGCGGCGAATGGCCAGTAGATTTGGGCGGAGGCATTGGGTTGGGTCGCTGGGAGAACGGCGAGATGATAGGCAGCACGAGCTAGAGCAGGCTCGAGGGATCCACTACGGCGATGGTTGGGACGCGATGTGAGGGATCTATCTACTACGTCAGGGAGCTGTGCGACATCGATATCGGGAGAATGAAGACGGCGCTCGCTGCTCGCCTAGGAAGAAATGATGAGGTTTACTTTGGGGAAAGATTGTTTGCGTTGGGGGAAGAAACGTTGTTCGCTGCTCGCATGGACCAAATATTTGACTGACATGTAGGGTAGGGGTACAAGTGTTAACATTTATTACTTTCTAGGGTCTTTTGTGCAAAAAATTAGGCCTACTAATCAATTATAGAAGTACAAGGACTGAACTGACAAAATCAAAGGGCTGAAATATAAATCTTACTTTGGACCCACATGATGCTACGTGCATTGCATAGCTTGTGGCTTGGAAATACTCCCTCCATTCCAAAATATACCAACTTAGGGCTGAATTTGACACAACCTAGGACTACGAATCTGGATAACCCCTGTTAAATTCAGGTTCGTAATTCTAGATCGTATCAAATCTAGTCCTAAGTTGCTATATTTTGAAACAGAGAGAAGCTTTCAGCTACGTGGCACTTGAGACTACTGCTTGAGTGTCTTGTAATGTAAGGCTGCGTTCTAAAGAGAGATTTGGCTTGCTACTTCCTCGTCCTTTGTGAGAACGCTTTACAAATTAATAAACGATGTGTTTTTTGAAAAAAATTTCTATATAAAAGTTTCTCAAAAAGATCATATTAATCCATTTTTCAAGTTTAAAATAATTAATACTTAATTAATCATGCGTTAATGGTTTGTCTCGTCTTGCGTGCCGCCAAAAATCTAAACCATTCCTTACATTAGAACTCACCCTAAATGGCCTGAAGCCCTAGCCTAATCATGAATCTTTTCAGGCGATAGGTGGTTTGGGGCAAGGGAAGCACCATAAAGAGAAGGAAAAGAGAGGGTTTTACATAGTAACAAGGAGGCAAGGCACATTGGAGTAGAGGTGGTATTAAAGGAGATCAAACATCGTGATGGTGTTAAGGGTGGGAGAGGAAAAGAGGAGAGATAGAGTCAGGTAGCAGCACAAATATTTGCAGTGAGTCGCCCAAAAGTGACTAGGTTTTTCTAGGCTGGACATAAGTAATTAGATTCTTCTTTTTTTTTTTCCTTTCAGATAAGTAGGCAGTCCTTTTCATAGGATTTCTATCAAGGATATGACATTATAAAGAGATAGACACCAATTTGTTGTCTTTGTAGGATATGTTCTCCAACATGGTTAATGTGCTTATTTTCCTGACGCTCTGCATCTGTGAGGTGAGAATCTTCGACCAGAAAGAGTCTCTCTAAAAATATTTACATGTGGTTTCGTATGTGACTTAGGTAGCGATTTACTTATTGTGCTAAATTTGCATTTCATCCTTAAAAATGAATTTGAAAGGACACGGCACCACCTTAGACCACTCTAGAAGCAAATTTTTTGTACTACTAGCCAAATGGCAAGGTGCAATGGTTTTCATATATATATATATGAAAACTTAGAAGTTTTAGGAAAAACATATAAAAATTTATAACCAAACATCATTCCTAAAATTATATAGACAAACATTCTATCCATCGCAAAATATAAGCACTTATGAAGGTTTTTTTACAGAGATTAAGAAGAGAGGTGAAATTAAATGAGAAATAGTTTTGATTTGTTTAGATGAGGGCATAAGTGAAGAAGTAATTATATTTAAGATAAAATTTGAACGCTAGAAGTAATTATATTTGAGGACATATAGCTTATATATTTATCTCTATAAATCTATCTACTCAAAAGGTGGCGGGACTAGGGTGATATATTTATATATGACTTTGTTTAGCCTTTTTATAGGGTTGTTTAGGATATTAAAAATATGGTGACATGACAAGTGGTTTTATCCTTTCACGTAGCTCTCACCTCCTTGGATAAGTGGTCTCATGGGGATGCACGTATTTAAAAAAAAGCACAAAAAGCCTCAGCTTAAAAATTAGCTTGGCGTACGGAGCCATTGACAGGGATCCATATTGTGCATTAGTATCCTCTTTATAATTGCCTTTTTATAGCCTATTCAATCTACTGTGCATTGAGAAAGAGTATCTTCGACATAGGCTTTAAGGCACCGTTGGTTTCTGAGTTAAACAGTGGCTTATAAGCTACACGTAAAACAATAAATATTATTAGCATAAGATTAATTAAGTATTAACTATTAAAAACTTGAAAAGTGAATCTATTTGAGTTTTTAGAGATACTTCTGTGTAGAAATTTTTTATAAAAAACAATCTGTTTTACGTTGTACTAACAAAAATTGAGGCATAAATCACAAGTCAAAGCACAAGCAATCAGGCTCTAAAGCACATTGTCATTTGAGACAACAGGCTGATTTGTATTTTAAATGCTTTTTGTAGGCAGCGAAGAGTATCTTTGTGGATGACATGCGCGTTGATGCCACCTTGTGGACTATGGAAGACTGGCAGTGGACATGTTGTAGACAACTTCTCTGGCTGCTAATGGAACATCCTTGTCCATAAAATGCACGTGATACTGCTTTTTGGCAGACATTGGCAGTGCACTTGTGGCAACATTATACTATTTGGTATTCGACGGGACGGGGCAGCAGGGGCAACCGGAGATGACGCCTCCGCCGCCGCCGCGGCGCGTGTGCGTGACCGGCGCCGGTGGGTTCATCGGCTCGTGGCTCGTCAAGCTCCTCCTCTCCCGCGGCTACGCCGTCCACGGCACCGTCCGGGACCCAGGTATAGAAAAAAAAATCATTTTGTGCTGCATCTTGCTTGCTTCTCAGGTATCATTAAATGTGTTGTTCTTCTCCTTTTCTTGTTTCAGATGATCCCAAGAATGCGTTTCTGAAGCAGCTCGACAAGGCCCCGGAGAATCTTCACCTGTTCAAGGCCGACGTGCTCGACGGCGGCACGCTGACGGCGGCGTTTGCCGGGTGCGAGGGGGTCTTCCACCCGGCCACTCCGGTGCCGGAACAAAAGATGGTTGATCCAGAGGCAAGTATTTATGCACACTCTACCTGAACTCAGAGATCTCTTGTGCTGAACCTGTGCTAAATACGTTACATATTCAGAAGGAGTTGATGGCTCCTACCGTGGAAGGCACCAGAAATGTACTCGAGGCTTGCTCAGCTGTGAGTGTTCAGAAACTCGTCGTGGTCTCCTCCATTGCTGCTGTATGCATTAATCCGAGCTGGCCTCAAGACAGGCCGAAAGATGAAACTTCCTGGTCAGACAAGAAGCTCTGCATGGAAACTGAGGTCAGAAATTGCCCCAGATTAAGCAACAAGCATCTGCATACACATCCAATCCTTTCTCCATGCAGTAGTTAGTTCTTCAGCATTTTTGTGTATTTTGCGAGGAGCATTAATTATAGAACATCTAATTAATTAGTTCTTAGGACTGATACAACTCTTAAGGACCTTTACTTGGTGTTTTGGCAGAACTGGTATACTCTTGCCAAGACTGAAGCTGAAGAGATGGCCCTGGAATACGGAAAGAAAAATGGTCTGCATGTTGTTACAGTTTTGCCTGGAATTGTTTTTGGCCCAATGTTGCAGACACTGCAACTCAACACTACCACCAAAGCGCTCCTCTATATCATCAAAGGTTCACCATATAATACATGATAGTTTCGACTTAAAAGTGCAAGCTGATTTAAAATTTTAGAATTTGATTATGGGATTAATTAGTATGGTTGAATGCAGGAGGCCATGGTCCTGACATAATGAATAACAAATTCTGGTCCATGGTGGATGTCCGTGATGTTGCTGATGCTCTACTTCTAGCATATGAGAATGCAGGGCCATCTGAGCGATACATATGCGCACAAGAACGAATGGACCTGAAGGATTTGTTAGATTTGATGAAGAGCACGTACCCTAACTACAATTATGCAGACAAGTAGGTGCAATATTCCTACCATTGTGTCATTACCATCGTATTATATATGCTAGAGCTTGCCTTATAGAGTGTTCTGTGCTCACAGCATGAAGACGATTAATTTGATCAACTCCTTTCTTGTTTGACAGAATGGTTGATGTGGATTACAAGGTTGAAGTGACATCGGAGAAATTGAAGAATCTGGGCTGGAACCCAAGGAAACGGGAGGAGACATTTGCGGACAGCGTCGAGTTCTTTGAGAAGGCAGGCCTTCTAGATGGGCAACCTTGCCGGCTTCCCTATTTCTACCGTATGGCTGTCGAGGAATGAACTGAAAACGGCCAACTCCCAATTATTTTGTAGTAGTAATAAGGAGGTATGTATATGTTTAGTAGGAAGTGTTTACGATGATCTCAATATGTTAGTAGAGGTATTGTACCTTTCGATTAATACTGAACGTACCTCTTCCTCCTAATTACAGTAGAAAAACCTGTCGATCCACAGAAAATTGCATGTGTTAATGCCTGTCTATCTATATTGTGTACTGTCTCTGTTAAGAGGTCATTTGTGATGCTCTCTGAATAATGTATTTGAATACATTGGATCTCTGTGGTCAATTTTACAAGAGATATTCCTCTCTGGTTCTGAAACGGCGGCAGTGCAGTTGGTGGAGAATAAAGCCATGAAAGTGATTTTAGAAAATGACAACATTTGGCTTTTATCGTCTGCTGGTCGGTTTATTAGACGTAACCAAAATTAAATTTTGAGAGTTAATTTTTAAATTTAAAGTTGATTTTGAGGGTTTTTTTATCTAGTTTATTTTTCAGCTTTATCTTTTAAACCGTGCATAATATGATATTAAAGTTTTATCTATAATTATTTTTTGCTTGTTTCGTTTATTTTTATACGACCTATCAACCTAGCTCGACCAATAATATTATTGCCATCTGAATATCCGATGCATAGCAGGAAATGTCAACCATCAGATCTCGTCGATGGAAAGTCCTTCGACTTATCTCGAGTTGTTGCTGATTGACTTCTAAGAGTAAGTACAATAAACAGAATAAAATAATATAAACGAGCTATAGGAGTTGTCATATTAGATTTATACTTAAATTAGAGGGAGGAGAGGGGAGAGAAGAAAAACAAGTGGCAGCTAGCAGATATATAGCTAGCTGTTGCACGGGCTCCAATAAGCTTTATAAAAAAAAATAAGGTATATAGTATTAGTGTAAATATATATATATAACTAACTATTATATGAATAAACTATTAGATTAAAAATAGATGGCAGAACCATGTCCAAGGAGGAATCTTGCTGTGTTCCAATGCGATTCTTGTTCCTTCCGTATAAACGGCGAAATCACCTGCCTCTTCCTTCAAAAAAAGATAGATTCTTTGTTCCTTTCTACCAGGCCGGCCAAGGAGTCAATGTCTGCTTAATCATCCGGCCGGCATGGATTTCTTGTCGATTTGCGCCTTTAGTGGTGGCAAGCTAGCCGGCCCGCGCGCCATGGTGGTTTAGTTTTGATTGGTTCTTTATATAGCGGAGGCCGGACTGGCTGTGTAAATATGGAGGCCAACGGTGGAATTGTGTCGCCGCCGCCGCCGCCGCCGCCGCGGCGGCGGCGAGTGTGCGTGACCGGAGGCGGCGGGTACATCGGCTCGTGGCTCGTCAAGCTGCTCCTCTCCCGGGGCTACGCCGTGCACGCCACCCTCCGCGACCCGTGTAACTAACCCTGCTGCTCGATCGATCGCACGTCGCGTTGCTGTAATTCAGCTGAGGAAGTAAACGAGGCTGCTGTGTTGTTTCAGGTGACCCCAAGAACGCTCATCTGAAGCAGCTGGACGGGGCGTCGGAGAGGCTGCGCCTATTCAAGGCCGACGTGCTCGACTCCGACGAGCTGGCAGCCGCCATTGCCGGGTGCGATGGGGTTTTCCATGTCGCCTCTCCCGTGCCCGGTGATAAGATAGTCGATACTGAGGCAAGGTCCTACTGTTCATCACTTGGTCCATACATTTGCGAGAACTTCTTCGGGTCAGGCTTCCAATAAAAAGGATATAATTGTAACAGGATGAGCGAAATAGTATTAGTGTAAGCTTTTACTGTCTTATACATTTGCAATGGTGTGAACTCCAGGGAATCAAAAATACTGTCACGACTTAGAACAACTTCAAAAGACTCTCTATGCTTGACAAGACACAATTTGACAAGTTTGCAAAAAAAGTCCCTCCAAAAGCCTTTCCATCTCACTTGCCTACCCATTTGGCTAGCCAAAAGTCTTCCCTGGCTGGCCACAGCCAAATCCACTGGCCGCTGGAACCTACTTCCCCGTGACGACGCCATCTCGCTCAGACGCCGCCGGGTCCCGTGCCACCCATGGCCGCCAGCACCGTCCCTCGCACCCCCGGCCGTAGGCGCTATCCCTCGCGAGCTCAGGGGTTGTCGCCGCGGCCAAGCCCCGAGCCTTCCAGGGCCGCCTCCCCCGCTGGCCCTTGCGCCCGCGCCCTAGCCGCCAGCCGTCGGGCCCCGCTGCGTGCCTCCCGCCACGCCACCCTGGCCAAATCGGGAAGAAGGGGAAGAAGAAGAGTAATGGAGGCTGACGCGCGGAACCCATTGTTAGGTTGGAGAGTCTAAATGGAGAAGCTATTGGAGTGAAAAGATAATATGAAGAGGGATTTTTTTGACCAGCTAGCCATATGGGCATTTGGAGAGCCAGATTTGGATAGGCTTTTGGAGTTGCTCTTAGAGCATCTCTAATAGCTAACCCATTTTTAACTACCCAAATCTCTATTTGAGTAGCTAGCCAAAAAAAGGTAGTCAAAATTGATGTGTGCTTCAACATTTGCCAATCTCCAAATCTCGGGGGACTTGCATCGAATGGGTGGCGGGCGTGGGGCTAGCGGCTCTCGCGAGGAGGAGGCGACGAGGAGGGGACAGGCAGCTACGGCTCACTTAGTCTCCCCTACAGCCACCGCACGGAGAAGCAGCAGCAGCAGCCGGCCGCCGCCGGGCGCGCTCGCTGCCTCACGTCACTGGCGGCGTCCGAGATCTCCAGTGTCCTCTTTGCACCGCGCCTCGGATGTGCGGCACAGGGACAGGCAGCGGGGCAAGGAGGAGGAGGAGGCGGCGGCGGCGATTTACGTGCGGCGGCGCAGGACAGGCAGCGGAGCGAGTAGGAGGCGCGGGGACGGGTGGCGGGACGCAGAAGGCTTCGCTCAGTGAAAAAAATTGATTTTTTTAGTGGGTCCCACCATTTAGCTATTGGGTTTGGATGGCCATATTTGGCCATCGTAGGGAATGGTTTGGCCATTTGGATGGGTAATCTATTGGAGAGAGTTCTTTGGCCAAAATGGCTAAATTTTGGCTTAGCCATCCATATAGGGTAGCTATTGGAGATGCTCTGTGTCCTGTCTACTCACTTTCTTTAGAAGTTGACACTGCTATAAGCCGCTGCCTATTTGTTTATATTGATCTCCTGCTAACATTTTGAACATCAGAGATTCATCATGTTTTACTCATAACATGTCAATGCAATCATGCAGTCAGAAGTAATGACTCCTGCAGTAAAGGGCACACTAAATGTCCTTGAAGTTTGCTCTTCTAGGAAGGTTCAGAAAGTTGTGGTGGTGTCATCTACTTCTGCCGTTCATTTCAACCCCAGCTGGCCTGAAGGTAGACCTAAAGATGAGAGCTGCTGGTCGGACAGAAAGATCTGCATCGAGAAGGAGGTTAGTAATGTTAGAAATTAGAGCTGCAAGTTGGTATGACAGAACATTTCTTTTTCTGAATTGACTTGAGGGAGAACTAGGTTCAGCATTTTGCAATTTCTGTATTCAGGACTGGTACAGTGCTTCCAAGATTGTTGCTGAAAGCACAGCCTTGGAATATGCAGAGAAAACAGGGCTAAACGTTGTTACAGTCTGCCCTTGTTTAGTTTTTGGTCCACAGTTGCAACCAGCTGTCAATACCAGCAACGAACTCCTCATCTATGTAACAAAAGGTTCCTCATTATCACCTACTTTTTCCATTAATTTGTTACTGTTTACTTCAGCATTACCACTTATCTAAAAAGTTATCCATGTCCTTGATTGGGCAATTTTATGTTGTTGTGAACCACTTTTTAGTGTACCTCATTCTTTTGACAGTAAGTTCAGAGTGAAACCTTTTACTTGGCTCTGCTGAAATTGTGATAAATTTCATTACAGGAGGTCCTACTGTAATGAAGAACATCCTGTATCATGTAGTAGATGTCCGTGATGTGACTGATGCTTTGCTTCTGGTATATGAGAAACCAGAATCAACTGGTAGATATCTCTGCGCACCGGCTCACATCAGCACAAAGGCTATGGTGGAGTTTCTGAAGAAGATGCACCCCAACTACAATTATGTAAAGTGGTAAGTCTCTGATCACTTCTGCTTGTATACATGTTGCATTAGCATGGCTGTTTTAACAACTTTCTTTGCTCCTGCAGTAGTGCTGAAGTGAATGATAAGGCAGAAGTATTTACACCAATTTCGTCAGAGAAATTGAAGAGCCTGGGCTGGAAACCAAGGAAATTGGAGGAGACACTTGCAGATGGCATTGAGTACTACGAGAAGGCAGGAATTCTGCAGGATGCTGGTGGAAAACCTTGCGTTCTGCCTTTCCTTTTCAGCTTTGCTGTTGAGAACTGAGCAATGCAGAAACTGTGCTTCTTTGTATGCCTACTTAAGATAGTACTGAATATGCTACTTAAGATACTGAATGTCTGGAAAATAATTGATAGCCTAGCTTTCATACTGTGGCAGTATGGTTTTCAGTACAAGCAATATATAATTGCGTATTCACATCTGAATATTGTCTACTGGTTGAGATGTTCATTCTGTGTGCAAGAATATTACTTCGGTAGTTGGGCCTCTGCAATGCATCCTGCTTGAGCTGCATCTTTCAGAAAGCCAGAAATGTTTGGTGATACAGTCACCCACTAATCTGCTTGTCAGAGGTCAGATGATCAGCCAATTAACACTTCAACTATAGCAGCCTGGTCAACCTGCTCGTCGGGCGGCTATTTGCGAGTTCTTAATCTAGTCCCCTGCCGATTAAACAATGTTTAATTAGTCGCGTTTTAGCACAGTAGCAGTGAACTCCTTAGCTGCAGCCGACGCTGCATACGGAGGCCTGGATCTATTCGACAGGACGGAGCAGGGGGCATGCAACCGGCGGAGATGACGCCTCCGCCGCCGCCGCGGCGCGTGTGCGTGACCGGCGCCGGCGGGTTCATCGGCTCGTGGCTCGTCAAGCTCCTCCTCTCCCGCGGCTACGCCGTCCACGCCACCGTCCGCGACCCAGGTATATATACACTTTTTTTTTGTCATCTTGTACTGCATCTTGCTTGTCAGATTCAGGTGCTTTTCTTTACCAAATGAAATGAGGCAAAGCTTCTGGTTTGATGTGGTTTTCTTCTCCTCTTCTTATCTCAGATGATCCCAAGAATGCGTTTCTGAAGCAGCTGGACGAGGCGCCGGGGAACCTGCACCTGTTCAAGGCCGACGTGTTCGACTACGACACACTGACGGCGGCGTTTGCCGGCTGCGAGGGTGTCTTCCATGCGGCCACTCCGGTGCCGGAACACAAGACGGTTGATCCAGAGGCAAGTATTTATACACACACCATCTGAACAACCAAATTTCTGCAATCTTTGCATCTCTTCTGATCCCATGCTAAACGCGATTATTCAGAAGGAAATGATGGCACCTGCTGTGAAAGGCACAACAAATGTACTTAAGGCTTGCTCAGCTGCGAGTGTTAGGAAACTCGTCGTGGTGTCGTCCATTGCTGCCGTATGCTTCAACCCGAGCTGGCCTCACGACAGGCTGAGAGACGAGACTTGCTGGTCAGACAAGGAGTTCTGCAGGGAAAATGAGGTCAGAAATTGCCAATCTTATTGCCTTGATCATCAGTTAGTTCTTAGGGATGATTGCTAGGAAGTAGCTTGGATTAATTTATTGTTTGAGAAAAAGGCAGGAGCTTGCCAAACTTAATTAAAGTAGGAATATAGCAAGAGGGGAAGTAGAGTTCTACAGAGAACAGAAAGGAGCTAAAAATACAGTCCTGTTACAGCTTAACACTTCAGAGTTCAGACAACTACAAAAAGCAAAGCAAAAAAAAAGCTCTTTTTTCCACGCTAACTCCACTTGATTAAGCTCATGCACTACTAGAATAGCTAAGATTAATTTAATGACCTCCACTTCTTGTGTTGGCAGAATTGGTACTGTCTTGCCAAGACTGAAGCTGAAGAGATAGCCCTGGAATACGCAGAGAAAAATGGGCTGCATGTAGTTACAGTTTGCCCTGCGCTTGTATTTGGACCACTGCTGCAGACTGTGCTACTGAACACTAGCAGCAAAGCTCTCCTCTATATCATGAATGGTTCACCCTCTAATGCACCATAGTTTCTAGTTTTTTTCTACGGTATTTCTCCTTGTACACTGACTCCATTAGTTTTGGTTGCAATGCAGGAGGCCCTGATATAATGAACAACAAATTCTTCCCCATAGTAGATGTCCGTGATGTAGCTGATGCTTTACTTATAGTATACGACAAGGCAGGGCCATCTGAGCGATACATCTGCGCACAAGATCAAATGGACATGAAGGATTTGGTGGATTTGATGAAGAACATGTACCCTAACTACAGCTACTCATTCAAGTAAGTACATGTCATCTTATCACTACATCAGTATCATCAACTAATCATCCTATCATGCCAAGAGCTTGCTGTTGCAGCTTGCTTGGCTTACAGAGTGTTTTGTCATCATAACATGAACACGATTTGAGCAGCTCCTTTTTTTGTCAGAATGGTTGATGTGGATATGAGGGTTGAAATGACAACAGAGAAACTGAAGAACCTGGGCTGGAGCCCTAGAAAACTTGAGGAGACACTTGCTGACAGCGTCGAATCCTACAAGAAGGCAGGCTTTGTAGACGACGAACCTTGCCGGCTTCCCCATATCTACCGTATGCCTGATGCTCAGGAGTGAACAGCTCATCGTCGTGCAGCCACTGTTCCTGACCCAGCCAATTGTCACCGAAAACATGTTGGAATAATTAGGAGAGATCAGGTGTTCTTGTCCCCATTTTTAGCTGCTCTGCTCCATTCAGATTGGATGAAGCTTGTAATCAATGGATGCCTTTCCGATCCATGAATAACTTCTTGCTAATACCGGAAAGCTGCACCATTTCCCCAGTTAACAAGTCATTTCTGATGCTCTCTGCACATTGCAAGCAGGGTTTCCTCTACCGCCGGTTATCGCCGGGGTATGGTAGGGGTAACCAGCAATAGGGTTTGTTCGAATTTCATTCAATTCAAATTTTAAAAAAATCCAAAAAAATTCTAGTAGGTAGTACTTGAATTGTAAATCATTATGGTGAAGAAAGTTTGTGAAAATGATAAAGCCTACTTTATATTTTAAAGCTCTATTGAAATTTAAAAAAATAAAAGATGGGTTGGGATATAATTTCTACTTTGTTTAAGTTAAAAAATATAGCAAAGAGTTATGAAAAAATTGTATAATATTACATTATTTTTTAGAGATATCCACAATTTTTATGAATTTTCTATAATTTTCTAGAATTTTTACTATGTTTTACAATTTTTTTCGTAATTTTTCTTTTCAACTTCATTATACCACGGCTTAGTGTGCGGTTACCGCCGCTTATTGCACAGTGATCACAAGCTAACCACAATCTTACCGTAATATTTAATAATTTTAAATTAAATTTTTTGAAGATAAAATTCGTACGGTTTTTTACGATTACCATAATAACCGTACGGTAACCGCTTTATCCTAGGAGCGATAACCTTACCCCAAACATAAGGAAAACCTAGTTGCAAGAGAGATGTTAACTCCTCTCCTGTCTGAAACTGCAGCAGGGAGAACAAAAACTTCAGTCAGAGGAGGGAGGCCGACCTGAATGCAGAGCAACCCGCAGTGGCCCTGCACATGAGCCCGAGAAACTCGGCTCCAGTGAGAGATGCCTCATGGAATCTATGGGCCAAATGTAGAGCTGGTCCTAGGCGATTTAATGGGCTGTATTTCCTTGGAATTTTTGGGCCTGTTGTTTTTTAATTAATGGTTTAATGCATGGTGCGATTTCACAAAAAAAAAATCCTACTATATAGTATGTATGTTTTACCAAGTCGGCTGAATGGTTTTGTGATGACTTTTTAAGGGTATGAACGAATAAACTAACTATTATAAAGTCAAGCAATTTATCTGTAATTGGACAAATGTAAGAGGATCTGTTTTACTAAACCTTTTTGCAATTTTTATGCTATTTCATTTGGGGAGAGCATCCAAAAAAATGGCTTTAGAAAAATATCTTTCTACTTAGAGGAGACGGACCACCGATCTAAGCCTAGAGAATTTGCAGGATTGCAGTTCTACCGAAAGATCTGTAGGATTGCAATTAAACTTTGCTAGATTTTCTTAAAGTGTTTTTTGGACCCTTCAACAAGAATATCGGCAGTATTTCTTCCCAAGAAAGAGAAATTCGAGCAATTATTTGACTTTGCCTCCTGTAGATATATAGATGCGGTCTAGAACCTTCTCCCCACGGATCCGGGCCCACTGTCAGCCACACACCCCAAGCCAACGAAATGACGAAACTGCCCCTAGCCGCACCTTTCTTTCCCCTCCTGCAAGCCAGTGCCCGCAGCGCACGAGGGGTTTAAGAGCGACCACACGCCGCCACCCGCTAGGGTTTTGGGGATCTCGCCGCCGCCGCCGCCTCCTCCACCTCCACGCAAACGCAACTCGCCGCCGCCGGGAGCCGCGCCCAAGCCTGGGTGACAGCCATGGCCATCGGATCTCTCATCGCGTCGAGGTTGGCCAGGTCCACCGGCCACGCCCTCGCCTCCGCCGTCTCTCAGGTTCCACCCTCCCTCTGCTCCCCTTACTTGCGGTTTCTTTTTATTGGTTGAAATGTTGATATTTTTGAGACCTTACGCGATCTGTGGTGTTGATAGCCTGTTTGCGATGCTTGGGTTAATCTGATGTATTTGTGATTTGATCAGGCTCCGAGGGCCCATCGCGCAGCAGCGCCTCCCCTGCTCTCCAGGCTTGGGGCAGTGGCTCGTGCTTTCAGGTAACTAGGAATTTCGGATGCAAACTGATGTCCCCTTTTGAGTCGATGTCAAGTTTTGTTCTTGCGCTTGTTGGGTGTTTGATTGAATTCGCTTTGTGTAGCTCAAAACCTGCCGCCGCGGATGTTATTGGGATCGATTTGGGAACGACGAATTCCTGTGTCTCCGTTATGGAGGGAAAGGTGTGGTCTTTTCCCCTGTTCCATCCAAAATTTGTAATCTTTTCTTGTTGTTTGTAAGACAGTTTTTATTGATTACAATAGCATATCAATCAATTTGCAAATAATAGGATGTTAATCAGATGGTACATTCAATTAATTGTGA
The DNA here is from genome assembly GCA_003991445.1 of Oryza meyeriana var. granulata. Taxonomy (NCBI): domain Eukaryota; kingdom Viridiplantae; phylum Streptophyta; class Magnoliopsida; order Poales; family Poaceae; genus Oryza; species Oryza meyeriana. Next base: position 376,774 of record RYFJ01001176.1, on the reverse strand, counting down.
ACTGGTGATGCTTTAGTATATCTTGAACTGTAATATAGTTGTTGAATCGAATCAATTTGTGATTAATAGGATACTCTTGACTTGTTGTGAAATTCTTTTAATTGGATAGTGATGCATTCAGTTATTAGTGAACTAGTGATAAGGATAGTTGTGATGAATCTGTTTGTGCAGACACCACGAGTTATTGAGAACGCGGAAGGCGCACGGACAACACCCTCCATTGTTGCCAAGAACCAGAACGGTGATCTCTTGGTTGGCATAACTGCGAGCCGGCAGGCAGTGACCAATGCACAGAACACGATCCGTGGGTCAAAGCGCTTGATTGGTAGAACTTTTGATGACCCGCAGACTCAGAAGGAGATGAAGATGGTGCCTTACAAGATTGTCAGGGGACCGAATGGTGATGCCTGGGTGGAGATGGGCGGGCAGCAGTACTCCCCAAGCCAGATTGGTGCATTTGTTCTCACCAAGATGAAGGAAACTGCAGAGGCTTTCCTTGGCAAAACTGTCTCCAAGGCTGTTATCACTGTCCCAGCTTATTTCAATGATGCTCAGCGCCAGGCTACCAAGGATGCTGGTAGGATTGCTGGACTAGAGGTGATGAGGATTATCAATGAACCCACTGCTGCAGCTCTGTCATATGGGATGAACAACAAGGAGGGTCTGATTGCTGTATTTGACTTGGGTGGTGGCACATTTGATGTGTCTATTCTTGAGATTTCTAATGGAGTTTTTGAGGTAATTTTCTTTCTTATGGCATGTTCATATACTCTAAACATAAATGTATCCAGTCAACACGTGTGCTGATCATAGTATTTTATACCATTTTCAGGTCAAAGCAACCAATGGAGATACCTTCCTTGGTGGTGAGGATTTCGATGGTGCATTGCTTGACTACCTGGTTAGTGAGTTTAAGAAGTCTGACAACATTGATCTGAGCAAGGATAAGTTGGCGTTGCAAAGGCTCAGGGAAGCTGCAGAGAAGGCCAAGGTCGAGCTTTCCTCAACCATGCAGACTGAAATCAACCTCCCCTTTATTACTGCTGATGCCACTGGTGCAAAACACTTCAACATTACCTTGACCAGATCAAAGTTTGAGTCTCTTGTGCAGAGCCTCATTGAGAGAACTCGCATCCCGTGTGTGAACTGCCTCAAGGATGCAGGCATATCTGCAAAAGAGATTGATGAAGTTTTACTGGTTGGTGGTATGACGAGGGTGCCAAAGGTCCAGGATGTTGTTTCTCAGATATTCAACAAGGCACCAAGCAAGGGTGTCAATCCTGATGAGGCTGTTGCCATGGGAGCTGCCATCCAGGGTGGCATCTTGAGGGGTGATGTGAAGGAGCTCCTGTTGCTGGATGTCACTCCCCTCTCCCTTGGTATTGAGACTCTTGGAGGCATCTTCACAAGGCTAATTAACCGGAACACTACCATTCCAACCAAGAAGAGCCAGATCTTCTCCACTGCTGCAGACAACCAGACCCAGGTTGGAATCAAGGTGCTCCAGGGTGAGAGGGAGATGGCCACAGATAACAAGCTTCTTGGTGAATTCCAGCTTGAGGGAATTCCACCAGCCCCAAGAGGTATGCCTCAGATTGAGGTCACATTCGACATTGATGCCAATGGTATTGTCAAGGTGTCAGCCAAGGACAAGTCCACTGGCAAAGAGCAAGAAATCACTATCAAGTCTTCAGGTGGTTTGTCTGAAGATGATATTGAGAAGATGGTGAAGGAGGCTGAGCTACATGCTCAGAAGGATCAGGAAAGGAAATCATTGATTGATCTGAAGAACTCCGCAGACACCACAATCTACAGCATTGAGAAGAGTGTCAGTGAGTACAAGGACAAGGTTCCTGCTGAAGTCACCAAGGAGATTGAGTCTGCTGTGTCTGATCTAAGAGCAGCAATGGCTGAGGATGATTTGGAGAAGATCAAGCAGAAGCTGGAAGCTGCAGACAAGGCAGTTTCAAAGATTGGAGAGCACATGCAAAAGGGTGGTGGCAGCAGCGGCGACAGCAGCAACAGTGGTGGTGACCAGACTTCTGAGGCTGAATACCAGGATGCCAAGGAAGCTAAGATGTAGATTCAATCTACATCAAGTTTCTACTTCTTTTTGTTCATGTACCCATTTTAGGAAGTTGATACCTTTACCTACCCCTGGTTTCTTAGGTTTCTAAGAGGGTTACTACAGTGTACCTTTAGCTTTTTTGGGCGGAGGAGAATCCCTGATAAATTGTGAGCGGTAACAAACTCATCAATTAATTGAGCCATCCACGAAATGTTGCATAATGTTTCGTCAGATGTCCTGTTTGCTGTTCTTGGTTATAGTGTATTTGCAGTGCTAGCTTGTTTCTGCTCGCTGAATCTTTTTTTGCGAACACACAAAAGCTTTGCGCCAATGTATTAGAGTGCTCACTGAATCTCTCTTGTTTTATAATGTTCATCTGCTCATTAACTTCGCCTTTTGCGCTAGTCTGGTGTCAACTGCGAAACTAGTCTGAGCACTGAGCTCAGAGGCAAGTTGTTTTAACTTCTTTCGTTCAGGTTATTGTGGCATATTTGCAGCAGCTTTTGCATCAGTTGACATCTTTGTGAGTTTTTTGGTTGTCATCGAGAACCAACAATCAGATATATCAAATGGAGAACCCTCCTGAAACACACAGTATAAACATAGGCAGCATGTCATGAACGTAGGCAAATATATCATGGACGAGGCAACATGTCATGGATGATCTGCAGTATAAACGCTTGCTGCCAGTCGCTGAAGATGTGGAGTTTCGGCAGTACACACATCAACTCACAGATGCTAAAAGATAAGATGCGAAACATCAGCAAGTTCAGAGAAAATTACTGAAATTTGTCCAAACATTAGCTAGCACGTCGGCCACCTGTGCAGCTGTTCTCCTCCCACCTGCACTTCAGTTTATTAGCAACAGCTGAATCATGGAATACTGAAACATCTGAATGATAACGAAAAACAATCCTACCTGCACCATTATTCATCAGTAACTGCTGATTGCTGAATCACGCAACATACTGAAACATCTGAATGACAAAAGAAAAATAATGGGTGCTCCAAGCTGCAATTATCATTGTTTATAACTGAAGTACTGCGCTACGCACAACAATAGCTACTGTACCTGATAACATGCACAATATTATAGGCAGCTAAACCCGACTACATGCACGATAATATACTGAATGCTGAACACACTGAAATCACTCGACCATCAGTACAAATTTAACACCAGATAGGTCCCGTTAACATGTGCACCTGACAAGAAATTTCAGCAAGAACCACATCGCATTAGACATCCAGGTTCAGTTCAGTAAGACCTTATGCTAACTTAATCTACTAATACAAGATGAGAAACATGGGCAAACAGGTGGACAAGACATAATTGCAATTTTGCAACCAGCAACTAATCCAGACACCACGGCTCACACTTGTGCAGCCTCCCTTTCACGGTTCCACTGCTCAATCCGAGCCCTCCTCTCCTCGCTGCCGTCCCTGACAGGGCTCCTAGTTCTGGACCTGTGCCGCCGCCTGCTGCCATCGCTGTCGTAGCTGCGGTGCCTCTCGCTGCTCCTCCGGCTACCTCCATGGTAGTAATCGTCATGGTCTCTGGACCGGGACGAGCTCCTCTGATCATAGTCCCTCTGGTAATGGTTAGGGCTCGGGCTTCGGCTCCGGCTGTGACCGTGGCTATGGCTTCTCCGGGACCTATGCAGGTGCCCAAACAGCCTCTTCCTCAGGTCTCTGCTGATCTCCTTGACGTGCATGAAGTTGCAGTACCCCCCACGGTTGCAGCTGTTCTCATCAAATTGCTGGCATGTGGCCTCCCGGAAGTCGGTCACTGGCGAGAACTCGATGATGATGGGGCGGCCGGAGTAGTACCGCCCCGTCAGCGCCTGCAGCGCCCTGGCAGCCTGGTCCTCCTCTCTAAACTGAACATACACGTTGCCGATCATGTGGTCAGCGAGGTTGTCGCACACGTGGAGGCTCTCGATCTCGCCATACTTGCTGAGCTCGTCGAAGATGTCCTCGTAGAAGTCCTCGAAGTCGGCCTGGATCTTCTCAGGGTCGATGGGGTTGCCCTGCGCGTCAATTCCAGGGGTGATCATGTCCGGCCGCAGGTACATGTTGGAGAGCAGCAGCGTCGGCGAGACTGATGGCTTGTTGTGCAGGCGGGAGCAGCGGTCGCCGTGCCGGCATGCGCCGATCTTGAAGTAGAAGGGGCAGTTCACGCGGTCCTTCTCCGTGCCAAAGATCGACGCGAGGTGCTCAGCCATGGTGGCGCCGCCTGGATTCGCTTCGTCGCTGAAAAGCTAGAGATTTCTGTCGTATCAACAGTACACAAGGGTCAGAACTCAGAAATTGCACACAAGGATTAGCTAAGAACACGTCGAATATTTGAAGCGAAGGGCAAGAACTTGATATATAACGGCATCCATCGCTACTGCGATTCCAAATCGGATTTGAATTCCAGTTCCAGGAGAAGAAACCTTCAAAATAGCATCACTTATATTCCGAACGAAAAAGTATAGCACAAGTGAAACAAACAACGATAACTGAATCGAAAGGAAAGCTAATCCATATCTTTTCTGCTTTGAGATAGTCTGATATTTGCGTGGGGGATGAACACCCTCACTTCCAACCTAACCTGATAAGAATCGATAGAAAAGACACGCAAATGCATCATCAATCCATGGGACCCGAGAGATAACAGACAATCCAATCCGAACCAAATCTACGCTAGTTACATGTAAGACAAAGACACCGCAAGGGGTCAGGCACACGCTGTGACATGTTTAATCGTCGATGTGGGTAACGGAGACGGAGCAGGAGATGGAGGCTCACCGGAGATCTGCGCCGCCGTCGCCGGAGGGGAAGCAGGAGGAGGAGGGCAGAGTACGGACGATTCGCTGGTGGTTTCCTGCTTCGAGCAGCGTCTGGAAGAGCATATAAAGGCCTTCCAGGCACATCCAGCCGTTGGTTCACGTATCGACGGCCCAGATGCGCTGGACGGGCGACTACTAGAAGGTTCTAGCGGTAGTGGGCTTTTAGATGGCCTTGTAAATGGGCTCATAGATGGTCCGTTTCTGCAAGGCTGTGATAGAAGCTTGGGCTTTAACATTTGCAGGCTCTAGCCCATTGAAGCCCATTTAAGTAAATTAGTTTGGATGTTCATCCGGATGAAGCTGTTTGGGACTATGGAATTTTTTTATTTTTATTTTTTTTTAATAAAATATTTACAAAAGTACATTTTTTTCCAAAAATTTATAAAAATATACTCTAACGTCCTCTGGGAGAGCGTTTTTTATGAAATCGCACTTCCAGAGGACGATTTGATGACGTGGCCGGGCGGCCGACGGCCGTCAGCACTTTTACAAGCGGCCTCCTGGCCGCCCAAAAACCACCCTCTACGAGGGCCGCTTGCAAAACACCGGCCACGGGGCCGGTCAATTTACAGGTGGCCCCCTGGTCGCCCAAAAACCGCCCTCTAGGAGGGCGGCAAGGGGCTGCCTACAAAACACGGCCGTAGGGCCGACCAATTTACAGGCGGCCCCCTTGTCACCCTCCTAGAGGGCGGTTTTTGGGTGGCCAGGGGGCCGCCTGCAAATTAGCTCATTTTATTAAAAAAATCGTCCTCCCAGAGGGCGATTTTTTACTGGCTCGATATAAAACCCCCTTCCAGCCTCTAAAAAATCCAAAAAAATTCATAAAATTCACAAAAATAACAGAAAAAAGAAGAGAGAGCTAAGAGCGAAGGCGAACGAAAGCGGCGAAGCCCTGCCAGTTTACTGATTCGTCTATAGGTAATATTTTATGGCTATTTGCAATTTCTATTTCTATTCATCAAATGATGTAGTATGTGTAGTATTGTACTACTTATTTCATAGGTAAGTAAATGTTAGGTTTAGTCCATAAGGTGTAGATCTATTGAAGTTGAGCATAACGGCTAAGGACATTGATAGGGCGCATGAGAGAAGTTAGGTTTTTTTACTAGATGAGTAGCACTCGTTCGAGAAACGCTAGAGAGATGGAAATGAGGACGATGACATTTCATTTTTTGTAGTCATGTGTAGTATACCCTAGGTATATAGTTGTATAAGGTATTTTTAGCCTAGCGAGTTATAACTTGCGTTTATTTGGTTATAATGTAGGTTGCTATGGATACATTCGGTATGTCCAATCATCTACGACCTCCGATTAGCGTGCCTCCGCAGATGTGTTGGTGTGGAGATAATTGCAAAGTTGCAATAAGTGAGAAGGATTACACATACTGGCAAAGGTATTGGATGTGTATTAATTATGCGTACTCCCCAGAAAAGCCAAAGCCACAAGGGAAGAAGGAGAAGATGAAGAAGCCAGTGGAGGTAATACGAATTATCTTGTAGATAGTTTGAGAATGCTCCGTAGTAAATGTCCCCGCAATACCGAAACCATATATCTCTCCACTCCAGGTATTGTAGATTGCTTCTTTTCTGAAATAAGGTGAGACAAAATAACGTGCTTCTATCCCGCACTCACCACTCGTGGCAATAACATAAGAACATGGCTTGTGGAGCAGAGTAAGCTTTCGGCACGAACACTTGCAGGTCCCGTCTTCCTTCAGCACGCACTCCTGCATAACTCTTTTGCAGTAGATTCCGCGCATGCCCTTGTCGACGTACAATACTTTAAATCTGTGTTCTTGTGTACCTTGACGTATAGCTCAATGTCTTCGGGCCTTATTAATTTTACCTTGCAGGTACTTAGTCAGTAGTATGCCAAAGAAAAGATTATTATCCGCCATTGAGGGGCCGGCTTCTCTGAACTGATCTCTAAAGTATTTGATATACCTGTTGACGCCAAAAATCGCCGGGATCTGGTTCGGCGTCGGGTTGACACGCGAAGGCCTGGGAGATTTGCTTTACTCCAGTGCAGGTCCTAAAATGTTGAGGTTCGTAGGCGTGCCAGTCAATTTGACCCTGTAATTGACAAGGAAGAAAATGTTAGATCAATGAGCCAATCGGCTGGAAGTCGATCTAGACTCGTTTCATCGGTCGATGGCCGATAAGCACTGTAGCACTTATACATCGACTAGAAGCCGATGACGGCAGGAGCAATAGCATAATAATAAACAAGTATCGCGCTAGCCGATCATCGAAGGGATATTCAAAAACCGGCTATAAACTTGGTAAAATAAACAGGCAGAATGCATAAGTAAATAAATCAAATAAATCCTAGCCGATCATAGTTTAGTGTTACTAGTATTGCCGTGAAAATATGCCCGTGCCCGGGCCCTTGCTTATGTCGGCTCCCGGGGTCTTCATCTGCTGTCCGGGCTCGTACTACCCGGGTCCTTACCTGAGGTCGTGCCCGGGACCTCGCCTAGGGTCGTGCCCGGGAACCTGCTTGTACTTGCACTTGGATCGGCAGAATAAACCAATCGGCTAGTCTTTAGCCGATCGTAACAATAATACAGGCAAGAATATGTAATAAGGTATGTAATGACATAAATGATGGACAATTGATGAGCCAGCCGACTATCGAATAGAGCATATGAATAAAAGGGCTAGAAGCCGATTAAAAATAAGACAATGAATAAACGTAGTCGGCTTCAACAGATAACTTATCGGCTAAGCACTCCGATAACAACATCGCATAACACCCATCGGCTCATCAAGAGTAAAGCTATTATCGTCAGTCTAGTAGATTGGACCCAACCGTTGCAGCACAGACCGACGATGATAACGATACCTCAATGGGCCGATAGATATAATGCGATCATGATGAGGATAACTTACCGGCTATACACCCCGATAAGACGCCTGCGCGTAAAGCATCGATTTAGCAGGATCGGTTTATCGCTAGCAGTTTAGTAGGTCGGACCTAACTGATGCAGCACAAACTGATGATAAACCGCTCCCAGTAAGTCGATACGATCTACGCACGCGTGATGTGATATACCTAATCAATCTATGAGATCAAACTGAACTGATGCAGCCATAGATAAAATAAATATATCGTGGTAAGCCGACTACCATAAACCGACTAGAATATCGGACCTAACCGAGGAAGTCCTAGCCGATAGGTAGCCGGGGTGACAAGACTTACCCTCTCGCAGGAGTTCGGACCTAACCGATGCAGTCCGGCTCGAGAAGCAGGATCCCGTCGAAGGGGTGGCGATGCGCCGAAGTTTGTATTGATCGTTGTGATGATTTACAAGGTGCCCGGGCGTACGTATTTATACCCCGAGTTACATGAGTCCTTATAGGACACGATACATGATTTCCTATCCATAACAGAAAAATGCTAACTAATCCTAACCGGACACGAGGTCAGATTTCCTAAAGATAAACACCTGTCTAATTAATAGGTACAGTAAATAACTACCAAGTAACGGTCTTCACGGCTCCTTCCCGACTCCGGCCTCTTCTTCGTCAGTTGACTGCAATCTCTCCTTTGACCGAATCTGACACAGGGCCTTACCAAATTTTGGCGTTAACACATGCCCTCAAATTTCGGAGTTCTTCTATAAGACTTCGAAATTCTTTCATTTTTGGGCCTCCAGATTTCTTTCATACCGAGGCGGCCCAAGATAGCGCACTTGCCATAATTGTTTGAAACAGTGCCAACGGCCTCGATTCCCGCTCGGCTGTCACATCTTTATAAAAACGCTTCGTCTCCTTGCTTTTTTTTTTACGCTTTCACATCACCAGAGCACCACCGCTTCATCTTCCAAATCTTCGCCAAGCTCTAGCAAATCCAGACGAATCGTCGCAACCTTCTTCTCTGGCCGTTGATCCTTGCATCTTCTCCCACTCCCGCGATGGCATCAGCATCTGCAGTTCCTGAGGTAATCTTCTCACCCGATTATTTTCCCCCAATCTGCAACCTAGACGAACCCGATCTGCCCCGTTTCTCATCTGTTCTTCGCCGTGTTCTTGTTTACTGTAGCATCTTAGAGACCAGATCTTGATCCCAGCCGCCGATTACTCCAATTTTTTCTATCATGGCCCCATGGGTAGCGAAGACCCCATCGATTTCATAAGCACCGAGACCCAGCGTATTCCCTTCAAGAACTCGGCCATGTGAATCAATGACTGGACCAACAGCTTTAGGTCATGGCCGAGCAAACTGTCTGGATGGAGAGATTGGTACCTCAGGGTGTCGGCTGCAAAGAGAACCTACTGGGAAGAATCTTACATCGGCCACTGCATCAATCTTTCTCTGGCCGATATGGAGAGAAATGAATCTCTGCTTGCATCCGTCTCATACTTTTGGTCCGATGCTCTTAATGCCTTCCTTTTTGGGCACGGGCCTATGACCCCCACCTTGCTGGATGTGACCATGCTCACCTGTCTTGACACAACGAGCTACATCGACCCCTTTAGGCTTCGCTTCAAACCCGCTCATCGGCTCCAAGCAAAGAACATCGGCGGCTGGTCCAGGTACATATCTCTTCACAACAAGGGGACTGGATCGGTTGATGACCGGGAACATGTTGCTTTTCTGAACCTATGGCTGGAGCAATTTGTTTTTGGTGGCGCAACCCTCGGTCCGACGGTCAACATGCAATGTTTGGCAGAATGCTTGGCTGATCGGAAACAGATCCCCTTGGGGCAATTTCTCCTTGGTGCCTCCTATCACCTGCTCCATCAAGTGGCAACTAAGTTATCAGCCGGCCAGCCCGTCGGTCACATCGGGGGTCCTTGGTGGTTTGTTCAGCTCTGGCTCAATATCTATACCTCCAAGGCTATCCCTGGGACTTCTCTCTCCGATCAATCCTTTCCGGCCGATTACACAGAAGACCAAGATCCTGTTCTCCGCCGATGCACCTCTATGGGTGAAGCTGCATCAGCCCTCTCTGGCGGGAAGATGACCCCCGCTGAACTTAGTCAGTGGTTCAAGGGATTTTACTATGGTTTCACCAGGGAGGCCACTCTCTGGTTTGCTTATAACGATGCATCATCATTTGAGATGCCTTCTAATTTCGACCCGCTCAAAGCTCTGGACAATGATGAATCCAAGGCCATCTTCCTATCGGCCATCACCCCTCGTCTGCTGCCAACTGACTTCTCTCTGGGCCGATCGCAGCCTTCATATGAGTTTTATCATCCATCGGTCGGTTCCCATCAGTTTGGCCTTGGTCAGCTTTCAATCGGCCTGTTCTTTATCGGCAAACTTCAGGCTCGGGGCAATGTCAGCAATGCCCTGGAATATGACCGGATGCGGAATTTGACAGATTCCCTTCTTCTAGGCGCCGCCACCGAGATATACATCTGCACTGCCAACACCAAGCTTTTCGTCCGATGGTGGTCAGAATGGAAAAAACATCTATTCAGCTTAGCGGTCACCTGCTATTGTTCTCGCCTTGACACTGAGTACGTCGAATCTGATGAAGAGGTAACACCCGCAAGCCTTAACCATCACTTCCAATCATTATCTAACTCTTATTTTGCAGGCTGCCAGCGTCGAGCCCCCGAGAACAAGCAACAGCGGTCGGCCGATCCAGTATCAACCTCCATCGGCCACCCCAAACTTAGGGCGCGACGCTCCACCTCCATCGGCTCTCCTCAAGGCGCCCCGGTCGATGGGACAAAAGCGAAATAAGTTAGCACATCGCCCCTCCCTGAAGAAGCAGAAACCCGATGCCGATGCCGTTGCCCTGACGTCACCTTCTCCTCAAACAACATCGGCTCCCTCATCTCCTCAGGTATGCGCCAAGTCTCATTATTATTATTACCCGCTTCCTTATTTATTTCACCAAGTTCTTGTTCAGCTCGCATCATCGGCTCCAGAACTTCAACCTTCTTCTGCCATTCCTCCAAGCACTGAGCCGATGGCTTCCTCTGCCGCTCCACTCTCGGCACCAAATCCTCCAGTTGTCGACGAGACCGCCCCTATTCCATCGGCTGATATTGGCCCTTCTGAAGAACAACCTATTCATCTCCCTGAAACTGATATCACCCGAGCTGCTGACGTCTTTCCTCAGGTAACTTCTTTATGCCCATACTTTGCTTTTAACTTTTTACCGATCCCCTTACCGATATCAATTTTGCAGTCCTTAGCCGATCTGTTCCCCTTTGACATCGGCAAGTACTTGGAGGCAGAAAACGAACCAACCACCAGCACAGCGACCAAACCGTCGTTCCCAGCCGACGTGCGCGATTATCTAACAAGCATCAACAGTCGGCTAGAAAACCCAATCGATGCGCTAGTTGAAGACTGTGGGCCGATTCGGGCAAGGCTTGCAGAAATCGAACACTACCTGCCCGAAGAACTCGTCGATGCATTAACCCCTGCAGCATACCTAGAATCTCACAGGTTTAAACTTATCAAGCTTAGACAGCGCATAGCCGATCGTGCTGACCAACAAAAGATCACCGCAGGCATCCAAGCCGATCGGCTACTAGCCCAGACAGAGAAGAAAAGACTTGATGATATGGCTGCTGCCCCCCAAGAGCTCCAACCCAAGCTAGACCAACTGAAGAAGAAGGAAGCCGACTTGCTGGTAGAACTTGAAAAAGTTCGTAAGGATCTTGAAGCCACAGAATCCCACCTTATCGGCTTGCCACAAGCCATCCAAGACCAAGAGGCTAAGGTTGCAGCGACGGTGCGTCAAGTCATCCATCGGCGCAAGAACTTGAAGACCATCCCAGGCTCCGATGATGACGACATCCGTGCCATTAATGAAATTGATCAAATCCGTCTGCGCGCAATCGAAATTATTCAAAAATTCTTGTAACTTAACAATTGATGACTTCCTGAAATACGCTGGCTGTACTGTAACATAACTTGATCGGCTCTGCTGCCTGTCTCCTTCAATCGCCCCTTAGTATTATTTTTGTTTATTTGATCTAAAGGCGATACCAATTGATATCGGCTGTCTTTAGGCGATGCAAAACATCGGCTTTCCAGACTATTTTAGAAATCGGCTATACTCAACCGATTTAAGAATCGATCCACACGCTAGGGTAGTATTTCTTGAGATATTTTCCGTTAAGCGCTTTAGCAAACTCTGTCCCATCAAGATCTTCTAACACATAGGCATTACCAGGCACACAGCGATTAATCCGATAGGGCCCTTCCCAATTAGGCGACCATTTTCCAAACTTATTATCTCTGGACCCGATCGGCAAAATCAACTTCCCACAAGATCTCCCTCGGCAAACGACTTATTCACCACCTTTTTGTTGTAATGCCGAGCTGCCTTAGCCTTATTTTCCTTGATCCTTTCCAACGCCTTTAACCGATTCTGAGCTAAATCTTCAAGTTCATCTGTCATTAAGTTATAATAATCATTGGCTGTCAATTGATTTTGTAAAGAAATCCTCCTAGAGCCGATGTTAGTCTCCCATGGTAAAACCGCTTCATGTCCATATACTAACTGATACGGCGGCACCCGAGTAGATCCATGACATGCCATCCTATAAGCCCATAGTGAATCGGCTAACGTAGTATGCCATCGCCGTGGCTGCTCATCAATTTTCCGCTTAATCAACTTGATCAATTCTTGTTAGAAGCTTCTGCCTGCCCATTGGCCTGAGCATAATAAGGCGACGAATTTAATAGCTTGATTCCCATACTGGCAGCAAACTGTTGAAACTCATCAGACACAAAGATAGACCCCTGATTAGTAGTTATCGTCTGAGGAATCCCAAACCGATAAATAATATGCTCCTTTACAAACTCGATCGCTTCCTTGGACGTAACTTTCTTCAAAGGAACCGCCTCTACCCACTTGGTAAAATAATCTGTTGCCGCCAATATGAACTTATGCCCTTTACTTGATGGAGGAAAAACCTGGCCGATCATATCAATTCCCCAACCTCTGAACGGCCACGGTTTGATGATAGGATTCATAGCCGATGCTGGTGCTCGCTGTATATTTCCAAACTTCTGACAATCTTGACACCCTTTATAATACCTAAAGCAATCCTCCAGCATTGTCGGCCAAAAATACCCTATTCTTCTCAGCAACCACTTCATCTTATGCGCCGATTGATGAGTCCCACAGACGCCTTCATGCACCTCGCACATAACCACTTTGGCTTCTTCCAAATTCAGGCACCTAAGCAGAACTCCCTCAAAAGTCCGATAATACAACTCCCCATTAAGCAGCACATATTTAGTAGCTTTATACCGAATCTTCCTGGAAACCGATTGCGACGGATTTTGCAAGTAATCAACTAACTCCTGTCTCCAGTCATCGGCCTTGTTCTGGATATCAATATCGGCTATCTCAACCTCAACCTGCCTATTCAGTCGATACCCTGAAGCAATCTGTGCAAGATCATTGGCTTCTAAGTTCTGCTCCCTGGGAATATGATCTATTGATACTATCTTGAAATCTCTTAACAAATCTGTACACACCTCATAATATGACCTCAAAACATCATCCCTACACTCATATTCTCCAGACAACTGCTTGATCACCAATAAAGAATCGCCAATTATCTCTATGACATCGGCTCCGATCTCCTTTAAGAGTTGAAGTCCTTTTAACACCGCCTCGTACTCTGCCTGATTATTAGTCCGATAAGGCTTAATTGTAAAAGCAAACTCAAAACTTGCCCCCCGAGGCGATATGATAACTAAGCCGATACCAGATCCATGCTTGCAAACCGATCCATCAAAAAACAAAGTCCATAGGATCGGCTCCACATAATCCTCATGAGACCCTCTGTGTTGCACAATGAAATCGGCCACTGCTTGTCCCTTAATTGCTTTAGCCGATTCATATCTTAGGTCGAACTCTGTCAAAGCAAAAACCCACTTGCCAACTCGCCCTTTCAAGACTGGAGCCGACAACATATATTTGACCACATCGGCCTGGCAAACTACTGTACATTCAGCGATAGAATGTAATGTATTAATTTCGTGCATGAGAAATATAAACACAGGCATAATTTTTCCACCGCAGGATACCTTGTTTCAGCATCCAGAAGTCTTCTGCTCAGATAAAACACAACTCGCTCTTTGCCTTCAATTCCTGAATTAAAATAGAACCGATGGATTTCTCATCGGCTGACAGATACAACTTGAACGGTAGTCCTTTCTGCGGCGGAATTAAAATAGGTGGGGAAATCAGATAATTCTTGATTTCATCAAATGCCTTCTGTTGTGCTGCCCCCCATACAAACTCTTGATCGGCCTTCAACTTCAACAACGGCGTGAAAGACTCAATTCTCCCTGACAAATTTGATATAAACCTTCTCACAAAATTAATCTTGCCGATCAACGATTGCAACTCTGTCTTATTGCTTGGTGGCTCTGTAGTCTTAATGGCTCTGATACTTCGCTGACTGACTTCAATCCCTCGCTCATGAACCATAAAACCCAAAAATTGCCTAGCCGATACATCAAAAGCGTACTTATTGGGATTCATTCTTAGTCCGTATTTCTTGGCTCTCTCCAGCACTTTTTGTAGATCGGCTATATGGCTTTCCTCACTTTTAGACTTGACCACCACATCATCAATATAAATCTCTACCAATAAGCCGATGAGATCATGAAATATATAATTCATCGCTCTTTGATAAGTCGCACCGGCACTTTTCAATCCGAAAGTCATTACTACCCACTCATACAGGCCGATAGCTCCTGGACACCGAAACGCAGTCTTATGTATATCTTCTTCAGCCATAAAAATCTGATTGTATCCCACATTGCCGTCCATGAAGCTGATAATCTTGTGGCCTGAGGCTGCATCCACCAATAAATCCGCTATCGTCATTGGGTATTCATCCTTGGGGGTAGCTTTATTTAGATCCCGAAATCAATACATATCCTCAATTTTCTATTTTTCTTCTCCACCGAGACGATATTAGAAACCCACTCAGCATATCGGCATGGTCTTATAAATTTGGCATCATATAACCTTGTAATCTCCGTCTTGATCGGCTCATATAATTCTGCCTTGAATCTCCTTGGAGCCTGCTTGAATGGCCGATATCCTAGTTTAATGGGCAACCGATGTTCAACAATCAATCGGCTTAATCCTAGCATCTCATGGTACTCCCAGGCGAAACAATCCCGATACTCCTTCAATAATGCTATCAATTCTTCTCGAAGTTCAGGACTTAGTTTTCTGCTTATGTACGTCGGCCTTGGCTTATCTTCTGGTCCTATATCAATCTCTTCCAAATCATCAGCCGACGTAAATCCTTGCCCCAGTTTCCCCTCGAAGTCTTCAATAGAGCCCATCAGAGTAACAATTCAGAGCCGACTTGCTGAATCAGCTGTATCCCCTGGCTAGTGACCTTAAGGTAATCTCCTTCCCATATTTTTCCGGATAGGCAGTCAACACCGTTGGCTTCCCAGACTGGTAGATCGGTCATGGCAATATTGGTCGACCGATCTGCTAGCACTACCTCGACTTGATCTCCCTGCCATTGTATCAAACATTGATGCATTGTCGAGGGCACACAGCAGTTTGCATGAATCCAGTCCCTGCCGAGAAGCAAACTATACGACCCCTTCCCGTCAATGACGAAAAACGTGGTGGGTAATGTCTTATTCCCTACTGTCAACTCCACGTTCAACTCACCCCTTTAGCTTCTGATGAATTCCCACCGAAGTCCTTTAGCACCATATTTGTCTTGATCAGATCTTCGGTAGTTTTCCCCAATTTTCGGAATGTGGCATGAGGCATGAGATTAACTGCTGCTCCCCCATCAACCAGCATCTTTGCCATCGGCTTCCCATTCACATAACCCTTGATGTATAATGGCTTTAGGTGCCGATGCTCTGACTCCTCAGGTTTGTCAAATATAGCCTGATCGGGTTGTAACGTTAGCTGAGCAAAAATCTCCTCATCGCCTTCTTCATCTGATGAAAGTGCTCTATACTCCCGAGGTAAGAAGAACACCATATTTGCTGGGGCCGATTGATCAGGTTCATCATCTTTTTCCTTCACGCGCCAAACCTGTTTAGTTTTCTTGTGACGATGATCGGCCTTTCCCTGATCTTGACTCTGTTCTTCCTGTTGCTCTCGGTGTCGTAAACGTTGTGTCCTCCTCTTCTGATTTTTCATGAATATCCCACTAGGGCACCATTGAGGATTCTGGACTTGTCCTTCATGTACTTCCTCTTCATCCTCTCTATCCTCTTCAAGGAACTCTTCATGGATCGGCCCTAATCGGCTATGAACCGATGCTCTTTTCCCAAGCGACCGATCCCGCAAAAACTCCTGCTGGCGATCATGCCGATTCCCTGCACTGCTGCACTCAGGACAATCTTCTACTGATGGCAATCTCATCCCCTGATCCCAGCAGAATCGGAAGAACAGGCAGTTCCAATGCGGATTATACATCCCTGGCTCATCCCTCTGTTCCTCGTACCTTGAATATTTTTCTATCATATCCGATGAAGTGACCCTTGGCTTGTACCTTTGACGTCATGTTCCATCGGCCTGATCCCTTGATGATGATCCCGCGTATACCATGTTCACGGGAAACGGGTGCCCATCAATCTTCATCGGCTTCTTGTCTTCAAACTTGATTCGTCCTTGCTCGACTGCCGATTGAATTTGTTGCCGAAAAGCTTTGCATTCGTTGGTGTGATGCGATATCGCATTGTGCCACTTGCAATATTTCTTCTTCTTTAGTTCTTCGGCTGACAGAATAACGTGATTTGGCGGTAGTTGTATCTGCTTCTCTTGTAACAACAAGTCAAATATTTTATCGGCCTTACTGATATCAAAATCATACCGTTCCTCCTTGCCGATATCCTTGACCCACGGACACAATACCGATTTCTTGTTCCTGGCCCACTCCGCCAATCCAACCTCAGCATCGGATTCCTCATCGTCTGAGTCCGATGAATAAACTTGTACCTGGGCAACTCGTCTTTGAAATTTATCCTTCTTCGCTTCTTGAAATCGGCTTTCATGAGCCGATACCCTCTGCACCAGATGCGCCAGGGACTTGAACTCTTGGGATAAAAATCTCTCTTTGATCGGTGCCAAAAGTCCCTGGAAAGCCAAATTGGCCAGCTGCCCATCGCTCAGGTTCAGACTGTAACATCGGTTTTTAACCTCCCGAAATCGCTAGATGTACTCCGGTACTGTTTCATCTGGTCGTTGCCTAACCGACGTCAAATCTGTCAGTCTCATCTCATGGATTTCAGCAAAGAAGTATTTGTGAAACTATTTTTCTAGATCGGCCCACCCCCGAACTGAATTCGGTGGTAATGAAGAAAACCATGCGAAAGCCGACCCGAATAAGGACAAGGGGAAAAATCTAACTCTCAGGGCCTCTTCAGCCGATGCCTCCCCGCACTGTGCCAGGAATCGGCTAACATGTTCCACTATAGATGTATCATCTTGCCCTGAGAATTTAGAAAAATCCGGGACCCTGTATCGGTGTGGTAACGGGACCCTGTCAAACCACTCAGGATATGGATGCCGATACATAAACGTTTGTTCTCTGGGCTTCATCCCGAACTGTTCCCTCATTATTTCCTCAACTCGTACCGATAAGTCTTCTTCCCTTGGATTCTCCTGTTGATACTGGTGGTACTGTACCGGTGGAGTTAGTTGCCGATTTTGTCTATAATAATCCTTCTGATAACTACCTGGATCGGCCCCGCCTCCTGGATAATTCTGCTGATATCCTCCATAGTAAATAGATCGGTGATATCCAGGAGGAATATCCTGTTGCCCCCCAGCCTGGTTCTGTGCAAATAAGTTTTCTGGTACATCCCTACTGATGTTGTAAGCAACCTGATTCGGCTCCATCTTTGGTGGGAGGAAAACAGGACCCCTAGTTGGTTCTTGGGCAATCGATCCGTCAACAGTCTTCTTGATGAGGTTATGTAATGTATTTACCAAGATTCCCGACTGATTAATGAGCGTGTGGTGTACAGCCTCATTAACCATCTCCTGCAAAGGCTTAATCGGTGGGCTTTCGGGTTGTGTACGGCTCGATTCTCCAACCAATACTGGCTTCGGAAACTGGGATTTTTGAATCGGCCCTTGCCGCGTCATGCTGAAGGACTCTAAGCACAGCTTCTGAAAGTTGGCCATAGTTTGCTCAATCTGCTGTTTCTGCTCTTCTGTTAAATCCTCCATGCTGACTGGAATTACGTTGTCTGTCTTGATCTCTTTCCCAGCCATGTTGCAGGTCTGATTGTCAAAACTTTGCGTTGAAACTTTGGGTTGAAACTTCGTGGTCCCACTGGGCGTGCCAAAAGCGTGTTGACGCCAAAAATCGCCGAGATCTGGTTCGGCGTCGGGTTGACACGCGAAGGCCTGGGAGATTTGCTTTACTCCAGTGCAGGTCCTAAAATGTTGAGGTTCGTAGGCGTGCCAGTCAATTTGACCCTGTAATTGACAAGGAGGAAAATGTTAGATCAATGAGCCAATCGGCTGGAAGCCGATCTAGACTCGTTTCATCGGCCGATGGCCGATAAGCACGTAGCACTTATACATCAACTAGAAGCCGATGACGGCAGGAGCAATAGCATAATAATAAACAAGTATCGCGCTAGCCGATCATCAAAGGTGTCGGCGAAATGGGACTGGGGGTCCCACGTTCTGCGGGGACGCGTGGATCTCTGGCCACGTCAGTTCCCCGGGGGGCCATCCCTCCATCGGCCCCGGGCTCGTCCCCGGGGTGACATCGACATCGGCCCCGGGCTCGTCCCCGAGGCGCCGTAGCCATCGGCCCCGGGCCCGTCCCCGGGGCGCCGTCTCCATCGGCTTCGGCCCCGGGGCGTCATTGGCCTCGGGGCCGTGCCTTGCCTCCGGGCGCCATCGTCCCATTCTGTGCAGTCAGAGCCTTTTGACTACGGAGGCCCCTTTCACTGTGCAATCGCTGTTCACGGTCAGAGCCTTTTGACTTGGAGACGTGCGCCGTCACATCTCCACGCCCCAGCCGTCCTCTGCGGCCGACCTACCCGGCGTGGACGCAGCAGGCGGCAGCGGGCGGACGTGCAAGACAAGACGGCGACAAGACAGTGAGAAAACAAGCCATACCTGCCCTCTCATGTAGCTCTCTCACGTGCGTTCGGCGCTGTGGACTCCCCTCGCCTATAAAGGAGGATCCATGCCATAGATGAACGCAAGCAGCTCAAGCTCCAGTCTTAGACAACAGAGATCTCCTCCTCCTTCCTCGAGTTCGGTCGCTGGTAGAACGACCGACGCCACCTCCGGGTTCCCGGTGAGCTTCCGAGCTCCCGGGATCCTCCTTGTAAACTCCGCTCCACATTCATCTCTCTCTCTGATAGTCCAAAACACAGGAGTAGGGTATTACGCTCCGGCGGCCCGAACCTGTCTAAAACGCCTCCCGCCTCTTTCCCGCGTGATCTTCACGGTTCGGACGGTCCGGACCCCAAGCGGACGATCCGGACCTCTCTGTCTCCAGCTCGGGCCCCCTGTTCCCGAGCGCCTATCATTCCGCCTGACGCCGACTCCGCCTGAGAAACAGCTCCCCTGGCCGAACCTCAAAAGGGGGGTCTCCCGACTTCCCGCCGTCGAGGCTTCGTCCTCCGACAGAAGGGATATTCAAAAACCGGCTATAAACTTGGTAAAATAAATAGGCAGAATGCATAAGTAAATAAATCAAATAAATCCTAGCCAATCATAGTTTAGTGTTACTGGTATTGCTATGAAAATATGCCCGTGCCCGGGCCCTTGCTTATGTCGGCTCCCGGGGTCTTCATCCGCTGTCCGGGCTCGTACTACCCGGGTCCTTACCTGAGGTCGTGCCCGAGACCTCGCCTGGGGTCGTGCCCGGGAACCTGCTTGTACTTGCACTTGGATCGGTAGAATAAACCAATCGGATAGTCTTTAGCCGATCGTAACAATAATACAGGCAAGAATATGTAATAAGGTATGTAATGACATAAATGATGGACAATTGATGAGCCAGCCGACTATCGAATAGAGCATATGAATAAAAGGGCTAGAAGCCGATTATAAAATAAGACAATGAATAAACGTAGTCGGCTTCAACAGATAACTTATCGGCTAAGCACTCCGATAACAACATCGCATAACACCCATCGGCTCATCAAGAGTAAAGTTATTATCGTCAGTCTAGTAGATCGGACCCAACCGTTGCAGCACAGACCGACGATGATAACAATACCTCAATGGGCCGATAGATATAATGCGATCGTGATGAGGATAACTTACCGGCTATACACCCCGATAAGACGCCTGCGCGTAAAGCATCGATTTAGCAGGATCAGTTTATTGCTAGCAGTTTAGTAGGTCGGACCTAACCGATGCAGCACAAACTGATGATAAACCGCTCCCAGTAAGCCAATACGATCTACGCACGCGTGATGTGATATACCTAATCAATCTATGAGATCAAACTGAACTGATGCAGCCATAGATAAAATAAATATATCGTGGTAAGCCGACTACCATAAACCGACTAGAATATCGGACCTAACTGAGGAAGTCCTAGCCGATAGGTAGCCGGGGTGACGAGACTTACCCTCTCGCAGGAGTTCAGACCTAACCGATGCAGCCCAGCTCGAGAAGCAGGATCCCGTCGAAGGGGTGGCGATGCGCCGAAGTTTGTATTGATCGTTGTGATGATTTACAAGGTGTCCGGGCGTACGTATTTATACCCTGAGTTACATGAGTCCTTATAGGACACGATACATGATTTCCTATCCATAACAGAAAAATGCTAACTAATCCTAACCGGACACGAGGTCAGGTTTCCTAAAGATAAACACCTGTCTAATTAATAGGTACAGTAAATAACTACCAAGTAATGGTCTTCACGGCTCCTTCCCGACTCCGGCCTCTTCTTCGTCAGTTGACTGCAATCTCTCCTTTGACCGAATCTGACACAGGGCCTTACCAAATTTTGGCGTTAACAATACCATACAAAATAAATTCAACTATGCCAACAAGTGGAAGCCCTTGAACACCACGCATCACCCAGTTATAAACATCTACCAAATTTATGGTCATTATGCCAAATCGAGAACCATCATTGTCATACAACAATGCTCATTTCTCCTTTGGCTCATTCTCAATTCATTTCGAAAATTTTCTAACCGAGGATGCTGACCTTCTTCTCATACGAGGTCCATCACTTGACAGAGATCCAAGAGCTTGTGGAGCCTCATCCCCTACAAGGGTAGCCCTCCTGGACTGCTCATCTGTTTATTTAGTAGTCAGTTCATCCAATCTCCTCTAAAGCTCATTGAACTTCTTCTCTTAATTTTGGATGCACAGCCTCTTGAAAAGATCCATAAGGTGCTTATTCTTAAATTGGCTGTAGAAATTAGCACCCATATGACGCATACACCATCTACTTTGAACATCAGACCACCTTGGTGGGTATCCCTTCTCAGCATATCCATCCCTCAATTCCTCAATTACCCGTAGCAAGCCGGCGTGACGATCATGTATGAGACATACTTCTGACCTCATCCGTACAACTGCAAACTTAACCCTTTTTAGGAACCAATACTAGCTATGAGTGTTCTTACTCTCAACAAAAGCAAAAGTCACCGATAGAACTTGGTTGTTCCCATCAACTTCAATTGCTGTTAATATCTGCCCTCTGTACTTTCCGGTCAGAAATGTTCCATCGATGCAGAGGATGGGACGACAATGCACAAATGCCTAAATGCAAGTACCTAATGAAAAGAATACTCATTGTAACACACTTTTATTATCATGGTCAAATGATGGAAAGGCTTTTAGGTCATAGCAGGTCTCTGGATTCCTCTAAAGAATACAGGCTAACAGACGAGGCAAATTATCATAAGATACTTCAAATGTGCCAAACCTCATCTCTATAACCTTCTATTTTGCCCTCCAAGCCTTAGCATAGCTAATTGTGTATTTAAATTTCTCTTCAATATATCTAACAATTGACCTTGGTTCGTACCCCAGGTTATTCACAATGTGGGAGTACATCTCTGTTGTAATAAATGCAGATGTCATGTTTTATGATATTTTTCAACACCGGGTAACTTACCAATAATCCTTCCATTTACCCTTGAATGTGTGCACCCGCTATAAACACCCATCCTTCACGCACTTCACTTCATACACTGATTTGCTTGACTTCACGACCGAGAACTCCCTCTGAAGTGACATCGTCCATTGTTTTACTGCATCCTTCAAATCCTCTACATATGCATACTTATCCCCCTGGATGACCTCATTCTTCTTATACTCCCATGGCACATCATGCCGCTCGGAGATAACAAGATGAGAGAAGTCTTCGTTGCTCCATTCTGCAGGCATCACATTGTTCTCATCAGACGAATCATCATACTCTGCATGCTCGTTTTCAGCATCTTTCCTATCCATTTCTTCGACGATGGTGTCGATTAGTTCTTCCTCATCTGCCACACCTGTTGGCTGTCTATCTTCTTCATTCCCTCCTTCATTCTCTTCCATTGTTTTGGCATCACCTCCTCCCGCCGTACTTGGACCCTCATCATCTTGCACGGGCATTGCAGCAGCGGTGTTATCCTTCTCATACACCGATACAAGTATGCACAATGGCCAACCACGTTGAAATGCATTCTCCACGTACCATCTCCAAGTGGCAGTGCAATCCACCGGCATCAGTTTCAAAAAAAACCTTTAACTGCACGACTGACTACAACATACAAGGTTATTGCGTTGATCTAAAAATCCAGTGGAAAGCCTCGCATCAGTCAGTTGTACACTGACCCGAAACTTCTCTCAGTTGGCCTATCAATGCCCTTAACCGTTAAACTAAACTCCGATAGATCTACACCTTGTGGACCATACCTAACATTCTCTTGCCCGTGAAATAACTGAAATATCACTTTATTTGACATATCTGTTGATGAAAAAATACAGTTAAACTAGGTACCAACATTCTCCTCACATCTAAAACCGTGTAATCGAGATTTTATAACTATCATCTCTACATAAATTAAGTCATCTAACAGATTGACTCAAAGCCTACAGATCTACGAGTAACAACTTATTTTCATATAGTACTATACACGTAACCAATACAATACTACATCAATTTTTGCATAGAAATAGAAATTACAAAGGGACAATAGATTTTACCTGCAAACGAATCAGCAAACCGATAGAGTTTCGCTGCTTTCGTTCAGCCTCCCTCTCAGCTCTCTCTTCTTTTTTTTCTATAATTTTCGTGAATTTTATGATATTTTTTGAGTTTGGGAGGGGGTTTTATACTAGGCTGGCTAAAAATCGCCCTCCCAGAGAGCGACAAGGGGGCCGCTTGCAAAATGGCCGGCCCGTGGTGTCGAAAGATGAAACCCCGACGGCGGGGAGTCTGGAGACCCCCCTTTTAAGGTTCGGCCAGAGGAGTAGTTCTCCGGCGAATGCGACGTCCGGTGGATGAATGGATCAATCGATGCTCGGGAGCCGGGGGCCTGGGCTGAGAGATAGCGGGGTTTGGACCGTCCATTCAAGGATCGGACCATCCGAATCCCGACGATGGCACGAAAGAGAGACAGGAGGCGTAGACAGGTTCGGGCCGCACGAAGGCGTAATACCCTACTCCTGTGTGTTTTGCTATGAGAGAGATGAATGTGGGTCGCTGTGTTACAAGGTGAACTTGGCTCGTGGCCGGAGCTGAAGAAGACGAACAGTAGCGAGAGTGTGAGCTAGAGAGCCGGTCCTAGCCAGAGAGCCCTCGGCGGTTGCTAATCCTGAAGCTTGCCCTCCTTTCAGCCGGGCATGGATCCTCCTTTTATCGCCAAGGGGGGTCCACAGTGCCTGAAAATCATGCTGAGAGGAAGCTAGCTACCATTCGTCTTTGTCGCACGCACACGGCCGCCTGCCACGCCGCGCCGGAGGGACGTCTAGTCGCCGCTTGCTCGGCTGCTGCGGGCGGCTGTGCAGAGCATGTCTGGTCGTCTTGCCGCTCGGCTGCCGCGGGCGGCTATGGCAGAGCATGTCTGGTGGTCTTGCCGCTCGGCTGCTGCGGGCGACCAGATTATGGAGATGTGACAGCGTACGGCTCCGCTCTCTGTCGGGAGACAAGCGGGAGGCGCCCCGTCGTCTCGCCATTAATGCGGGTAGTTGGGGAGCTAGTGCGCTCCCGGGGAACGTGCCCTGGGGCCGTGCGTGTGGGTCCCAGGGCCAGGGAATGTCCCCGGAACACGGCCCCGAGGAAGACGCACTCGGGGTGGCGCACCCGGGCGAGGCGCACCCGGGCACGGGGTGGACGCACCCGGGCACGGGGTGGCGCACCCGGGGAAGGCGCACCCGGGCACGGGGTGGACGCGCCCGGGCACGGGGTGGCGCACCCGGGGAAGACGCACCCGGGCACGGGGTGGCGCACCCGGGGAAGGCGCACCCGAGCACAGGGTGGACGCACCCGGGCACGGGGTGGCGCACCGGGGTAGGCGCTCCCGGGCCCGGGGAGACGCACCTGGGCACGGGGTGGCGCACCAGGGCCCGGACAGTGCTCGGGCCTCGGGCACTTAGCGGGAGAGCCGGCCGTGGCCGGCCGATAGTTGTGCAGAATGTGGGCCCCGGAGTAGCTGACGTGGTAGAAGACCCACGGACCCCGGGATCCGTGGGACCCCCAGTCCCGTTTCGCCGACACGTGGGTTGGCCATTTTGCAGGTGGCCCCCTTGCCGCCCTCCTAGAGGGCGGTTTTTGGGCGGCCAGGGGGCCGCCTGTAAATTGGCCAGCCCCGCGGCCGGTATTTTGCAGGTGGCCCCCTTGCCGCCCTCTGGGAGAGCGGTTTTTGGGCGACCGGAGGCCGCCTGCAAAAGTGCTGACGGCCGTCGGCCGCCCGGCCTACGGTCGTCAGCCACATCATTAAATCATCCTCTGGGCGGGCGATTTTTAAAAAACGCCCTCCCAGAGAGCGTTGGAAGTATATTGTTGTAAATTTTTGAAATGAAAATGTACGTTTGTAAATATTTTATTAAAAAATATAAAAATAAAAAAATTTGGGATTATGGGTGTTTACTCCTTTCTGATAAATACTGTATTCTAAATAGTTTGATCTTTGATGCAACATTTATACGATAATGTTGAGATTTGGGAACTTTTTAAACTCTCTCTTGTGAGTATTATCCAAACTTTCTCCATTGAAAACTTCTAAATTGTTTAGTAGTTGTATTGTTATATTTGCAAATTAGCATATATAGCTCTAGATCATATTATAGTAGTACAGTTTTACATATTAAAAATTTTAATGTTGAAATAATATTTCCTTCATTCCTAGTACATGAGTTTAGCTTTGTAGTCCTGCTTAATGAATTTCTATTTCAATGCTTAGATGAGAAATCATGCCCACGCAAATCAAGTCATAAGAGCCATCCCCTCTAGTGCAATCATCCATTCCTAAATACTCGTTCAATTCTAAAATATAAGCATTTATAGCATTTAAAATTTACACCAAAATATAAAAATATTATTCTCCCATCTATTAACCTCATTTAAATTTTTTCCCATCTTACACTCCAAACACTCGTCCACTTCTAACCACATTTCATTTATTGAAAAACACTATAGTTTTTCCTCCCAGTCTTAATCTCTATTAAACAATCTAAAAATGCTTATATTTTAGAATAAAGTGTACTGCTTAGATTAAATAATTGGTTTAAATTTTAAACATAAATACCTAATACTTTCTCTGGTTTTTAATAGACACCGTTAATTTTTTGATATAAATTTGACCGTCTCATTAAAAAGTTTAGTATAAATGTATAAAAATAATTTATATTTATATATTTTTAATATTTAAAAGTTAACAACAACACCTATTAAAAACTAGAGAGTAATGCAAAATACATGACAAGATAAACACTTGTATTGGAGATGGTGCACACTGGAGTCTCCGGCGCTCATACACAATGCACATTTCTACGGACTCCAATGAATATACTCTCTTCAGTTTTAATAAATGACGCCTGACAAAATATTTAATTATTTATTATATTTTAAAAAATTAAATAAGTATAAATTATTTTGTTGTGTATTAGTTTATTATTAAAAGAACATTTAAGTATAATTTATATTTTTTATATTTATACTAATTTTTTAAATAAGATAAATAATTAAACGTCATCATAAAATTAACGGTGTCGTTTGAGGTAGCACATGCTGCAACTCCGAGCGATATATATTTACAACAGGAAAAGCTTCAGCCAACACCGGGACCGTGAGGCGACGAGGGAGAAGAGAAGGCGGCCACGGAATCTTTGCCGTCGGCCGCGAGGTCGTCGCCACCGGCCCACCGCCGCCGCCGCCACAAGCTCCGCCTGTATGGCGGCCAGGGGGATCGAACCATCGAGGGGGTTTCGTCTGTTGGAATCGAAGGCTATAAAACCCCGCGCTTAATTTCGTCTCTTTTCCATCTTCTTCATTGCGGTGGCGGCGGCAGTGGCGGCGGCGGCGGCGGCGGTTTCCGGCGCAGGCCAGCAAAGGTATGCGTTCCACACCTCTTCTTCGTCGGTCGCATGATCCAGACGATCTCGATTCCGACGTGCAAAGTAGTGGGCTGCGTTGTTACCTGCATCTGCTGTTTTTAATTTGTCCTTCAGTCGTCAGAGCCAGTACTCATACTCCCATCGGACTGTGCTCATTTAATCGATCAACGGTTTGCTCCCTCTAGATGATTGGTCCATGTAAGTTGCAGTTTTGTCAGTAAATAGTAGAACTAGTATGAAGCCATTTGCACAACTGCGAATGAGCTGTATGAAGTTGGAGTTACTTCTTGGAAAGTTGTTTTGATCTTGCACTTTGCTTTGACTCGGTGGAATCTGTTTTGGTCTTGCACTTTGCATGCATGAGCATATAGGGGTGTAGGGCTTGCCTCCCTCAGGCCCTGTTCGTATCAGCTCAAAGGGAAATTTTTAGTGGCATGCAAAACGAGACAGTGATTAGTACATTGTTAATTAAGTATTAATTATTACAAATTTGAAAAATAGATTTATTTGATTTTTAAAGAAACTTCTACGTAGAAAATATTTTAAAAAAATACACTGTTTAGCAGTTTGGAAATGTACTCATAAAAAACGAGTGAGTAGCTCAGCTCAAGTTGTAGATTTGAACGGGCCTCTAGTGCTCCGGGTGCAAACCTTGATCCGTTGGATCAGGCAATGTAGCCGTTCTGTTGTCGTGTCCCTTTTGAAGGCATCGCCTTAGGAGTTTCTTCCCCCATCTTGTTTTGCTAGCTTGGTTCACTAGGTGGTGAAGTACGGAGCAATGATGACACCTCGTGGTGAAGTAGCCGTTTCCGTTTGACAGTGTTGAGGCATTTTTGCCAGTTTTCCTTTAATTAATCGTGCAGTTGAAATCTCTATTCTTCTATAGTGAATTGCAGGACCTCCCTACCCTTTTCGGGGTTTCCCTTGAAAAAAAACTTTGCATGAATGAGCGTATAGGGGTGGAACCATGTGAAGTCTGAACCTCCTTTCACCTGCTCCTGTGTTTTCTCCTTTAATTAACTGCTCTTGCACTGTTACTATGGACATGGCACTTGGTCCTATAATGGTCCTTTCCCATTATTGTAGTATAAAGAAACCATTTTTATAATTTCATCTTTTAGACGATCAAATGCTCAAAATAAAACATATATAAGAACTACTGTTAGTTGCGATGCACTTAACATGTTTGATGGGTACATTTCAGGACAGGGAACTGTGACTAATTGTTTGAACCTAGCTAGGAAAATCATGGGCCTCCTGCAGCTCTTTATTACAGCATGTGTGCCAGTTTTGAACATGCTGTTGGTTACTGGTGTTGGATCATTCCTGGCAACTGATTTTGCTGGCATACTGAACAAAGAAGCAAGAAAGTATCTAAACAATGTAAGTTGTGATGATTGGGGTAAATTCAATTATGCATAATTGCAGTAAAAATGATGCCTTGATAATACAATCCACCTCATCTCTAAATATATTTTTTCCCTGCAGATAGTATTTTATGTATTTAATCCGTCTCTTGTTGCAACCTATTTGGCACAAACAATCACATTGGAAAGCTTGACTAAATTGTAAGTCTCATGTTTCTTTTACCAAACAATTATTTAACAACTGACACAATTCGATTATTTTTGACCGACAACACAGGTGGTTCATGCCTGTGAATATTCTTCTTGCTTGTACCTTTGGGTTAATCTTTGGATGGATCGTGGTGCATCTCACCAGAGCACCGGCTAGGCTAAGAGGCCTCGTTTTGGGTTGCTGTTCTGCTGGTAACTAGGAGTAACCTCTGTTCTTGTAAATCGACAGTACATATCTATTAAATTCATGCCCTTATAGTAGATAAACATAGTACAGAGCCTTCATATACATATTTATTGTGAGGATGTTTGGGCACATGTATAGCAGTGTGGAAAACTCTTTGCTTTATGAAGGGGCTTCTCATGCTTCTATTTCAGATTGGATATGCAAAGCTCCACTTATATTTATAAAATTCACAAATTTATTTTTTTTTTGTTTATTCGTATGGAGTTATAGCATAAGTCAATCTGAGTACGCAAGTCGTATCATGCAAGTGTCGTTGTCGAAAATATTACTTTTTCATGGCATTGTACTCACATTCTTTACGTTTCAAATTAGACTTAGAATTTCCAACACCTGTAGTAACCAAATGGAAAAAGCATAGAATCAATTGTATGTACTGTAAGTCAGTACTCAGTACCCATCCAGTGATCCAATCTCAAGGTGTCCCAGTAGGTCATTATTGACACAGGACGGTTTAAATCAGCCAATATTAGTCCAACAGTTAGGGCTGTCATTGTATTTCAGATAGTCTAGATCAGGTAGCGTCCTGTACTGGACCATAATACTAGCCATAATACTGATAACCACCTCCGCTTGACTTGAACCGTACATGCAACAGAAAACAGATCTTAGGACAAGATCATGATTGAACATGTTAAGGATTTAAAAAATTATTTGCACGATATTTGCTGCCAAGATTATAAATACCTTACTAGAGTCTGTAGTCGATTGATACTTGATAACATTGAATGGGACACTTTGGAGGACTAACTGAACTTGATAATGACACCTTTGAATACTACGAGATTCGTTTTGTCTCTTCCTGTGATAGCTTTGTTCACATCCCTTGGTTGGATGCAGGCAACTGGGGCAATATTTTTCTCATCATCATCCCAGCTCTTTGCAAGGAGAAGGGAAGTCCATTTGGAGCACCTGATGTTTGTCAGACTTACGGATTAGCGTATTCTTCACTCTCAATGGCTGTAAGGCTATTTCTTTTTTCTTTTTGTTTGTTTCTAATAAATAATAAATTCTACAGATGATCGATGCAACTGTCTTATGTTTGTGAGTGTAATTGTTATTAACAACATGGTGTCACTATCATCAATGTTTTTTCTGCAGCTTGGTGCTGTTTTTCTGTGGACGGTCGCCTATAACATTATGCGTGCCACTTCAAAAGTGACTGAAGGTAATGCTCAAACAAATCATACAAAAGTCTTGATTTCAGGAAGCAGTACAGGAACAGCTTCAGAAGAGAGTTGCTCAATCTCGAAAGATAACACGGACCACTGCACACTCCCTTTGATATCCAATCCAAGTGTACCTTCAACCCAAACTAAGGTTTTTTAATGCTGGAAATATTTGCTTTTTACACCTCATGCTGTGTAATATGCAGTGTTGTTATAACAATTTGTAGCACTAAAATTTTAAATTTGCATAGGTCACAATGTCTGAGAGAGCACAAAGACTTGTATCATCAATGTTTGGAGCAATTGACTTCAAGAAGATCTTTGCTCCTTCAACTATTGCTGTGGTATGCTGGTTACATAAGCTAGTATTTATGTAGAGTATTACAACTTTAACATAGTGTTATAAAAAAATAAGATGCAACATTGATATTTCTCGTTTCTATCAGCTTGCAACAAGAACATGTGACCGGCTTGAATTGTGGCAATTTGTTATCATTTTCATTTTGTAGATTGTTGGGTTTATAATCGGAGGAACACCTCTAATTAGAAATGCTATTATCGGAGAAAACGCCCCTCTTCGTGTCATTCACGAGTCATCTGATTTAATAGGGTAATGCCTCCACATTACTATTGTCGTTGTTTTCTGAACATTCTTCATGGTGTTGCAAATCTTATTGATCATGCTGCCTCTCTCTCCCAAAATTGAGTCCTTTTGGCTTTAACCCCTATCTCTAATCATTTTTATTTGTCATTTTCTGCACAGTGGAGGAGCAATTCCGTCTGTCACACTGATAATGGGAGGGAACCTCCTCAACGGTAAACTTAGCTCTTCTCACACTGACAGAGGCTGACAGCAACACCAGTGCTGTATCCTGCATTGATCCGGCTTTTCGAGAAAGCCCAAACGATGACATTATCTGACATTACTGACGACAAGAACATGCCAATCTGATGATCTGAAACATTTAGCATTTTTTCCAGGATTACGAGGAGGAGCAAGCGTCCAGCCTTCAGTCATAGCAGGCGTAATCGTCGTCAGATACATACTGCTCCCTTCGGTAGGCACATTGCTCGTCAAAGCAGCGGTTCGCCTGGGCCTCATCCGTCCTGATCCCCTCTATCAGTTCATCCTCCTGCTGCAGTACGCTGTCCCGCCTGCAATGAACATTGGTAAGATAAATACTAACTGAACTACTCTCTCCGTTTTTTAATAGATCACACATTTTGATTTTTTATATAAGTTGTACAATTCGTCTTATTAAAAAATTAGTGTAAATATGTAAAAGTACAAATTATGCTTAAAGTATCATTAATAATAAAACAAGTCTCAATAAAAAATTGATGTTTATATTTTTTTAATTATAGGAATCGTTAAACTCATGTCAAAAGTCAACGGCGTCACCGAAGGGATACTAATGAAGAGATCACTTGCTGTTTTTGCCTCTGTTGATGCTCGTCGTTTTGATGGTTTTTGTCAGGGACAATCACGCAGCTATTCGGCGTCGGCGAGAGCGAGTGCTCCGTCATCTTCGTGTGGCTGTACGCCCTCGCCTCCGTCGCGGTGACGGTCTGGTCGGCGTTCTTCATGTGGACGTTGTCGTGATGTCGCATCGGACACCGGCGTAAGCTGCGAGGTGGTACTTCCGATTCAGGGAGACGGCGGCGAGCCGTACATCAGGCGATCGCTGGAGCGACTGAACAAGATGGCCGGCGAGAGGGCGGCTGCTGCATCGCGTCGCTGGAGAAGATGCAACATCTAGCTAGGCATTCAGCCATTCATCGAACAATGTTCATTCGCTGCAAATAATATTGTGATTTGAAGCTCTGTAGTTCTGTATGTGTAACGAACCCAATTTTAAGCTAACCAAAAATCGTGTAATAAAAGGTGGGAACTAGTAAAACACCTCCACTGCATGTGCATACTTTATTTTTATTGTTTCTCTCCCTTGTTTTTAGATTTTCTTGCATATGCATATTAGGCTCATATGCATTAAACTCGCATCTGGAATTTTAAAGAGAAATCTGCTCAATGTAAAATTGTGGAAAATTTTACTAAAATACTACACATCATCCAGGGCCTGCCTGAATTTTGGCATAATTTTGCAAGACCTGTTGCAATCCCGATAAGTTTTTCCATGCCCTGGGAAAATCTGGAAATAGACAGATTTTTCCCCTGAATTTGCACTAACACCATTTCCAACCTATGGCTTTGCAACCCATGATTTCTGGTAGGATTGTAGCCCTATCCACCCTATACCACCTGGTAAAATTTCACAGCCTAACTCCAAAGTTTCGCGCATGAAATGACAGGCACAATACTGCTGCTCTGGATTAACTTCTGCAGATCCTGATTAAACCCGGACTTTGGGGATTTTTTTAGGACAGATCATAGCTGATCTAGCCTTGCAACTTCGTCAGTAAACAGTCCATACCTAACACTGTCTCCAGAAATTTTGTCTCGAATTGATTCCCTCCCTAGCTATTTAAACCAAGCACCCAAAGTCAGCCCATCTACACCAACCCGGGACTTAAACTCCTGGGCGTTCCTAGCCGTTTGGTCGCTGCCATGAGGGCCCTGCCAGTCGTGGACCCCACCTGGAAGTCCCACACACATGCTCCCAGCTAGCCACGCCCGACCACAGCAGGGAACGCGCACCACGCGCCGCCCATGCGCCTAGCTCGCCTCACAACCTGACGCCACTTTCTCGCTCGACGCCATCGCCTCTCCTCTTGTCCTCTCACTCGCCTCACTCTCCTCTGTAAGTTCCCACCGAAGACTCCTCCCTCACTGCTCCACATTGCCCTGCAGGCCATCGATTCCTCCGGTGGCAAGAAACTTCACCACCGGCGCATTGTCTCTCCGGTGAGCTTTTTCTCTCCCTAACCATGGGAACGTCATGTATTTTTCATGCCCTTACTAACCCCACCAGTCTAGTTCCATTCCGTGCATCCATCTCTCGGGAACGCGAACCTCGCCACTGCTGTCCGTGGCCGCGCACCGGGCGCCACCGTCGATGTCAACCCCACGTTCCACTCGCACGAGACAGATCCAGTCGAGGCGCTTTACAAGAAGCATCGCAACCTTTCCAGGAACCCTCAGCCCGAGCACGTGAAGCCGAAGTGCCCCGAAGCTTGAGAACGCCATCATTTTCCTCCTCTTCGGCCATCCGTTCTCATCGTCGATTCCGCTTTCTCTGGTGAGTTAGGGGTCGATTCCTCGCACCTATAGTGTCGCTAGGGCCCTACTAATCTTGTAGACATGCATGCACAGCCTGTCGTTGCCCGGGGAATCACGCCACCGTGAAGCCGAGCTGAACGTCGTCGCCGAGTCAATCCACAAGCCCTCGCTGCCATCCAGACCTTGCCGGACCTCGCAGGACCCTCGGTGAGCAACCTAGTACCTCATACGATGACATGCATTTACTGCATTGGCCGGATTTGAGCCCGAGCTTGACATGCAAGGGCATTCCGAAAGTTCCCACCGCTCGAGCCGTCGCTGCGCCTAGCCCGAGTCACTCCAAGCCGTGCCGCTGCCACCATTAGATGCGCGTGGACCTCCTCTACAACTTTTGTTTTGGCCACGACCCCATCCGAGCCACCGTTCGCCGGCGGTGAGCCAAAAACCGAGCTAGGGTCATGGCTGCCCTGTTCTCCCACGCGAGGGACTATATTTCTAGAATTACAAAAATTCGAGGTACTGATTTGAAAAGAATGTATTGACTGCTATGTGGGCCAAGGATCCATTCGTAATAACCCTAAACTTCAAGGACTCTTAACGAATTTCGCTTTTTGCACGTGATTAGGGAGTGCGGGTTGATTCTTCAGAATCGCAGGTGTTTTCTGCAAAGTTCTGTCACTGACATGTAGGCCCCGCTATATTTAAAAACCAGGAATAAAATAAAATAAACAAGAACTTGATTTAGAGAATTTCTGTTGAGCTGAAAATTAGTAGGAACTTGTAAAATTTGTAGAAAATTCATCCTAGCTCCAAATTTAGTGAAAACAATTTAGTTAATATTTTAATTTTTTTTTCTCTAGCTCCCTGTAAAATAAAACATGACATAACTGTAACAGAAAAATTAAGTGTAGATTAATATTAAAGGAAATACAATATTAGGCATCTCAAATTTGTAAAATCTATAACTTTCACTTGGTAGATGCAAAAATGGAAATTCCTTCACCGTAAATCATCTAAAATCAGCTTAAACCTACTGTGAAAAAATGGTGCATATTAGAGCATTTTGTTTTTTTTTCTTTTTTTTGCTTTTCTCATGTTTATTTACTTTACCATTATATTATTAGACGAAGAGACTGTCGCCCTCGACGAGAATGACCCTATTGCTAACCCCACACAGGAATTTGAATAAAGCAAGAATCCCACTACCTTTAAACATGTTGCTCTTAAATTTTGGGATTATCAATGTTTTTATTTTAACTTGCATCGTTATTTTGCTATGAATATTATATAGATTGTGGGCAATAGTAGTTAATCCTTTTTTCTGCATAATCCACCTTGAAATATTGATAACTCACTGTTTGTAACACTAGGATGGGTGGAAGTACTTGTTAAGTACTTACTATAAGGTATAAACTTGTATATATGCTTAGACATGCCTAGTTACTTATAAAATAAATCATGGCTATCAAATTAAGTTTGAAATGGGAATTTATTTACTTCTGATCAGAGATGAATATTTATGATATTTGTGAACTAAAACTGAAGAAAAACCATTTTAAAACTTGGGCAAGCAAGTGGTACACATATGTGATAGTTGTGTATCGATAGGGGAAGTGTTTGCCTGGGTTGCTTAAGGACCGAACTCAGTGTCATATCTCATGTTAAACAGTACAACCACATATGCTAGTATGGGATAGCCATAGTGAATTAAGTTACTTAATGTTTAGTCTTGCATTTTGGTAGGCAGAGTAGTATGGGCAGTGCCTACGACTGTACTATAGGGCTGTCTAGAGGAGCTACCTATGTGAACCATGAGGGACAGTGTGATCACCTCATGGCATAGGCGTCTAAGTTTGTCCAATACAACATTGTGTGCCTCGTGGGGAGCTAAGTAGGCTGCCGCCACGGCGCTGGGTTAAGGCGTGGGCCCGCCACCCACGACATCGGTTTGCACCCCGATGTGGAGTAACACACCTCGTGCTGGTGCAAGGCTAAATGTTAGATAATGTAAAAGCTGTGTTGTGACCCTTATGCCGCACTCAACGTGTAGAGTGTGGAATACCGACGGGTATCGATCAATCTAGGGTGTAGCTATTATGGCTTCTATCACATCATGTGGGTAACGATATACAAATTCTGCAGAATCAAAATTAATCGGTTAGCCGTGCTCACGGTCATGAGCGGCATGGTTGTGTCTATTGAGTATAGATTTATGTTTTAAAATGCTTTATGAAATGTGATGGTTGGGTGAAGATTCTTACTGATTTATACTTGGTGATTGATGATATGATGAGGAAATAAAATGGAGCTGAAGTATTAAGTTGTATTATAGTCTTACTGCCAAGGATGGCAGTGAAGTTATTATTTATGAGAATCGATGCCATGATGTTACTCTTAATGTATTATGCAATTTAATTTACGAACTTTTCTTTTAAATCGTTGCAAAATAAAATTGGCTTTTTGCAATATAAATAAGCCTCATCATACAGTCTTTCCCTTGATTATAGCTTACATGTATAATTAGGTTTGATTGTGGCCTTGCCAGTACCTTGCGTACTGAGTTCTATTCTGTTTTTGTGAATGTCCATATAGATCCATACACAGGTGAAGATGAAGACTTGTATGATGATTGTGTGGTGATCAGGTTGATCAGGATGGTCCTATCTAAGAGTTTACCCTTAGTTGGTTGCCTGAGGGTTTTTGATAGCCAAGCTTCCGATGGACTAAATATTTGGCCTGTACGGCTTATATAAACTTTAGTTAACATGTATCTGTAACTGTACTCTTGTTTATTTAGCTAAATACCCTATGTTTTGGATATTACTTGCTAGATGAATGTACGGGGCTAGAACTTTCCTGGGCTAGTTACACATTAGTAAAAATTTAGAAATGATAAGATGCATGGACGTTGATTCAACCGTAGACCATGTCCCCAAAAGTGTGTATCGTGTTTAGGCGCCACCTTCGTGTGGTTTGACGGGCACACTTCGCCGTTTTGGACTGGTGAATCAACTCTCCAAATATCTCTTTATTTCTAAATTCGGTGTTTTGGACTTGTATTGTGGATGGATAAATATTATGCCAATGCTACGATGAGAATGGATGGTTACTGCATTCATTCGGTTTTTATTCGAGATTCCATCCATCCAGATATTTCGCGTTATTATAGTAGTTAACCTCTATAATACATTTCCGGGGTGCGTACAGTATGTGTGCCGCCATATTTTGGCTAAATCGATCGATCTTTAGGCCGCCCAGAAACGGTGATCCGCTAATAGCAAAGTGAGAAGAAGGTCCAATTAATTGTCGGAATGGGCTACGCAGGTGCAGTATCTCAGGCCACAACATCACGGGTCTGCAGTGCACAAGAGCATTTCCCTTTCTCACATGTTAACAACAATTCAATAAATACACCCATCAGCCCATCAGCCCATCAGAACCCATTAAAAACGTAGAATCGTAAAAACGCAGAAATAAGAAAAATATCAAACAGAATATCATGTCCATTAAATTCCTAAACGAATTGAAAACTCAGGAATCTAGAGTGATAGTAAGATGAAAACATGAGGTTCTAGTAGAACCTCGTGCTTATTTTCCTCCAAATTCTATATAGGATTGTTCATTCCATAGAAATTTCAAAAGAAAGGTAGATTCAATCCAATGTTTCATAGGCCTTTGTAGAAACTTTTTCTATAATATTGAAATCCTCTAAATTTTCTATATTTTTTTTACAAATCAAAGGGAGCCTCAGTCTGTTCCTCCTCCTTTTTCTTTCAAGGCATCAGTCAGTTCCTTCTACAAGGGACATGCTGTTTTAAAGTTGAAATATGGACGAAGACTTACAAATGAGCGGTTTGTTTATAGAAAAAAATATTATATATATATTATATATTAGAAACCAAATAGATAGCTTAGATAAATAATCTAAATAATGCTAATGCAGAAAGTTTTTGAAGATAAACATAAAGAGCAAGCACCAGACATTCAGAATTTTCAGAGTTTCAGAGAAATCCTCAACATCTAGTAGTAACACGGGAGTAGTACCGACCATTAGGCCAAGCAAACACCTACGAGACGTAGCACTCGCGCATCGATTGTCACATACTCGCTTTTCTTTTAAACTTGCGGGTGTGTGTTTTGGTCATATGCATTCTAGTTTGGTTAAATATGTTTTAGAGTGTTTCTATCATCTCGATGTAATTGAATGTATTCTAGTTTATATAGAGATCAAACATATTCTTAGAGTGTTTCTATCGTCTCGATATAATTGAATGAATTCAATAAAATCTTAAAGAAAAACATGGCTCTGGATCCTGAAACAACTAGGACGATCTTTGCGCCGGCTTGTGACTGTACTGTTCTCCCCGGATCGGAGGCGATGGAGCAGAAAACAGTTGGCGACTTGGAAAAGCTTATTAAAGTGCATTCATTAACGACGGCCCACGGCCCTACGTTGTTCATCTGAGTGGTTGCATCCACGGCTTCATCCTTTTCCTCTTGGAAACGCCTTTATTACTACTTGCCACTGCCTTCACTGCCGCTGAGATTTTACTCTTCTCTCTCTCTCTCTCTTGTGAATCTCAAGCACACGTTGCATGAGATGCCACAAAGATGTTCATTCAAGTGGTGAACCTAGCTATGACTAGATTGGCCGCATTGAAGACACACCGGACTACTGCTGGAGCAGAAAGAGTCATCAGTTAGAGTGTAATTACTATAGTGCCCATTAAGTATAAATAAAGATTTAAAAGAAAAAACTGTAGCGTCTATTATTAAATAATGTATGGTTGTATAGTTAAGGGTGGAGAGATTGTTGGGATATAATAAATATAAGATAATTAATTTGATAAGTAGTACTCTATCATAACAACTATTTTAGAATAAATTTTAAATCTTAAAAAGAAGGCTATTTTTTAAAGAACGAACGCAGTAACTCCCTCGGTAAAACGAAGATACTACCATCTGTTGGGAGCTTGTCGAAAGGTGATGATCTTTACACCGACAAACCAATAAAAAGCCGGGAGGTTACGAGCAGAAAAGCAGCAACATATTACCGAGAGGTAGTAAAAGTAAAACCGTAAATAAAATTACAGTTCATGCTGTGAGATGATCTAACTGAAAGGGCTTTAATTTGTGTGACGAGCAATAGTTGCATTTGAGGTTGTATTAATTTGGTCAAATGAGATGCCAGTCTACTGGTATTAAAACCGGAACGGATTGTTAGGTTACAAGGCTACAAAAGCCATCATGGATGATGACCGGCTGTTGTGAAAAAAAGATGAGTGGAATTTATCAATTTCAGGGGAAGCTCACATGGGGGTGAGCCCTTCTTGCTGCTTTCCCTTTCTCTTTCCTTTTCTTTTCTTTTCCAGTAGTAATCATGCTTTTGTTTTTTTTCCTTTTCTCTTGTGATTTGACAATAACCCTGTACTTAAAAGAGTGCCCATTTCTTCTAAACATAAAAGACTGTTACAGTTTTGTTGTATTGCATTAATGCATTTTATTTATTTATTATATATATGTGGAGTTAACAAGCCACTTGGCTCCACCATAATTCCCTACACAATTGGTGTGCTCAATAGAAGCAACAATTTCATATCACTTTAATTGAGTGCAGCATTTTTTTTCCTTTACCTAACAGGACCAATCTCTTGATGAGGGTGTGACTCAATAGTGTGTCACCACACTAGTATTTGTCCATAAGTACATAGTTTCCAACAAAGGTCTGCCTAACAGGAGAAAATGCTCTACTACCTAATTGGCATGTGCAATTGTGCATACCCCCTAGACACAAAAACACACACCCAATTTTCTTCCGAAAAAATTCAGAACATAAACAGGATAAACAGTCAATATAAGTGGTCGATTTTTCGCCAACTTTTCCAGTTTTCCCCACCAATAATTGATTTGCAAGGCAACAACACACCACAGTGGAGGAGGATTTGGAGCCACACATCTGCTCACTGTCGTCTCTCACTTAGCATGTTAAAATAACAAAAGATTCCATCCATTCTAGCATAAAGAAGATATTTTTCCTTGAAAATTGTGGCTAAATCTTGTTCTTATCTCCTTCTCAATGCTTGCTTCAAGAAATGAAAAAAATTTCAAGGGTTACTTTTGATAAAGATTTTTCTTTCTTTCTCTCTCTCAAGGATAAGCTTGGCCGCACTAGAAGAAATGAAAGTCAGAAGTTGAAGATACAGAAAATACTTGGTCTATCCTAAAATATAAAACAAAACGTAACTACTATAAACTGTTTCTAGAAAATAAATTATAATCACCTTCTTATTTAGATCATCCCGGTGCATATACGTATATAAGCAATAAAATTAGGGATTTACTAGTGAAGGATTTAAAACAAACCGAATTTAAAAAAAGGGAGAGGTGCCAGTTAATGCATGTATATTATGAGACAAAAAAAT
Source organism: Oryza meyeriana var. granulata (assembly GCA_003991445.1). Taxonomy (NCBI): domain Eukaryota; kingdom Viridiplantae; phylum Streptophyta; class Magnoliopsida; order Poales; family Poaceae; genus Oryza; species Oryza meyeriana. The sequence continues at coordinate 337,806 of RYFJ01001176.1, read as the reverse complement.
AGTTATGTGCTATATTTTGGAACAGAGGAAGTAGATAATTTATTTTTGTAATAAAGAGAAAAGGATGGCGTGTATGGCCATCAGAGAAATTATATTGGCGCAAGTTACAATGCTCATCTTGTTCTCACTTTGCTTTGCTGTTTTTTGTTATGGGAAAAAGTGGTCAATAAGTGCACGCAAACATCACAGTATGCAATGGTTGCACGCTTTCGGCAAGAGAAATATTTCACACTGAAAATTACAGTGAAATAAATGTGTATGTATCTAAAGATGATTATGACACTTACCAATATTAATTATGAGCGATCCTCTTCACACAGTTTTATTGAAAAATATTCTTTTTTATTTGTTTCTTGTTGAACATTTTTATAGTTTTCACAAATGTTTTCACGCTGTATTAGAATCAACATAATTTGGTTAGGTTATGCTAGTTTGGGCTTAGCTAATCTTGCAGTAGAAAACTAATCCGAACTGTTATCCATCTAATAAACTACTCCTTTTGTTTATTGGTATTTCGTATTATAAGTAGTAATATGTATATCTTTTATACGGAATTTCTTTTGTTTATTTTGTAGTGAAATCCTTTTGTTTTTTTGGAGTAAATTCTATAGAACTATGGGTATTATATATGGTCCAAGTTGCATAAAAACAAAGGTTTTGGAAGGTGGCACGTAACTCCGGATGTTATGGTACTATCGTATTACAAAATCATGCCATTCATTAATTTGACTTGCTACCATAACAAAATAAAACAAATACTTAACTTAGATGACTAAAATTTTTTAATATAATGAATCAAAGAATTTATAAGTTTGAGATTTAATTTTATTTATGGTGAATCAAATAACAATTAATTAACGTTGTGGTTTTATAAAATTCTAGAATTCATAATACCAAGGTTATATGGCATATCAAAACCTGTGATTTTATGAAACAAGGACCATAATACTTAGATTTAAGTTAAATTTACTCTTTTTCTGAGGTAAAACACAGATAAGCACTGAGTATATTCTCCTCACTTTTCACGGGAAAGTTCAGTATATTCTTGCTGGCTTCAGAGATAGGTGCCAACAGGATGCAGAATTGCAGATGAACCAGTACAATTTCATCGTTTTCTCCGCGTTTTGCTCCATGTAATAAATCAATTCATGATCTTCTTTTGCTGTACCATGCAGTTAATACATGCAATGGTGTTAGCTGAAGTCACTGCTTGCAAAAATGAAATAGTGAAGTCATTGCTTTTCTCTGTACAGATTAAGCTCACTCTGTCACACCTCAATGTACTGCCATCCTGTCCCATTTGAATAAAAATATTTATTAGTACATCTCAATTTCCTATTTACGTACTCCCTCCGTCCCAAAATAAGAATATAGGACCGGATGAAACATATTCTAGGGTAACAAATTTAGACAACCAGATTCGTTGTACTAGGATATGGGAGGATATGTCCCATCTGGTGCTAGGTTTTTATATTTTAGGATGGAGGGAGTAGAAAAAATTATAGTCCAAACAAATGATTGTCATGTCAGACTCTGGTGTAATAATCCAAACCAGTTTACCTAAATTGTAATTTTTCAACATAGCATGTTTTTATTCTGGTTTCAGTTAGTTAAGACTTCAGGGCAATATTGTTATAGTCTCTGCATGTCTGTACTAAAATTATTTATTTATTCCCTGTGGACAAATATGAAACCGTGACGCTTGGATTTAACCATCATTTATTGGACTGATTAGTTTGGAATTTGGTCGGCAAAAAATATATAAGCAATAACAACAACAGCCCGTCTCACTACGTCAAGACGTCACACAAGGATTAAATAGTTATCAAACAGTGGGCAAAAAAGTAGTTATGAAACAGTAAATAAACTAAAGTTTTAGACTGACTTCGGAAGTACTGTTCCGGACTTTTCTGTGAGCATGTTTTTTAAACTATTAAACGGTATATTTTTTAAAAAAATTTCTATATAAAAGTTATTTTAAAAAATTATATTAATTTATTTTTAAATTTAAAATAATTAATACTTAATTAATAATACGCTAATAGCTCTATTTTAAGTAATCTTTTTTTATCTTTTCTCTTCCCTTAGCTTAGCTTCAAGCTTAGAGCGATAAAAATTTAGAGACGGCGATAAGAACGATGCAAAGGACACGTGGTGGACAAGTTTGATAAAGAGCGGTGGTATAAATAAAGTGCTGAACTTTATTCGATTTGCAGGCTAATTCTTGACGTGCACTCAATCTCTCTTGCTTAGGCCCTCCTTTATTTGTTTTCATTTGCAATTCCAAATAATAATTCTTTCTCTAGTGACTGCAATTATTTCAAAGCATCATGTATAAGAGAAAATGCATGCAAATATATTTACTTTGTCGTGAAGGATCAAGCATTGCATGGGACAAGAAAAGATAGAAATTTTGGGGGCAAAAATGGGCCCTGGCTAGCTATTTGTACTGCTTGTGTTTGGATCTTTAGGGGAATAAAAGTGGTCGACTTAATGATGCCGTGTCCTATTTCGATTTCGTTTCTGCACCAAAATTAAATCCGGATTTGTTGACCTGGTCCCGGGTTGTGGTGCCGACTTTTTTTCTTTTTTTTTTTGTCACCTAGCAAATACTAGAAAGGCTCACTCTAGAATTTCCTTTATAAATTCGTAATTGAAATGGTATTTGTGGTCTACACAGTATGATTATGTTATGTGTGAGGAGGGAACTACATCTTCTTTGATTTGAAGAGCCTTGTCTACATTACAAAATTACAGATTTATTATGTCACAACAACTTTTTTTAAAAAGAAAAGAAAATATGGTGGTGCATTTCTAGGAACTAGGAAGGAAGCCCGCGTACATGCATAGTCATCTTATTTAATATTTTATAAATTTTTTAAACTTAAGATCTTCCTCTCCAAAAATTTATTTAGGATTTCTCTATGATTTCGTTGCAAGGACCCTCAGAATGCATAAATTCTAAACTAAATTACTTGAAACTGTGGAATCTTAATTTTATGAAAAAAAAATATTATTGCAACATGCAATAATAGAGATACTTCAAATGTAATTGTTTGTTAATTAGTAATAAATACTAGTAAGCGTGCATGTGGAATCCACGTGACATAATATTGGTAAATAAATTATCAAAATTCATGTCACTTAAATTTTTATATCAAAAGGAGATGATGGACAGAAAATCTTCCTATGAAATCACATCGTGTACTCGTCAACTGGATTTGTCTTTCTAAATGAGTGCAATAATTATAATTACAGTGCTGAAATTATAGGATTATAGTAATAAGTTTTTTAACCTAACTGAAAACGATAATTACAAAGTCCTTTTCAGCCTAAGAAACAATTTGGCTAAGATTTTCAAGATGTGATAAAAATTTCATATTGTGCTCTCCAGTTCTTCGAAAAATCTGCAAGAGATTTCAGGTAGGTTATTCCAGTTCTTTTAGCCATTTCATCAATGTTCCATGTTGGACAACACTGTGAAAAGAAATAGTTAGTCCAAATATCCAAAATAAGCTTTCATCAGTTAGACACTAAACTTACAGTAAATCATATACTAAGAAAAAGGTGACTGAGTTAACCAGTGCCTTGCAAGATCAGGCAAGACCGAACATATACTAAGAAAAAGGTCATTGAAGGATGCAAGTTGGTGGATTAAACTGAATGCAGTAAAAAACCATGCTATGGAAAAGTCAATAAACCATCTCAATTCCAAAATACTGACATAATATATCATATAAAATCAAATCTCAGTTCCCAAATACACCGACTAAATCATATATTGTCATATTCTTTTTCCATAAGCAAACAATTATCAAAACTGTATATATCAAAAAATTTCATACTTGGTTTGCTTGAGTAAGTTGTTCTCTAACTCCACCAGAATAAGTCACATATGAGCAGATGTGTTTGTTTGAACTGTTGGGAGGAAATTTCCCTTGGTCTACTTTAGGAATAATGAATTTGATGTTCTCTAACTCCACCAGAAAAGGGCACATGAGTAGATGTCCATGTGCATATCATGACCCAACTGGAACTCCATACTCTTAAGGGCTATTACACTCTGAATAAGTACCATGAAACTGCAAAACTAAAACTTTGCTCAAGATCAACAAGTGCAACCATTGCACCATGTAGTCCATTCTCCAACAAAAAGACAAATAACAGAGAGTAACTGACCTCCAGTTAATCCATAAAAGATCATCAACTACAACCTTCACCAACAAATTGAACTTGGCTTCGTTAAATAATTTGCTACAGACATATGCATGAAACGGTTTACAGGATTTCAACATGCTAATTTTATTCATCTAAAATTTCCCAATTCAACTTAAATTTTCTATTACCTACATGTTCAAAATAGAACAGGTCTTCCGAGGCACAGATCTTGTAAAACATGAGGCGCATGATTTTTCTAGTAGCAAATTAGAACAGAAAACCATTTTGAAATAGCACAAATTATTTGCACTGAAAAAACCACAAATTATTTTAGAAAAAATACATAGAACTAAAGAATATACTGAAAAAGCACAGCATCGTCTCAAATCTAGAATCTAACTGTAAGACATGAGTGGCCTAAACAAGATTATATAGCCTCTACAGGAATCTACGGCAGAGGAGTAGCACATGTCATTGCTCCACCCTCCCTCCTCATCAAGCACATCAAGGCAAGGTTTCCTTTAGTGTCGCAGATCTACTGTTATTTCTAACTGAATGAAATTACCAGAAATTAACAGAGGCAAACTTGATAGGAGCTCAATCGGAATCGTTTGCAAAATCAGAGCGACATTTAGAAAGTAAAGAATTACAATAGCAGATGGATCAATTTGATGGCCAAGACCTTACAAAATAAAAGGTTGGCATTAGCAAAATTACTATTTACTATTAGGAAGATATTTAGCACTGCTCTGGTAAAAAGAAAAAGGATAATTAGCACTGCACCTCTCATGTTGTTGCATACTTCAATTCTAGAGCTTTGATATTACTGGTGCTGTCCACTTAGATATGGAGTAATAGAATTTTGAGTCATTAGTTTCCATGAGAAGATAGTGGCAGTTGAGCTCCCAAATATGTATTAAGCCTCCGGTTCAGTTTTCCAAACGTAGCTAGGGAACTTCAGGTGGGAGCCTGTAGTCTCTGAAACGATCAAGCCTGCTCCCATGAACCTTTTGCCTGTATAGACTCGCCGTATCGGCATATCCTTGTTTCTCACCGTCTTTTTACAAGGTTTTGACCAATTACTTTATTAATATTTTATTATGTGATACAATATTATAAACGTAAGTACTTCTCAATTCGAACTAATAACATACATTTCGTGCCAAAAAATAATTTATTACTTCCTCTGTTTTTTTAATATTTGATATTGTTGACTTTTGTAATTGAGTTTGACTTTTCGTCTTATTTGAAAATTTTGTGTAAATATAAAAAAAATAAATCATGTTTAAAGTACCTTTAATAATAAAACAAATTACAACAAAAAATTAATAATTATGTAATTTTTTTAATAAGACGAATGATCAAATGTAATTCCAAAAGTTAACGACGTCAAATATTAAAAAACAGAGACAGTAATAGAGTAACTTTTGACATGGACACATTTCATTGTACTGCAACAAATAAAGGCAGGCAACATAATTTTAACACCATATAAATTTGACACCACATATTGAAGAAAACACAGAAAAAAAGTGCAGAAATTTGTTTTACCTTGATTGCAGGGAGGAGGAACCAGAAGGAAGAGTTAATATATATATGGCAGTGCAATAAGATATTAAACCCTGAGATAGCAAATCAAATTAGTGTGCACATTAGCTCATTAACGGCAAAGAAATTACGAAGCCTGTATAGCATTCTTTTATCACTTTGGAGAAAAGATTAAATATCATCCCTACTACCATAAAAAGAGAATCTGTTTGTCTAATTGTCCATCCATCACACCTTAAATAAAGACCACACCTGAAATTTCAGATCTCAAATAATCTAAACCAGATAACCAAACCCTGACTGGCATCATGCATATTTAAGGATTCTCAGCAACTGAACAGGATAATCCCCCACCCCTGCCCCCTCTCCATAAGTGCAATGTTTTTTTTTTAAAAAAATTACACAAGTAATGTATTTATGACCCCATTACATGCATGGGTGATTGGCTAGCTAAGAGAAAAGCGAATATTCTTTGTACAAGATAAAAGCAAATATGCTACTGAATATTGACTATAGTGTAGCTTGTCTTTGAACAAACTAAGATCGATGAGACAAAATTCAAAGCTTAGCAAAGATATAGTTTTCCACTGATAATTCATTCAAAAGTAATGCAATGATAGCATGACAGAAGGCCTCATGGATCCTCTGACTTCACTGCCTCTGACTTTGAGTGGCTGATATGTAGACCCCACGAGCAGTGGGCCCACATGTCAGTGACCCAGTCAGAGAGCAGTCGACGTCAGAGGAACTGCGCCCGACAGAAGGACCATAAACGGACATGCATAACACAGATTACACAGTGGGGGGAAACGATGAGAGGTCAAGGCAAATCACTTCTATGAAATTCTCGAGCCTTTCTTACTTTTCTTTCTACAGTAGAGATAGAAATTTGTTTTACCTTGAATGCAGGGAGGAGGAACCGGGGATTTAATTGAGGTCGTCGAAGGGTGGAGACAAAGGAGAGGTGTTGGTCAGCAAACTGGCGGCCATAATCTGCAGCTTGAGACGGAGGAGAGGCATTCGCTCAGCGAGCGGAGGAGGCGGATCGGCGAAAACATTTGAGACAGCGGCGAGGCTACTAGACAAGGGCAGATCGGCAAAGGCGCTTAAGACGGTTGCGAGGCGAGGTGACAGAGGACCAGCGGCAACAGATTGTCTATGGCCTCCAAGAAAGAGAGGGCGAGGCGATGACCTTGACGATAGAGAGGCGGCAGTCTTGACGATGGCGAGGAGGCGCCCTTGATGATGGAGAGACGGTGCACTTGACAACAGAGGATCGACAACAGTGGCGGCTCTTGTGATGGCGAGGTGGCGGCGGTTGCGTTTGAGGAGGGACCGGCGAGGCGAGGCGGCGGCAATGGCGTTTGAGGAGGGATTGGCAGGGCAAGGCGGCGATGTTTGAGGAGTGCAATTTGGAGACGGAGGCGAGGTGGCGGTGGCTTTTTAGGATCTTGCTAGGGTACAAGGAGGGTTGGGGGATCGGTAGTTGAGGGATTCGGGGTGACTGTGTAACGCGGGGGCGAAGGGGTGGGAGGGAGCGATCTGGGACATTCGATTAAAATCAGATGTTATAGGCCGTTGGATTTGAAGAATGATGAATGAAGGATGAAGTATACGGCATTAGTAAACATGTTGGTGCATTATAGGGTAGATCTCAAGTGCCTTGCCCACTTTATACAATTGTTGGCTCTGTTGGTTTTACTTCCATTTAAAAAATATAACAAGAAACAAATTTTGTTTTGTTTGAATTTCGAAATAGAGAGTAGGGACTCAAACATGTGAACGCTAATGAGCATGTGAATGTGTAATGATTGGACGCATATGATTGGTAAGAGCTAATGGGTTATGAGATTCCCTCTTTGGTGGTGTAAATTGAGCAAACTGAAACACTCAAATGATATTTAGTCATTCGCATCCTACTATTTGAAATAAAGAGCAGAGATTGAAACATGTGAATGTGCAATGGTTAGACAAATATGATTGGTATCAACAAATGGGTTATTACTTATGAGCTTCCTTCTTTGGTGGTATGAATCAAACAAGTTGAAACATTCAAATGATTTTTAGCTATTCACATCCTACTATTTTGAAATAGAGAGCTGTTACTAAAACATGTCAATATGTAACGGTTGGACACATCTCTGATTGGTGCAAGCTAATGGCTTATGAGTTTCCTTCTTTAGTGTGAATTGATCAAATTGAAACGTCCAAATGTCATCTATCCATTCACACCCTACTATTTTGAAATAAGGAGAGGCCAATGAAACATGTGAATACGTAACGGTTGGACACATCTAATTGGACAACCTAATAGGTTAAGAGCTTCCTTCTTTGGTCGCGTAGATTGAACAAATTGAAACCTTAAAATGATATCTAGCCATTCGCATCCTACTGTATTACTTCGCCATTCCATCTCTCCTTCATCTGTCCCAACAAATCCTATTTCAATATATGTTACAGATCTACTTCACCATTCTCCTTGCTGACAAGGCTACGGAACAATCACTAGTACAAAATCTATAGACTATTCTAGGTATCTCCTATCTCGCAACTTTACAACATTATCGTATCTTGACTTCATGTTGCTCCTCATTGATGTAACCATGTTCTCAACCATGACTCTGTGGGTTAACAATGGTGTTATAATCGTTTGTTTTAGATTATGTTGTTGAGATCTAAGGTTGAGATCTAGTGGTTTTTAAGGAGGATAGGCGCGGCCATTGTTTTATTTTTTATTGTCATCATTGGTATTCTTGGAAATTTTCTCGTAGTCACAAATTTTTCATGCCATACAATTTACTTATATGGCCCTTTTTAATTAAATGATAAAAATATTATATCATATGCTGTAAAAAAAAAATTAAATGTCACCCCTTGTATTTTAATAACCATACAAAGTCATATATATGGAGGCAAATATTCACACTATTTATAATATGGATTTCTTTGCCTTATGGCTATAATTCTAAAACATCAACTCATCATGTTTTCACCTCCATTATGAATCAGTTCAAACAAAAGCATGCTCTTTTGTTTATGATGTTGTAAGCCAGTTGGCATGTGCTTGGATGGAGTTTGTGGGCATATTGGAAAATGGTTTTGGTTAGGTCCATGGGCACAGTGAAAACAAACAGAAGAAAAGAAAAAAAATACTACTCCATAAGCATATAAAGCCAAAAGCAAAGGAGGACACAAAGTAAATAAAATAAAGTCCCTGGGGTCAAATATGGTAGACCCTTGCCACTGCAATCCTGACGTGCTTCACTTACCTGCTCATTTTTTATTTCCAAATTAAAACCTTTTCTTTTTCCCTAAGATTACGTGCTCGGAGGGGCGTTAAGAAAAGGAAAAGAAAGAAAAAAACAGAGAGAGAGAAAATTTGGAGACGGGCGCGTGAGGGGAATTTACGTGGGAGACAAGCGAAATCCCTAAATTTCTCTACTCGCCTTGTTTGGAGTTTGTTTTTGAGTGGTCTGCGAGTGCTCTTGAGCTCCATCTTTCCGCATAAGGCTTTGCAAGCTTGCTCTAGCTTTTATTCCCTAAGATTATTTTCTTGCGGTTTGTTCTTAAGTACTCGCTACTTGCCTAATTTTCTGATTATTTATTGGTAATTTCGCTGCTTACTTGCTCAAGCTGGGATCTGTGTTTCAGTGCTTGCTTGCCGAATCCTAAGCAAAGCTTGGATTTTTAAACTCCTTGCAGCTATTTTCCATTTTGTTTGGGAAATTGTGGGTTTACCATTTCTTCCTCCAATTTTCTTTTCCATTTTCTCCTCATTTTCTCCGTCGTTTGAGCTTCCTTCACACCCATTCCAAGAAATCACCAGCCTGCGCTGTAAACTTTGGGCTGTTCTCCGCTGTTCGTTGTAAAAAATTCCAGCTTTGAGCGCGCGGGGTTTATGGGTTTTTGCAATTCTTGTCTTTCTGAGCTTGCCTTCCTCCGCAGCTCGTGAGCTCGCCGCTGTGGGCGAGAAGCTGCAGCCTTTGGTCCAAGAAATCACTGAGCTAAGTGAGTTCAGCTTCTGCTCGGTGAGGGAATGATGGAGGTGACTCAGGTGAGGGCGTCCTCGGAGCAAGGGATGATGGCAGGAAGGGAGCCGTTCGGGCTGCCCAAGAGCCCGCCAACGCCGCCGCCGTCCTCCGGCGGCATACAGAGCGTGCGCATGGCGTACACGGCGGATGGCACCCCCGTGTTCACTCCGGTGAGCTCAGCCCCGGCGGCGACGTACCAGGCGGGGGGCGGCGCTGCGGCTGGCTCGAACGCGGGTGCCGCGGGAGGCAATGGCGCGCCGGCTCTCCAGGCGGCGGACGCCGGGGAGCCGGTGCTGAAGAAGAAGCGTGGCCGGCCAAGAAAGTACGGCCCTGACGGCTCCATGTCGCTGGCATTGGTGCCTGTGTCCACCATGGCGGCGGTCGCGATGACGCCCGGCGCTTCTGGGCCCTTCTCGTCTGCTGCCGCGAAGTCGGCGGACGCTGTGTCGTCGGCGCCGCCCGCAGGGGCGAAGAAGAGGGGACGGCCAAAGGGCTCCACAAACAAGAAGCACGTGCCCTCTTTTGGAGATATCGGTATATCACCATTCTTAAATAAACTATTATTTCATTTTTGTTAAAGTTTCGTTTTTTTATTATGTTCAAGAGGAGGAAGTTTAGAAGAAACTTTTCGTCTCCATTTTGTTGTTGTTTGTTTAGAAATTTTAAGTTACTGCCAGGAGTACTGAGGGTTGCTGGCTGTTTTTACTAGATCTGAGATGATTTACTGTATGCAGATTGCAGGTTAAGTGGTTAGGAAACTATTTCTATCATTTTTTAGCAGGAAACCTTTCTTTAGTGCAAATTTTGTATAGGTTAGTTTGGTTTTATTTTTTCCGTAATTTTTTGTTGGGACTGCATGGTTATGGTGCTTACTGCTTAGCTGTTACATTGTTGAACTATGATATTTATGACTGATATTTTGAAATGTGTCTTTTGCATTTCTTTTAGAGGTCTCTAAATGTGTTTGATCACGGTTGGCTGAATTGCATGTTGCAGGGTCAGCTGGAGCTGGATTTACACCTCATGTTATTTTTGTTAAAGCTGGAGAGGTAAAGTAGCGTACAATCTTTACTTTCAGTTTCTACCATCCATCTACTTCTGAAGGCAACATTTGACATTCAGTTGTACAGTGTTCATTGTGTTGCTGCCTTGATCAGATTGTTGATTTTATTGTGTTGCTGTGCCAATATCTTTCGAGATCTTCAGTTTTTTTATTACAGTTCCGATTATCTTAGTTATTATTAATACTTTGGATACCATAAGATTAGGCTATAGAAGCACCTGGCAAGTTTTGATTGTGTACTGATGCAAGAATAAAACTGCAGAGATCAAATATGAACAGCCTTCTTATTGGAAATGACTTCAATTCTACATTTCAGGATGTATCCGCAAAGATCATGTCATTCTCCCAGCATGGAACTCGTGGAGTATGCGTTCTGTCAGCAAATGGCGCAATATCAAATGTGACACTTCGGCAAGCTGCTACTTCGGGTGGAACAGTAACATATGAGGTATGTATTTCTGACCATCAGAAGTTATCAAGATAATCTATTTTTTCCTATCAAATGCCAAGCACAAAGCATAAGCTGTAAATACTAAATACAAGAGTTTGTATATGGTAAAATATTGTGATGTTATGAATTATCTAGCTGCACTTTTAGGACTGTTGAAGAATTACCACTGTGGAAATTCTTATACTCCTACCACTGTTGAAGAATTACCCAGGAAACTTCTTATTTTCTGTGAACAGGGACGATTTGAGATACTGTCACTGTCGGGTTCATTCCTTCTATCAGAGAATGGAGGCCATCGTAGTCGAACTGGTGGGCTCAGTGTTTCTCTAGCAGGTCCTGATGGTCGCGTCTTGGGTGGTGGAGTTGCTGGACTTCTGACAGCTGCTTCTCCAGTACAGGTACTCTCCCTTCCACCAACCTTATACTTCATTCATCAGACCTGTAGTTATAGTTTCTTCTAGAAAATCTCTCTATATGTAAGTTTGTTCGTTATAGTTTTCTGGTCTTCTCTATTTTTTGTACTAACTTTAGAATATGGTTTGCTGAAATTCATTCATCGCGTTGGGCTTTCTTTGTTATTTTTTTGGCTTCATGTAGTTTTTGAAAAGGAAATGATTATCTGAACGATGCTAGGTGGACAATTTTGGAATCTTTTTAAAACATTTGCTTTTGAAGTTGTAGCTTACGTTCCAGCAGTGCAAGTAGCACAAAAGTGTCATGTTGTTCTAACTCCTAAAGTGTGTGATACACTGCAGAATGAAAACAATTATGTGTTGCACATTATATAATGAACAATTACCATTCCTGTGTCCACAGATTGTAGTGGGAAGCTTCAACACTGATGGGAAAAAGGTGCCCAAGCTGCATGCTCCTTCAGATCCTGTGTCTGCACCGCCAAAGATGGCGGTGATGGGCGGGACGGGGCCAAGCAGCCCACCGTCGAGGGGCACATTGAGCGAATCGTCAGGTGGACCAGGGAGCCCACTGAACCAAGCTGTCACTGCCAGCAACCATGGCCAGTCAGGCCTGCTCAGCATGTCCTGGAAATGATCTCTTCATCATCATATCATCACCACCATCAGTGACCAGATCCTGGCCCCATTTGACCGTCGTAGAACTTGCAAAAGGAAATGTAGCGGCGGTGGCACCGCGGTGCTACTCGGTACTCCGGTGCGACACCATGGTTCCTAACTGGCTCCTGTTTAGTGTAATGTCTGAACCTGAATCAGGGAAGAAAACTGTAGCTGTTGTTGCATCTCTAGCTAGCTCTTCTGGTGTAGGTGCTGTTACTATTGGAGACTCAATGTGTTATTAGGTGGTTTAATTGTTTATTGTCGTCTGGACGCCGATGTAAAAGCTCATTGCTTCTATGTAACTATGTTGCGTTTAGCTTGTGTTTCAGTTCCTTCACTTCAACTTCTGGTATCCTCTCTGGAGCTGAAAATGTTCTGCATATTTTTTTCCCTCTGAAGCTGATACTGATGCTAACCCATTTGTCACTGCATGTCTGCATTGTGCGATTGTCTGAAGTTGGGAGATCATGTGTGTTCAGTTGGTAAGGACGAGCCAGCAGAAAACCGTATCTTTCATGCCGCATCTCTGTTGATACCTTACAAGACTCCTTTGGAATATACGAATTTTACAGAAATTTCACATGACATAGGAATTTTTACAGAAATTTCATAGAAATTAGTTCGATTCCAATAAAAACCCTTCCAAATTTCTTCAATCCAATGGAGGCCGTAGGCTCGTAGCAACTTTACGAAAAACACGGAAGTACGTTTCCACAATGGCGTTTACAGTTTCTTGGGAATGCGTCTTCTAGGCGACGAGGCGTACGGAGCGCGGGAGTTGCTGACTCGGCAGGCTGGGCTCTCTTCTTTCCACAAAGGCGGCCAGGAAATCAGCGGCCCACAAATATTCCGGCTCGGAGCCCTAGCCAGCCGCCGGAGGCCGGCGCCAGCGGCGGCGAGGGGGGCACGGGGAGGGGGAGGGCCGCGCCGTTGTAGGCCGCAGATCAGGAGAGGAGGAGGGGAAGGGGGAGATGTCGGTGCGGATCAAGGCGGTGGTGGACAGGTTCGTGAAGGAGCTGCAGGAGGCGCTGGACGCGGACATCCAGGACCGCATCATGAAGGAGCGGGAGATGCAGAGCTACATCCAGGAGCGCGAGCGCGAGGTCGCCGAGAGGGAGGCCGCCTGGAAGGCCGAGCTCTCCCGCCGCGAGGTGATTACTCTCGCCCTCCCTTTCCCCATCACTCCAATCAGCCTCTTGTTTTTTTTTCTTTCTCCGTTTGTGGCAGAAACAACTAATCAGCACTATGTACTAATCGGATAGGGGCGTAATGTGTTAGATTTTTCAGTAGTTAAGCTTGTATGACATACAGATGTTCAGCACTGTGAGGTGAGGTTACTAGTTGTGATGGGAATGAGACTACCTCTGGGCATGTCATAATTTTCAGTTCGGCAGTTACTCCACTGATAATGGTGCTGAATTTTCATTTGGTGAAGTGATGTCAGAATGTGAGAATATGCATATGTGGACTTGAGTGTAGGAGTAGGACTGCACTATGATTTATAACTACCGTCTCAAGGTCTGAGCTATGTTATGAGGGAATAAAAGCTTTCGTACATAATCTAAAATTGTGTGTTTGTTCATGGTTGAATTGGGATTTTCCTCAATAGTCATACATGCTCCATCCATGACTTCTGCAGTAGAAGAATTCATATGTCTTAGTTGTTGCTTCACAACTGAAGTTTATTGTACCCATTTGGCCTTTTTCTTGTTACATGCTTAATTGCTGTTCCTATTATAATGTGGTTATGTCTTGGTATGTCACTCTCCAATCCATCGATTATGGTATGTCAGCGACACACAGAAATGCTGAACCCCATCATAGGTCCATTTAAAGGCTGCTGTTGAGATATAAACAATATGTATGGCAGTCTTGGCAGATTTTGATTGTAATTCAGTTGGATAAATGCTATTTCATACGCAAGTGATTGTTGTTGGTATAGGGATTTGTTAATTGTTGTCATTCTGTCTCTAATAAGGTATTTGATAGGGGAAATTTAAATGCTCAATCACCTGGTTCTTGCCATCTACAAAAATCACTTGGTTCTGTTCTGGTTCATTGTTGTGCTGAGTGATTTTAGATCCTGTATTAGTTCAGTGTGGCCTGTTACAATTGAATCCTTGCCATATTTGGATCATGAATAAGTTGGGGTGGTATCCCTCTCTCAGATGGTTTGGAGCTTGAACAAACCTTTTTCACCGACTGAAAGTGGAGTATGCCTGATGGCTTACTCATATTTCTTTCTCTGGAAATGAAATGTTAATATTTGGTACCAGCAGTGACTTCATGGCGTGCAGCATGACTTGACCCAATTGCATGTTTCACAGGCTGAGATTGCGCGGCAAGAGGCAAGGCTGAAGATGGAAAAGGAGAACTTGGAGAAGGAAAAGAGCGTTCTCATGGGCACTGCTTCCAATCAAGACAACCAAGACGGTGCCCTTGAGATCACAGTTAGCGGTGAAAAGTACAGGTGCCTTCGTTTCTCCAAGGCAAAGAAGTGAGATGTGAACTAGGCATCGAGAAATCGAGAAACTAGTTGTGTACTGAAAAGACAGATTCATACTAATGGCAATCCTTATTTTGTTTCAAGTTGGATTCTTTTGTACAGGACATTGTGAAATGTGCGTAAACTTGGTAACATTTCCATTGTAGTTAAGCTACATTTCATATTTGTATGCACTCTGGGCAGTTTCCTTAACAGCTGCAGTCAGGCCGAGATTATGGAAGCTGGCTTAGTTGCTTGCCAGTTATGGTGCCTAGTACTAAATACTCCTACCAGCTATGTTGTTACTAGGTGTTTACCAATTAGATCAGCTATATATCCGTTTATGGGTACGAATAGTCTAATTGGTCATGACATAGAACTAGTCTTGTGAGATTGTGTCGGTATTCCTATTCCAGCACTCTGGAGTCTGTAATTCTGGCTGCTGTTAAGAAGCTGTCATGGCCGCTCATTATCAGATGCCAACTTCTGAAATCCCTGACAACTGCTAACCATAGCTTGCCGTTCATAACTAATGATTTGGAAGAACTTGTTGATACTATATTATTATTATTATTATTCATCTCCCAGCCAGTTTTCTTAGTGCAGCAACTGGCACAAACACTAAGTTTGATTTGATCAGTTCACCAAATGCAATCAAACAGCCTGTACTTCTCTTCTTGCCAGTTTAATTATGCGCATCCGGAAATGATGCCAATATGCCTCCATCTTGGAAAACAATGTTTTGTTTAGCATATTGATTCCCACTAAGTAGTACTAACACGGTTCAGAGCTCATAATAAAACAGCCTCGAGCGGACTAGTGGTGGGTCCATCTAGCAGCTGGAGTAGCAGTGGGCCCCACCTGCCAGCTGGTCCGGAAAATGCATTTGTGAGTAATTTATAAAAGGAAACCACGCGCGCGAGAGCTAGAAGTAGAAGGCAGGCAGAGTGCCCAATCACCACGCGTGCAAGCTGTGCCTTTGGAGATGGGTGTCGCGTACCGGAGGTTGATGGAGTGCGAGAGCCGGCGGGGAGGAGGAGGCGCGGCGGCGGCCGCCGCGAGGGCGTGGTGGGCGGCGGTGAGGCGGGCGGCGGCCGCGGGGCTCGCGCGGCGGCGAGGGTGGGCGGCGAGGAGGAGGCTGGCCGCGGGGGCGCGGTACGAGTACGACTCGGCCAGCTACGCGCGCAACTTCGACGACGGGGTGTGGAAGGCGGAGGAGGGCGTGTTCTGGAGCGCCGGCGTGGCGGCGTCGGCGTCGGCGTCGGCGTCGGCGTTGGCGGCGTGCAGGCACACGCGGATTGTGCCATGCCCAGTGAATTGTTGATCTCCCTGTAACCGGATAACTTGTTTAGGATTGATTTCCTAGAGAATGTTAGGCCAGTTTTGTCTGAATCATGTAAAATTTTCGAGTTAGATGACCATGGTTTGGAAAAGATGGAAAATGGATGGTTCATGTTCATGGGAAGGAAAAAAAAAGAAATTTGACTATTAGAGGGTACTTCCTATGTTTCAAAACATAGCAACCTAAAACCGGATTTAATATAAACTATTATTATAAATCTGAACTAAGATAATGTGACCATGAGACATGTGGATACAACCATTGCTCACATCATATGTCAACACAAAAACATAGAGATTTAAGCCACCGAATTTCTAAAATCTAATTCAGCCTCCCAACACAGCGTTAAGTTCAAACGGTCACCAAATTTGCATATGAGCTCTGTTTTAGGTCCATGAGTACTTGATGGAAAAATGTCGGAGTCTTCTTTCTAGCGGATTCAGCCTCACCTTACAATTATATATGAATTGGCGGCTGTGTCAAATCCGGTTCTAGGTTGTTATATTTTAGAACAGAGCGAAGCATGGCCCATGCCAGAATGGGACAAAGTAAACAATTAATTTACCCATTAACTTATGCACATATCGATTATAGAAAAACAATTATTTGAACATACATATATTTTTTCTTTGAATCTGAATTTAGATATTACTCTACATTACTAATTATGAACATACCTCTCCATTTTAAAATATAGGTACCTAATAGTATTTAGAGAATTGAGGATTAGGGTAAAAAGTCTTGAGAAATTAAGTATTGGGTTGAAAGTTCTAAAATACTACGGTGGAAATTAAGAATAGGCCAATTACACAAATGCCACTAGGGTTTGTCGTATTTATCATTGTGCCACTGGTTTTTGGCTAATTGGTAGGATGCCACTGGTTTGGTGGTTGGACACGCTAAAATACCACTCTGTCGTTAGGATCCGCTAGCACCGCCAGCCAGAATGTTTGATGGAGACAATGACCATACTACCCTTGCTATGAACGGAGGCAATGACCATACAGTTGATTATAAATGATGTAGGGTTTTGTGAAAAATTATATAGTCTTCCAACAATTTTTTACCTACTATATTTTTTTGAGGTTGCAGGAGATTAATTTTAGTTTGTTTAGTGCATTATTATGCCATGGTCCTCAAGTTAGATTTATTTTTCTATTTTTGATAGGATGATTCATTTTGTTTCTATATAATTAATGAATAAGATTTGTCAACAACTATGGTTCTATTGGCAGTAGCAAGAATATAATATAATCAAGCACTGGACAAACCTGCATGAACCAAACAAATCCACAATAGTTGAACACAGCTAGATTTACTACAGATTTAGATCAACAGAACATAGCAACCACTGGACAAACCCTGGCGCAGCAGCTGCTCCGGCCGCTGAGACCAGCCGGCGCCGCCTCCGCTCGCCCTTCCTCCGCCGAGACCCACGGGGACCCGCCAGCGCCGCCTCTGCTCGCCCTTCCTCCACCGGGACCCGCCGCTGCTGCGTCCGCTCGCCCTCCGTCCGCCGAGAGCTGCCGCTGGAGCCGCTCCGCCAGTCGGGCCCCGGTGCCACCGCCGACACCTCTCGATCTAGGGTTAACACGCCCACGCACAAGCCCTGTTATTGCTGTTGACTACGTCAAAGGAACGTTTAACCTCACAAAATTGCTTAATTTCTTTTTGGGGGGCATTTCTTTTTGACATAACACTTAACAACCTTCGACGGAACCAAATCGGTAGTGGCATCTCAAATGAAATTCTGCTCGTCCCGGTGGCATTGGAGCAATTAGCTCTTTTTTAGTGGCAGATTGCCAAATAGAGTGTCCGGGAGTAGCAAAAGCGTAATTGTTTCACTAAGAGCATCTCCAACAGGGACCCTAAATAGGGCCCCTATTCTATTTTTTGAAGTCAGACAAAAAAACTGAAGTCCAACAGGGCCCCAACTCAAGTCCCTAGTTTATGGAGGCCCCGAAATCTTTCTCCTCAGCCCCATCTCCCACGGGTACGTAGGGAGCTCCCTACTCTACGGTTGGAAGTTTTTTCACTCGCGCGAAACAATTTTTCTCACCCGTCCTCGCGCCGCCGCCTTCTACCCTCCATCTCGGCCTCAATCCGAGCCGCCGGCGTCGCCGGATCGACCTCCTCCGCGGCCGTGCTCCACCTCTCCGCCGACGCCTCCGACGCCGAGCGCCGCCGCCGTCCTGCTCCGCTCGCCGATGCCGAGCTGCTCCGCTCGCCGACGCCTCCGAGCGCGAGCGCGGCGTCCTGCTCCGCCTTGCCGATGCGAGCGCGGCCGCCGTCCTGCTCCGCCTCGCGCCGAGC
Organism: Oryza meyeriana var. granulata; assembly: GCA_003991445.1. Lineage (NCBI taxonomy): Eukaryota > Viridiplantae > Streptophyta > Magnoliopsida > Poales > Poaceae > Oryza > Oryza meyeriana. The sequence continues at coordinate 319,342 of RYFJ01001176.1, read as the reverse complement.
GCGGCCGCCGTCCTGCTCCGCCTCGCCGACGCCGAGCTGCTCCGCCTCGCCGACGCCTCCGAGTGCCGAGCGCGGCGTCCTGCTCCGCCTCGCCGATGCGAGCGCGGCCACCGTCCTGCTCCGCCTCGCGCCGAGCGCGGCCGCCGTCCTGCTCCGCCTCGCGACGCCGAGCTGCTCAGCGTCGCCGACGCTCCGAGCGCCGAGCGGCGTCCTGCTCCGCCTCGCCGACGCCTCCGACGCCGAGCGCCGCCGCCGTCCTGCTCCGCCTCGCCGACGCCGAGCTGCTCCGCCTCGCCGACGCCTCCGAGCGCCGAGCGCGCCGTCCTGCTCCGCCTTGCCGATGCCGAGCGCGGCCGCCGTCCTGCTCCGCCTCGCCGACACCTCCGAGTGCCGAGCGCGGCGTCCTGCTCCGCCTCGCCGATGCGAGCGTGGCCACCGTCCTGCTCCGCCTCGCGCCGAGCGCGGCGCCGTCCTGCTCCGCCTCGCGACGCCGAGCTGCTCAGCGTCGCCGACGCCTCCGAGCGCCGAGCGCGGCGTCCTGCTCCGCCTCGCCGACGCCTCCGACGCCGAGCGCGGCCGCCGTCCTGCTCCGCCTCGCGCCGAGCACGCGACGCCTCCGACGTCGTCCTGCTCCGCCTCGCCGACGCCTCCGAAGAATATGAAGAATATACAATTATATAATATGAGAGATGTAATATGAAGAATATATATATAGATTATATTGAAATATAAGAGAAAAAGAAATAGGGACTCAGATTTAGAGACCCTTGTTGGAGTTGGGTGTCACAAACAGAGCCCCAGAAAATAGAATGAGTCCCTACTCAGAAAGTAGGGACTCTGTTTTTGGGGCTACTGTTGGAGATGCTCTAAGAATAGTAGGTATGGGGGCGGATCTTGAGACTTAATGAAATAATAAGATCCATTAGATATAGCATAAGAAGTAATATAATAAAATCATCTTTTATAAGTCATAATTAATTATATTCTAAATAAAATTTAAATTTAAATATAGTTATATTTTAAAATAGAGAGACTACTTTCATACCGTAGCACAGCAGCACGGGTGTCCGATTTGAAATCCAAAAGAACCTCGTAAATCATCAGCCTGGTCACACGCAAAAGTGAAAAAGGAAACAGTAATAAAAGGGTGTAAAAACGGTCCATCCATTATAGCTCCAGCCAGGGTTCAAAAATGCCGGAATGAAAATTCCGAAATTTCGGTCCTATCGGAACCCCCCGTCCCCAAAAATATTTCATCCGAAATTTTCAGTATTTTTTAAATTTTTGTGAATTTTAAAAAAATATTTAAATTTCGCTAAAATTTATTCAAATTTTAAATTATTTTGGACGGAAATATCACGAAATATCCGAAATTTCGGTTAGAAACCGATAGATTGAACCCTGCGTGGCTCCAGCCATCCAACCCAATCCCGTTTCGTTCCATTTCCGCTTCCTCCTCACCCCCAAATCCCAATTAAATCCAGCCACGGCCGCCGCCGACGCTCCGGCCTCCGGATTCCGATTTCCGATTCCGGAATGGCGTGACCTCCGCCCCCCCCCAAATCCCTCACCTCCGCAGTTCAAAATCCCCACCACCACCGCCCCTCCCCTCCGCCAACCTCACCAATCCGGCGAATTCCCCATCCACCCCAGGAAACCCTAACCCTAGCGGGGCCATGAAGGCGTCGATCAAGTTCCGGGACGACGACCGGCCGCTGGTGCGGGCCAAGGTGCCGGTCGGCGTGCTCGGGCTGCCGTTCCTCTCCGGCGTCTCGGCCGGCGGCGACGCCAAGGATCTCCGCTTCGACCTCTCCACCGCCTTCGCCTCCGGCCCGGCGCTCCGCCTCTCGTACCGCCCCAACGACTCGCTCCAGCCCTTCGCCCTCTCCGTTCGCACCGGCCTCGGCCCGCTCGGATCTCCCGCCCGCGCGCCGTTCGTTATCTCCGCTGAGTTCAACCTCATGTCCTCCAACCCGCCCGCCTTCTCCCTCCTTTTCAAGCCCCGCATCGGCGACTTCTCGCTCGCCAATTCGGTCCTCTCCCCGCCCACTGCGGTGCCTCCAGGTCCGCCGCCGCCGCACAAGCTGACCGACCTCACCAACGGCGACGACCACGACGGCCACATGGCGTTCCCGTTCAGCGGGAACGGGTTCGCGGCGAACGTGGCCGCCGCGGGGAAGAGCGGCGGCGGGGTCGGCGCGCTGCTGTCCGGGATGCGCCTCACGATCAGGAGCGTGCTGCCGCTGTGGAGCAAGGCGAGCCTGCGGTTCCAGTGGGGGCTGCGCGTGCCGCCGGAGCTGAAGGCCGCCATCGCAGACGACGGGTACGGGCGCAAGGCGGGTAACCTGGCCATCAGCAAGCTGCCGCTGCTGGTCATGAACAAGATCACCATTGAGCACACCCCGCGTACTCCTCCACATTCTGATGCCACCAAGAAGGGGAAGAAGGATGCACCAGAATTTCAGACTGAAGGATTCTCACTGGTCAAGAGGCAGATCGAGGTGCTCAACGCAGAGAGTGTCATGCTGCGGCGCGCTGTGGAAGACCTGCGTGCCGAGATTGGTGGCAATAGAGCCACCTCAATGCCCGGTAAAAGCGAGGCTCGAAGGATGCCGTCATCGCTACCACCACCACAGCAACCTTTCCTGGCGAAGCCAGATCGCCATGGGAATGGCAAGGAGCTGGTGGACAGTGGACCGAAGCCGGTGTCGGACGAGGCAAGCGAGGAGTTGAAGAAGGCACTAGAGGCACGCCGGAAGTGAAGAAGCATCAGGGCTTGTTGACATTGCAACCCCTGCAAGACTGCAACTCGTCATGACTTCTGGGTTAAATTTTTGCGCTCAATAATACATTTGGTAGGTGCAGTTTGCTTCCACAGGGAAGCAAATGGAATTCTCATAAGGTGATGTAATAATTTCGCCTTATTTTCCAGGCCGTTGTGTGTTGCTAGACTGCTAGAATTTATCTCCAATTCACCATGTATAAACTCGCGCTTTTGTTAGTAGAAGTTTAAGCTCCATTGAGATGTATGAAACGCTTTTCTTTTCCAGATCATTTTCATTTAAGTTGACATACCTAGATGGCTAGATCAATATCTATGTGCTATTGTACCTTTGTTGAAAGTTGCTAAATCAAAAATTGAAGGTAAATAGCATGCCAGCTTTTGCGTTCGGTATGTATGAATTTGGGGAAAAAGATTGATATAATGATCTGTTCCTTCAAATCTATGGACAAAGATTTGTAATTTGTAATTTTGAAGGTAAATAGCGTGCAAGGCTTCACTATTTGTAACTGCACATTGAAAACACTGGTTCAGCACGGAAGCAAGGACAGCAGGTTCATTGCCGAATCATCAAGCTGGCTCAGCCAAACTATTCATTCGTACCAATCCAGCACATTGCACAGCCGATAATCTGGGGCAAAATTATTCAGATTCCACGTGTCAGCTCACGCGCTAAAACCCCATCTTGCTGAATTATTGGCATGCTTAGGATGATGCACCTTCAAAATTTCCATTTCATCGGCATAGCGGCACGGTCTGACTTTGCTTAGCTCGGTTGTAGTACGTTTAGGCCCTCTCTAATGTGTAGGAAAAACATAAAATAAATTGAGGATTTTAATTCTATAGGAAAAGTTCCTAAGATTGCCTTTGAAACTTTCAAAGGATTAAATCTAAATTCCTATGAAATTGACAATACTATAGAGATTTTAGACGAAAATAAACATAAAGTTCTTCCTTGTTTTCATTTTCTTATGACTATAAATTTCTTTGTTTCTTCTGCGTGTCAACTAAACCACAATTTTAAAACTTTTACTATGTTTTTTATTCATATAGGAATACAATAGAGATAACATTCTATTCATGTGTTTTTACTTGTTCCTGCGTTTTCACATGCGTTAAGGGGCCTACTGTGAATCAAACTTGCGGTTTGGATTTTGAGCAAGAATTTTCCCCATAATGAACGGTTTGTTGTGACACTTGCGTCTCATAGTACGGGATAATATGAGCAATCAGGGGCAATATTGGAATCGTTCAATAAAAAAGGCGGAGGTGGGTCAGTTTGAAAACAGGCACGCTCGTCTTCTCCAAATCCCTGAGAACGCAAAATTTGTCTTCGGGTGCGAAGCTGCGCGATCGAAGCAGAGAGCCCATCTATCCATCTCTCTGATAAAAATCGAACGAAGCGTGAGCGAGAGAGAAAAAAGTGACGCGAAAAGCAAGAACAGAGGAGGAGGGGGAAGGAAGCAGCCGGAGACGACACCACCTCACACGAGAGAGCCCGGAGGCGTGAGCAGATGGCCGACGGATCGGACGGTCCCGACGTGTCACCGGCGGCGGCAGCGGCGGGAGGTGAGATCTGGGGGACGTTGGAGGAGCTGCTCCTGGCCTGCGCCGTGAGCAGGCACGGCACGGGGAGCTGGGACTCGGTGGCCATGGAGGTGCAGACGCGGAGCCCTCTCGCCGCGCGCCCAGGCCTCACGCCCACCAGCTGCCGCCTCCGGTTCCGCCAGCTCCACCGCCGGTTCTCCGTCGGCGGCGACGGCGCGGCGGCGGGGGAGGGGGATGAGGAGGACGAGGCGGCGGAGGGCCCGGACGCCTCCGCCGCGGACGGGTGGATGGACGAGCTCCGCCGCCTCCGCGTCGCCGAGCTCCGCCGCGAGGTCGAGCGATGCGATCTCTCCATCGGGTACACACTAGACACCAAAATAACTAAAAAAAGTCTAAACTAAAATAATTTCCACCTTTTGAAAACCCTTTAACCGCCCGTTTCGTGAGCCGTTTGATGCTGATCTCTCGGTCTCCAATTTTTAAATTAAATAAACTATTTTTTTAATCTCCTTCCAGGACGCTGCAGACGAAAGTGAAACGGCTCAGGGAAGAGAGGGAGCGAAGCATCCACGGCGACGGCGAGGCGAAGCCGGAGGAGGCGACCGGCGACGAGCGCCTGTCCAGCGAGGAGCCCAGCCGGTCGTGCAGGGAGTCCAACTCCACAGATCTGAAGCCCGCGACGCGCCCCGGGGACCACAGCGTTAAGGAAGAGAACGAGGCCGCGCCGGCGAAGCAGGAGGCCTCCGGCGAGTCGGTGGCGGCGTCGAAGGAGAGCAGCGACCTGCGAAGCTCGGCCAGCCTGTGCCGCCGCCGCAAGCCCGGCGCCGACGAGGAGGCCGACGGGGAGGAGGCGTCGGCGCCGCGGGAGCGGCCGGTTCAGTCGTCGCAGCCGCTCGCCGCGCTGATCGACACGTTCGCGGCCAGGTTTGGTCCCCTGCTCGAGCGGCTGCACGAAAGCCAGGTAAAAAGAATTTACCGCTCTGCTCTAATTCAGTTCTTTTTTTTTTACCCGCCAGGCTGTGATCAGCGGGGTCAAAAGTTAGGGGAGGGGTAAAGCGGGAATTTCAAACGAGATGTCAGGGGTTGGGTCCCACCCGTAATTAACGGGTCGTCTTGGATGTGGATTGGATTAGGGCCGGCATGCCATGCATGATGCGTGTGGCATGATGACATGTGATTAGGAGCACTAATCCGAATTACGTGAACAAACAAATCGTGGCATCGCTTGCTTATGAATCGGGTTGGTTTGTTGTGGTAGGTAGGTGAGACGCATGTGCACCTCGTATTTTGTGTGTCCTTCAAACAAACGCGAAAATTTCAAATCGGATTAGTGAAAATTGGGAGGAAAATTAGCTCACGGTGATTTGAAAACTTCAACTTTTTGCTCGATTTTGGTTGAATCATTCTGCGCGGTTGGTTGGGTGCAGCGTAGCAATCAGTTGGGCGGGTGGGGTGCCTTCCAGCCAGATGCCCCCACAGATATTTTCTCTTTTCTTCTTTTTATTTTCTTTTTCTTTTTTCTTTTTCTTTTGATGGGCAAGTTAATCCACTTGCAGGAGAGCGACGCGTACCGTGGCGCGATCAGGCGCCACGTGGACCTCGAGATGGTGCGGCGGAGGCTGGACGCGTCGGCGGCTGGCTCGGGCGGCGGCGCCGCCGGTCGCTACTACCCCGCCGCAGAGTTCTACCGCGACCTGCTGCTGCTGTGCGCCAACGCGCTCGTCTTCTTCCCGCCCGCCGGGCTGGAGCACGGCGCCGCCGCCGAGGCCCGCGCTCTCGTGTCCGCGTCGCTCCGCCTCCGCGAGCCGAAGCAGGAGCCTGGCGCCGCCGCGGCGGTGGCGGCCGGACCTCCGCCGCCGGAGGATACGCGGAGGGTTGAGGGCGGCGCCGGCTCCGGTGGCGCTGACATCGTCGGGTCGCTGATCGAGAAGGGAGGGAAGCCGCTCATTGTTTGCCGGAAGCGGAGCTCCATCGCGAAGGCCGCCGCGGCGGCGAAGAAAGAGGAGAGCACGGAGAAGGCTGAGGCCGCCGAGGAAGGGGAGGGGAGCGACGACGGCGAGAAGAAGGTCTCCGTGGCGGCGACCAAGGACAAAGCGTGGGGATTGCGGACGAAGAAGGGTCGCGGCCCCGGCAAGAACACCGTCCAGAGCCGGAAGCTGGCCAAGCTCTCCGACGCGACGGAAGCAGCGACCGAAGGAGGCAAGAAGGGCGCCGACGCGGCCGCAGGTGGGCCAGCGAAGAAGCGGAACGCCGTGGACTTCCTCAAACGGCTGAACCAGGGCTCGTCGCCGTCGAAGAAGAAGGGCTCGCCGATGGGGACACGGAAGCGTGCAGCGGCGGCAGCGACGCCGGAGCAGCCGCAGAAGACGCGGAAGGGGCCCGGCAGGAAGGAGGCCGTCCGCGGTGGCTCCAAGAAGGGCGCCAAGACCGCCACGCCTAAGAGAAGCGTCGGGCGGCCACCGTCGAAACGAGGGGCCGCCGCTCCAACGACGCCGCCGCCGTCGAAGAGGGCCAAGGTGAACCGGTCGGAGAAGACGTCGTCGACGAAGCGAGGAGGGAGGAGGTAGAACTTGCCAATTTGGGCAGTGTAGTGTAATTGTAGCTAGAGCAGATTGTAACCGGTAGCAACTCAACTAGCAAAGCAGGTGATAGTTCAGCTATGATTAAACTACGTAGTATTGCGTCTGCTGCATTTGGAGGCTGTAACATCATAGCACAGATCGTTTGTTTGTAGCAACACCATTAGTCACTTGCCAATTGGTGTTTGAATTAATCATTCACCAACACCAGGGGTCTCACCTTGTTTGGTTAATTCTTTTTTTTTCTATCTTGATCTTTGGATAAAAGGGTGGAGACCCTCCCTAGGCTAGAATGGCAAATGCGATATAGGCTAGCCAAGGTCTGCCTTATCATTTTGATGGGTTACCCTCACCTAGCGATAAGGCGGCTGCCACCACATAATCGTAAAAAACTAGATGAAATTTGTGAAACAAAATTTGAATTCAGAAATTTAAAACTCAGGACACGAACATAGTATATGACGATGGTTATTGGTAACAGTGTGGTAAGTTATAATAACCACGATATGACATTTGAAAACTGAAAAAAATAAGGAAAAATTTGAAAAAAATGTAGATGATTTTATAGAAGTATAGGAAAATTTAGAAAATGTAAAAGAATATAGGAATCATGCAGAAAACTTTGTCATGCACTTTTCTATTTTTTGAACATTGGAACAAAGTAGACATCATATTTCACATGTAGTAACTATACATTCTCAAGTCATATCAGCATATCTACCGTAATATATCCACGGTGATACATATATATGATAGAATCCATGACGTGAAGGAGATATTTTTCCAAGTGGATCTAACGGGCTTGACGAATAATACTCAATGCTTGCCCAACCCATTTTCTTTTCTTTTTCTTATTTTAGTATTTGTTTGTCTACAAAATATGAAGTATATTCATATTTTTGGCAATTTTTTTCACCTGATGGCACTACAACTAGGCACTTCCCCATCCCAAAATAAGTTAATTTATATATACTTATCTATAATCGATCAAGTAGTTTTATCTTTTAATACCTTTTATTTACTCCTCCAATACTATTTTTTATTAATTAGAGACACTTTGGTCTTTTCTCCTCCATACTAATTCGAATTCCAATTTCTAGAAATAAACTTGTTTTGGAACATAGGGAGTACTACTCATAGGATTTTTTTTTCTTTTTTTCAATTTCAAAGTTGAATCCAAACAAAATTTGCCAGACCTTACGCCCAGTTACCGCAGTAACCGTCAGTAAGGTTCCTGAAGATAGCAAATGAAGTACACCACCTCCCAGTTAAGGTAACGAATGAAGACAATTCATTATCCTTCCTTTAGACGAGAGAAGAAAAACAATACGGTGCTTAAAATGGGATGATAGAAGAAAAAACAAAAATGCTGAAAGACAAAAAAAAAAAGATGATAAGGCAATGAAATAAACAAAATCCTTTAGATGAGAGAAGAAAAAAAATACAATGCTGAAAATGACATGAGAGATGGCAAAAAACAATGCCGAAAAAGAGAAGAAGATGTTACCAATGAAAGAAATTGTCATTCACAATGCTGAAAAGGAGAAGAAAAAAAAAATGAAAAACAGAACAGAGAAGAAAAACAAAATGAGAGAAGAAAACAAAATGCTGAAAGAGAAAAAAAGATGTAAGATGTTACCAATGAAAGAAATTGTCATTCACAATGCTGAAAAGGAGAAGAAAAAAAAATGAAAAACAGAACAGAGAAGAAAAAAAAATGAAAAACAGAACAATGACGAAAATGGAACAGAGAAGAAAAAAGAAAAAAAAATGAAAAACAGAACAGAGAAGAAAAAAAAAAAGAAAAACAGTACAATGACGAAAATGGAATAGAGAAGAAAAAAAAATGAAAAACAGAACAGAACAGAGAAGAAAAAAAAATGAAAAACAGAACAATGACGAAAATGGAAAAGTTAGGCAAAGTGCGGTGAGCGTGGATCGAACACGCGACCTTCAGATCTTCAGTCTGACGCTCTCCCAACTGAGCTATCCCCGCAGGCATGATCTAAATCACTATATAAATATATATCCTTGTTTGTAGCAAATAGTTCTAGCATCCCCTCACTTCATCTGATCACTAGAAAGGAGACTCTTCGTTTTCACATTACATGACAACTTTGGAGTTTCAGGTAGAGTACAACTGCAAAAATCAGTGTACACCGCACAGGAGAGACAAGGAGACTGGAGATGGTAACCAAGTGTTTAACAGTTTTGGGCACTGAACAAGAACAAGCTGACTTATGTTAATAATCATTTCTAGATGATTAGAGTTCTTTCTAGTCTGTTAGAGGGCAAATACAGCCACCATTATCATTGAAGGAAAGGCGCCCTGTGCATTATGACCTGAAGTTTTCGCAGCCTAAGCCCTTCTCAGGAACATGTTCAGTACATCCACTTTTGGCATGCCAGTGTCCCATCGATGGTTTCTTTTGACTGGTGATCGACACAGGCGCTTCACAAACGCAATCTTCAAAATCCAACACCTTGCCAGTAACAACTAACAAGCAACGCCGTTCATAACCATGTGATCACCAGCAGAAACCATTTGGGCCCCGATGGCCATGTCTTCTGTTATATACAAGGACTAGTTAGAATAATAGATGTAGTGTAACTGTAACAAATTCGAAGCATCAGACAAGGACTATACAAGTGGGTGGCCTACTACAAAGACTGGCAAAATTTTCAACCAAAACATACCAAGTTGCACTTTCTAATGATTGGGTTGTGTATAAAAAGACTAAATACTCAATATACTAATGTGGATAGTATTCATCACCCTTCAAAGATACTATTTAGCACTGCAAGAAAGCAGTATAATCTACCAGTAACTTACCACTTTCACTGTCTGATGCATCGTCAAGTCGGGCTATTGCATCAAGTAATGACTGCTCCTGGTCCTACAAGGACAACATTTGACCTCACAACTCTCAAATGAAGGATATAAGGATCTACAAGGAGCTTTTCTCCATCATACATAATTTCCTCGAGAAAATTGCATGACAACAGACAAGTCAACTCACTTGCAAAAGTTTCCTGGCCTTTTCAATTTCACCCATATTTGGATTGGACAATACCCTCTCCACCTGTGTTGGGAACATACAATTCTGAGGTAAAAAATATATCTTAATGCATTTGGATATCTGATCTCTTGAGATAATTTACCTCTATGACAACACTTCGAGTGTTAGGCACATCAATGTGACCAATATTCCTATTAATGCCATTTTGGGGAGGAACATAATCCTTTGTAGGCTCATTTCGAGAAAACTTTCCTCCTCCCCTACCTGCCATTGCTATTGTACCATTGTTGCTTGGTTGCCTCCTCATCCCAGGATGAGGACCCCAACCATCTCGATTTGACATGCCTTGATCATCAAGGTTCCATATTATATCTTCAGGTGCCAACTGAGAAATGATTTATCACCACCTTTTGATTAATTGTCTAAACGAACAGTGGCAATTAGCCAGGACAATTCAACATTTTTCATGTTCTAGCTAAAAACAAGTAAAATTTAATTTTCTAACAGATAAGACTATTCGACAAATTCCATACTCTAATAACTAACCAAATGTTAGCACTCCTACGGATTGCACTACAGTTTAGTTTCAGAAACCTAGATAACTGAAGGTTCTAAAATTTACAAGGTCTGCTTGACTTCTAAAACAGCCCCCAAGGTGGTTGACAGTAGTTTTGCACTAAAAAACCGTCTAAACATCCCCTCAAGGTGGTTAACATTGGTTTTTTGCCACCAAGGCAAATAATATGGCCGATTGCATGGCAATGACTCAGTAAATGAAACACACAAACCCATTACAAAATGGGTGTCAGGTGTCAGAAAAAAACCCTCTTTTACATCCAGCTAAAACCATGCTACCCAGCCACTAGCTATGCTCTCAATTCCAAAGTCTTTTCTAGCTTCTACTACTCCCAAATCTTATCTAGCTTATACTACTCCCATGAATCTCAATAGAGATGGGCAGGAGGTTCATCTCATGTACTTTTAGTTTCTAGTTTCATTTGTCGAATAATTGCCACATTATCAGCCAGAGTGGTAAGATCATATTCCAAGTTTCACGTAGTTTTGGTAACTTAAATGCGGATTAAAGTAAAAAATCAGTGTACAGATTGAAACAAGGTAATGGTCGAAAATACTGCTTACATCACTAAGTCTGACTGACTCCCAAGTCTGGGCTACTGTGCCCATGTCATAGACGAGAGCATGTTTACCCTGAAAAGTATCAGGAGTGTCCATAAGCTTACTTGACAAAACTGCAAATCCGCAGCAAGTAGCAAATAATAGTGAAATTAAACAAACCGTAGCAGGATTATAGTCAGTTATTGTAGCCTCATAGAAGTTGTTGTCATCTGGCCATCTTGTATAAATTTTTCGGTTGATCAATGAAGTTGGATCCGCAGATGGCAGTGCGAGTGGTGTATTCTGTAATGCATAAAAAGAACTCATGATGTAACCAATATGGGAATGCAACAAACGTGACTCATGGTATTCCAAACACACCATCCTAGTCTTCTTGCCCTTTGTTCCTGACAATGGTCCCCACTTTGCAGATGAAGGAACTGAGGGAGAAGGCACCGCAGGGGACTGGAGGCCAGCAGAATGTGAAGGAATCGAAAGGGATGTCCTTTGCCTCTTTGCAGCTGTCCCAGGTTCTGTATCATGAAGAACTCTGCTGCCACGATGCTGTGCAGTTAGGGATCCACCCCCCTGTCTCAACTCCCTGCAAAATATTACAAAGTATAAATGCTTAACAACAAATACAATAATTAGTTAAACATGTGCATGAACAAAAGTTGAACGCTGTATGTGAAGACCTCATTCTACGGATGGCCACATCTTCATTAACCTTGTTTAATAGTTCCCTGTGTTCCTCATCAGAGACTCTCAATTCTTTCCTTAGTTCGGTGATCAAACTTTCTTTTTCCTGCACAAAAATATATTTATTTTTATTTTCAGCACTAAAACTGTTAGCGCAAAATTCTTTTTTATATATACATACCCAGGATATTGCGTCAGATTGCACTTTAAACGCTCTAAGAACACCAGTGTATGCCTCTTGCTCAACCCGATGTATTTCACTCTCCAAATCATTGTGCGGCTGAACGTAAGAAAATGGCATAACAGATGCCCTGCCATTCGCACTAAAAGATCGCCCTCTTAATCCTCTATTCTGTGTTGGAGGGAGATCATCATCTGTCCCTGAAAACAAAGGCGAGAGATCAATTCCACCGAAATTTTGATAGAATGAACATACAACAAGTCACCATACCATGAGATTCAATAACACATGAGAAAGGAAAATGATACATGCACAAACAAATCCTTACAAACTCTTTACAAAAACTGATGTGCCACACTGTGATAGCATCTAGATTTTTCGTAACCACCAATTGATTGAATCAAACAGCTGAGATATTTGTTAGTAAGAGATTTGAAAAAGTTTCTTAGTATGTATAGCACTGCTGTACGAGAAAACAACAATGTACATATTTTGTGGACTACAGGGTTCAATAACTGCCCACAACAATTGGACTTCACAATTTGGCAAGATGAGCCAGAACCCTAGAGCTGGCCAAAAGTTATGATCAGGAATGCGCAAACAGAAACAGTGGTTTCCTTAACACTTCATACAAAAAAAAACAGAAAGATACAAATTGGCCCATCTTTATTAGAACACAACAAGCAGATGCACTTGGTAGAAACTATCGCCAACCTCGTCTCGAGGCTTTCATCCAGGGTGACAGAGCCTGAGGCCATAGTTCATAAATGCACAGCAAAACTACAAAACAAACATCTTTCGCTGCATTCACCGCCACGATTACAAATTCGTAATAACCTACAAAACATAATTTTTTTCTAACAATACGTACGCACCTAACCAACCAATATTACTGAATCAATGATTTTAAGAACAAATATTATCGAAGCGTGGCAACGCCGCAGCAGACGACCAATCTGACGGAAAAAATAACATTGCAAACTACAAATCCCGGAGGGGCGCGGGGCTTAACCGCCCGCCCAAACCTACCAGCCCAAACATTCATCTAATCCAACACAACTCACCGCTGGTATCGTAGGGGTTGTACCCCATGGCCTTCATGGACCCGCCGGGACGCACGACGGCGAAAACCCTAGAAAACCAGCCGCCGCGATTCCTCCGGATCCAGGCACCACAGAACGCCTGCGCTCGAATCCGGAGATATAGCGGCCGGATCGAGCACTGCCTCGACCGATTTGGGAGGTTTAGGGCTTGGAATCGGATGGGGAATTGCGGGGCGAAGGGAATCGCTCGGGTCGGGGAGAGGAGAAGGGGAAGGACGACTAGGTTTAGCCACGCGCTGCTCTGCTCGGCTCGGCTCGGCTTGAGCTGGAACCGCTCGGCTCAACGTCGGCTCGAGCTTTCGGAGAGCTGGGCCGCGCCGGCTAGCTGAGCCGTCGTCGTATTTATGGGCCCGGCTCGTGGTTGCATCGGCCCGGAAGGGAATCTGAACCGTTTTAGATTCGAGAACATCCTCTTTCTTAACTCCGCCGCTCCTGCAGTAGGAGTCACTGACATGTGGGCCCTAGAGCAAGTGGGGCCCACATGTCAGCAGTATAGCTTCTCGTTCCCTCTCGGAGACTCTTGTGTTCTTGTAAAGTTGTACTGTTATCTGAATCCAATTGATGCCTGGATGGTAACCGAGTAGTACTGACTACATCTGGCTTCTGTACCTTGGGGCACATGTTCAGGCATCTTCAGGGAATCCTGCACGGGTTTGAGCGGTTTTACTGCTGCTGGCATGCATGTTGAATGAATAATGATATAGGGCGAATTGGATTGTGGCAGAAAGAAAAACGAGATTTTGATGCAGAAAGCTAGCACACGAATTTCATGGCGAATCCACTTTTTCACAATGGCAAGATCGCGCTATATAGGTAGTCATGTTCTGTGCAGATCACAGTAGCTTGCATTGCTGCCAATTCGCACAGGTAAAAACCCAAGAAAAATGCCGAATGCAACAGCAGCCTCCTCATGGACAGGGAGTCGTCCTCTTCTCTGCCTCGTTTTGTTGTTCACTCGCATTGCCCACTCGAGGTCGTCAGCGATGGAGTGCAGCGGCGACGACCGCGCCGCGCTGCTCAGGGTCAAGGCGCAGCTCGGCGACCCCGTCAGGCTGTCGTCGTGGCAGCCGTCGACCAACTGCTGCGCCTGGGAGCCGACCTTCTTCTGCTCCGAGTCCGGCCGCGTCACCGGCCTGGCGCTCTTCTCCCTCGGCGACTTCTCCGCCCCCGTGCCGCCGGCGCTCGGCGAGCTGACGGAGCTCGTGATCCTCCAGATCGAGTCCATCCCCGGCATGTCGGGCCCCATCCCCTCCTCCTTCGCCAACCTCACGCGCCTCGAGGACCTCGACATCACCGGAACCTCCATCTCCGGGCCGGTGCCGGCGGCCTTCCTCGCCGGCGCCACCAACCTCCGAACGCTCGTCATCGCGGACAGCAGGCTCGCCGGGCCGATCCCGCCGTCCCTCGCCGACCTCCCCAACCTCCGGTACGTCGACCTCAGCGGCAACTTCCTCACCGGCGCCATCCCGCCGGGGCTGCTCCACGGCAGCTACAGGTTCTTGATCCTGTCCCACAACCAGCTCACCGGCGAGATACCGAGGTGCTACGGCGGCGGCGACGTCGACACCGTCGACCTCTCCCACAACCGCCTCACCGGCGACCCGTCGTCGTTCCTGTTCGGGATCACTCGTCCGGCGACCAAGATCGACCTGTCGTGGAACGAGCTCGCGTTCGACATGACCGAGGTGAGGTTTCCCCACCACCTCAGGTTCCTCGACCTCAGCCACAACCGGATCACCGGGAAGGTGGCCAAGTCGCTCATGGACGTCAAGCTCGAGCACTTCAGCGTCAGCGACAACGAGCTCTGCGGCGAGATACCGGCGGGGAGGTTCATGTCGTCGCACGGGGCGGATTGCTATGCGCGTAACAGGTGCCTGTGTGGCACTCCTCTGCCTCCTTGCGATGGTGGCCTCTAGGGAGACAATACTCCCTCCGTTTTAAAATATAATTACATTTAGATATAAATTTTATCTTAAATATAATAATTTAGAACATGTAAAATATAATTTTTATCCTTAAACTTTCTATGCTACCTATATTATCTTATCACACCATCATATTATAGGTCTTACATCCCACCCACTTTAATAAAAAAATATTTTAGATATTTTAAATTAATACTTAATTTTTTTAAAATTTTAAAAAATAGTTATATTTTAGAACAGGGTAGTAGCTCACTTCACACTTCACAGTTCACAGTGTCAATGCCGTTGTCCATGGCTGTTGTTATCTGAAGCTCTGGACCAGTGCTTTTGTTTCTACGGTTTTGCAACGATCGATTGGGAGGAAGCCCAATATGGGGCCCGGCCCATTAAGGTTTATCACTTGGGCTTCAACAGCGGCACAGAACTTTGCAGGCTACGGGCACATACGATCGACGATTTTTTTATTTTTATATTTATTTAATAAAATATTTACAAAACTACATTTTCATTTCAAAAATTTACAAAAATATACTCCCGCCGCCCTCTGGGAGGGCGATATGTCTGAAACCGCCCTCCCAGAGGGCGATATGATGACGTGGCTGACGGCCGTTGGCCGGCGGCCCACGGCCGTCAGCCATTTTGCAGGCGGCCCCCCGGGCCACACAAAAACCGCCCTTTAAAAGGGCGGCAAGGGGGCCGCCTGTAAAAATCCGGCCGGGGGGCCGGCCATTTTACAGGCGCCCCCTTGCCGCCCTCTCAGAGGGTGGTTTTTGTATGGCCCGGGGGGCCGCCCTCTGAGAGGGCAGTTTTTGTGTGGCCGGGGGGCCGCCTGCAAATGGCCGACCCACGGGCCGGCCATTTTGCAGGCGGCCCCCTTGCCGTCCTCTGGGAGGGCGGTTTTTAGCCCGGGCAGTATAAAACCCCCTTCCAGACTCCAAAAATGTCATAAAATTCACTGAAATTACAGAAAAAAAGAGAGAGCTGAAAGCAAGCCTGAACGAAAGCAGCGAAGCTCTGTCAGCTTGCTGATTTGTCTGCAGGTAAAATCTATTATCTCTTTGTAATTTCTATTTCTATGCATAAATTGATGTAGTATTGTACTGGTTATGTGTATAGTACTATATGAAAATAAGTTGTTACTCGTAGATCTGTAGGTCTTTAGTTAATGTGTTAGATGATTTAATTTTTGTAGAGATGTGAGGAAAATATTGGTATCTAGTTTAACTGTATTTTTTCATCAACAGAAATATCAAATAAGGTGATATTTCAGTTATTTCACGGGCAAGGAAATGTTAGATATGGTCCAGAAGGGGTAGATCTGTCGGATTTTAGTTCAACGGTGTCGGAGGATGAAACCTCGACGGCGGGAAGTCAGGGGACCCCCCTTTGAGATTCGGCCAGGGGAGTAGTTCTCAGGCGAAGCCGGCTTCAGGTGTAGCAGAAAGATACGCGAAGAAGACGATGAACAGCACACTCAGAGGAGACACGAGGATTTATACAGGTTGGGCCCGCTTTTTTCCGCGAAGCGTAATACCTACTCCTTGTGTTGTACTATTTGTGGTGGATGAATGTAATATGGTATGTTACAAGGTAAAGCTAGCTCACGGCCGGAGCCGGAGAAGAGAACATGGCTAGAGGAAGGAGCACGGAGGCAGAAGACGGGGAAAGCTCTGTCCAGTTCGGTCTCCTCCCTTCGCGGTGGCTGGGCTCCTTTATAAAATCAGGGGGATCCACAGTGCCAGTGCATGGAAGAGCTAGGTATGATTTGTCTTGTCAAGTCTTGTCGCACGTCTCTGCCTGTTGCGTCTGCTGCGTCCAGCCGGTAGGTCGGCTGCGGAGAGCGGCTGGAGCGTGGAGACGTGACGGCGTACGCTCCAGTAAAAAGGCTCTGACTGTGAACAGCGGTTTTGCACAGTGAAAAGAGCTCGCGGTAGTCAAAAAGGCTTCTGATGCATAGTAGGGTGTCCACGGGAGCCATGACGAGGCGCCCACGCGTGGCAGAGCAGGCGACAGAGTCGACAGGCTGTCGCCTCTCGATTAATGTAGGTAGTTTGGGGGAGTGGTGCGCCAAGTCAACCTCGTGCCCGCGTGGAGTGCTCCGCGCCGGCACTTGGGACCGACACCGGGGACCCGACCGGGGGCTTGGCGCCCGGGCCGGATCCGAGGCGGTCGCACACGGGAGCCAAGGCGGTCGCACCGGACCGAGAGCGGGGTCCGGGACGGGGAACATCGGCGCCCGCCCGGGACCGAGGCTGCGTGCTGTGCCGGGGTCCGGGCGATGTCGCCGGACCGCGGGCCAGAGGAAGGCGCGCTGGGGGCGGCCGGTCCCGGGAAGGCGTTCCCGGCCCCGGGGCCCGAGCAGCTTTGGTGCCTCGGGCACTTAGTCAGGAGCCGGTCGCCACTTGTGGCAGATTGTGACCCCGGGAACTGACGTGGCGAAGACCACGCGTCCCTGCGACTCTGGGGGCCCAGTCGTTTCGCGACAGTGGCCCCTGCCCTGTTGCTCGCCGGAGCCGCTCCGGCAGGAACGGGCCATGTCCTTGAAGAAACGAGGGGACCTGGGTCCGCTGGTTCAGCTTGGGCTGGTGGAGCTTGACGACTTGTTGATTTAAATGCGATACGCACCCGGGCCCGGGCTCGCGCCCCGCGGTGTGATCCGCGTGCGTGAGGAAGTCGCGGTTGTTCGCCGAGAAGTGCGGGTGGTTCGCGAGCTGTTTCGCGGCAGATCGGAAGACGTCGCGGCGGTTCGCGAGGACGTCCGGCGTTTTCGGCGAGGAAGTCTCGGGAGGCCGTGGTCGAGCCCGTGCCGCGGAGGCAGGGTTCTTCGACCGCGGCGACCATCTCGTAGAAGCTGATGCCTGACGAGGAGGTTGAGAAGACGCCGTTTCCTCTGACGCTACGCGGGCGCCTTCGGGGTCCGGGGCCCTCCATGCCCCCGGTGCCCTTCTTCTGTCGTCGTCCGGGGTCCGTCCGAAGGAGGCAAGCGACTCTCCCCGTGCGACGGCGTCTCCGGGCCTCGCTCGTGCTTGCGCTCCGGTTTTGCCTGTCTTGTAAAAAGAGAGATGTTTGCAATATGTATATGGTCATGTTTATACTTTTCGTACCTTGGTTTATTGTGTTGTTCGGAGGTCGCTTGTACTCGGGTCCCGTGTCTGGGGACGTCGAGTATCGGGGCGCCGTCCGACATCGAGGGCCAGCAACTGCGAACAGCTGTAGGGTGTGAGACCCTGTCCGGGCCCGGCGCAGCCGTTTGCCCCGGGAGTTCGGGCCCCGGAGGCGGCGAACGCGACCGTCCGGCGCCTGCGGAGCTCGGTTCCCCGGGGGCGCGTGATGTCCGGAGGTGAGCTTGGCGGGGCGATGAAGCCCGTAGGTCCGGGCCCTTCCTTCTTCTGGTTTCCGGGGGCCTCCGCGCCCTCTGGGGCGCCGTTGGTCCGGAGAGCGTAGCGAGGCACGAGGACACTCTTGGTTCGCCGAGAGCCCCTTTGGAATTGATCCCACCCGGGCCCGGGGTCGCTAGCAACGAAGGCCCCGGCGCCTCGGTCGGCACCGCCATCCTCTCCGGAGCCTAGGCTGATCATACAGCCGGAAAAATACAAGTTGAGAATATGTGAAGCTGGATAAGGTAACGTATCTGGATATTTGCGAAGGGCGGCATGCCGGCTTCGCGAGCACCATCCGGACTGGGAGTGTTTGTTCTCGCTCGGGAGCGCCGAGCAGGGGCCGATCCGCCGTGAAAAGCCTTAGCGCACCGAGCCCTCTTTCCGGGCTGGGTAGGCGCCTGCCCGACGAGCCCGCCACCAAGGGGCCGCGAGCACCTTGGGCGCGGGGCTTGCGGAGTGGTCGAGTCTGGTGGCTCGGTCCCTTCTGTGTTCAGGTCCGGGGGTCCTCCGTGCCCCCGGGTCCCGTTCGCCTAGGTAGCACAGTGAAGTCGCGACGACAGGCTCTTACATGATGAATCGTGAGAGCACAATATCGCTCGCTCCCTTGTCCGCTCCATGCTGCGAGCCGTTGCGTCTACCCACCTCCCCTAGGGCCCTCTTCGCGGTCGTTGACTGAGCGGAGGAAAGGATTGCGCATAAGGAATCTGCCCCTAGCAGCAGGAAAAAACCGAGCCCAAAGCCAACCAGTGCGGGACACCGCAAGCGGGCTTAGAGACGATGTCCGGGGTTTAGCAGATGGGATACGGTTAGCCGCTGGTAGGGAACAGATGCTTAGGCGCAACACCCAGCCACCGCATGGGCGCGAGCTTCTACGATATGCCCCCGGGGAAGATCATCACGATCGCTGACATAGAGAAATGATAAGGCACGAGCCCGGAAACGATAAATAAAATATATTACTCTGGAAGGCGAGTACACATGGGGCCTGCCCAGTGCTGAGGTTTCAGAGGCACTACAGGATGTGTTTTCAGATAATATTTGTGATGATGCTTCCAGGCTTACGAGCCCGGTTGGGAAGTTCCGATTACCAGGGAGGGTCCTTCCACGGGGGGAAATTTCATTCCGACCCGTACGAAGATACGGCGGAGATTTGAACCCCAAACCTGAAGTGATCGGGCCCAAAACCTGACGCCAAAGATAGCGCTTGAGGCCTTGCTGGTAACGAGCGACGCGGAACGGAGCGCGCCACCTTCGTTCCTCGAGGAAGTCGAGGTGTCGAGATGCATATTGTCGTGGTTGATGTCGTCGATGTAGCGCTGTAGCCGAGAGCCGAGGAGAATGGGTTCTGGCGACAGAACGGCTTCGGCCCGGTACACGCATGAAGAAACGAGGTCTCCCTGGGCGCCGAGCTTGGTGTGGTATGACCGTTCCCCAGGACCGTCGAGGAAAGGTCTACTCTACACATAGTGAACTGTAGAGCGTCCTGGTCTTCCCGTTTGTCCATGGTCCATGCTGGTGAACGCATAACATGGAAAACGCGAAAGGAACGAGACCGGAGGATATTAAAAACATTGCTTATGTAAGTGTATAATACATGGGGCCCAGGCTAGCGCTTTGAGTTTCCGGAGAAGTCCAGCGCTGGCCCGGGTTACCCATCTTACAGGATGTTTATACAGATGGATTTGCGAAGATACTTGTTATGCCTAGGGATGAGCTCGGACTAGCTTCCTCATTGCGAGCCCCGAGTCCGGTATGTGTTCGGGGCCCCGGGGGCCCCGGCTTAGCGCTAAGGATATACGTCCGGGATCCCGGGGGCCCCCGGACTGGGATACGGTTTTGATATAAGCCGGGTTTCCAAGGGGGCCCGGCCTGATATGGGATGTTGGAGGACGTACTTATTTTCCGGACGCTTTCTCGCCGGAGCGGTTGCTATCCGGGCTATCCGCGCCCTATTCCGAGTGTTCGCGTTCCTAGGCTTGCACTCGCCTTGGCGATGCCGCCCTGGTTCGGCTCCTCGGTGTCGGACCCGGGGCGCGGATTCGGGAATCCGAGCCTCGGCTCAAATATGTGCCTCGGGACCGCAAGGGGCCCCGACTGAAATACAACTTGATGTGTTATGGTCGACATGAGCCTGGGCACGGATTGGCCTGGGCAAGGACATGGACCACGTCGGGGCGACTTCCCCGGACACGCCCATGCCGAGGCGATGTTGTCCGGGTACTCGCGGCCCTGTGAGGTCATTCCGGGCGCCTGTTCCTAGGTCGCGCATTCGCCTGGGCGAGGGTGCTCTACGACGAGCGCCGTGCTTGCTGCCTTGCAGAATTATCATTGGTGCTACCCCAACCATCGACTCGCGCGTCACGGCCTGAGTCCACGGCGCGAGGAGTGGGCACGAGCCCCGCTACCGATGGGTAAGCGGGGACGCTCTCGAGTTCTGCCTGTCAGGGGCAGTGTTTTAGCTCAGCTTCCCTTTCGAGGGTGCGAGCTCTCGACACCGGGAGGAGGTCCTCAACCGGGAGCGGCCTGCCCGGACTCGCGCTCGACAGGGCGGCGTGGTCCGGACTATCACAACCGGAGACCCGGAGGCCCCGGACTGGGTCGGGACGAACCCGCCGGTACTTGCCACCTAATCCGCTGGAGTCCGAGCAGCCGCTTCCCTATGTACCTGGCGCGCCAGGAGCCAAGGGCTCCAACCGGGGCCAGTTATACGCGCCCGGGAGCCAAGCTCCGACCGGGGCTGAGCATGTGCCCGGGAGCGAAACTCCCACCGGGCTAAGTACGCAAGTACGCGCCGGGAGCCCGAGCTCTGACTGGGGCGAAGTACGCGCCCGGGAGCCGAGCTCCGACGCGGGCGGGCATGTGCCCGGGAGCTAAGCTCCCTAACCGGGCTAAGTATGCAAGTACGCGCCCGGGAGCCGAGCTCTGACCGGGCGCGAAGTACGCGCCCGTGAGCCGGAGCTTCGACCCTGGGCGAGCATGTGCCCGGGAGCTAAGCTCCCACCGGGCTAAGGTACGCAAGTACGCGCCCGGGAGCGAGCTCTGACCGGGGCGAGCATGTGCCCGGGAGCTAAGCTCCCACCCGCGGCTAAGTACGCAAGTACGCCGCCCGGGAGCCGAGCTCTGACCGGGGGCGAAATACGCGCCCGGGAGCTAAGCTCCCACCGGGCTCGAAGTACGCAAGTACGCGCCCCCGGGAGCCCGAGGCTCCGACCGGGGCAGGCAATAAGGCGTTCCTAACTGAAAAGCTGATTGACAAGTGCCGTGGTAAGGATATGTACCGCTGCTTGCTCGTTTCTGTCGCCTGTATTAGGACGAGTTCCCCTGGTCCGCCCTTGCCGAGGCGGTACGACTGTCGCGGGTACTCGTTGCCCCGTCGATGTCGTCCGGCTCAGGAGAGGAACTCGGACCGTCCGCCAAGGGTTCGGATTCAATCCGAACCGCCTCGGTCGGGCTCGGGCCCGCTACGGCTCCTGCCGGAGCTTCTTGACGCGCTCGGCCTAGCTTTTGCGACGGCGCGGCATCTCCAGGAGGTCATGCGAATCCGTCTCGTGGACGCGCACCACCTCCGGGGGCTTCGACCGGCTCGAGGCGCTCGGCCATTGCGCTGGACGGCACGACACTTCGGTGATGTCATGCCGGTCCGTGTCGTGGAAGGCGCACCACCCACGGGCTGCGGCCGGCTTGAGCCGCTCGGCCATCCCCTGGACGGCGCGGCACTCCGTGATGTCGTGCCGGTCCGTGTCGTGGTAGGCGCACCACCCCCGAACTATGGCCGGCTCTGGTACGCTCGGGTGAGCGCTGGATCGCGTGGCACTCCGTGATGTCGTGCCAGTCCGTCTGGTGGGAGGGCCACCCACTTCTTTTGGGCTGTTGCCGGCGGTGGCGGCGCGCGTGCGGCCTTTGCCGCCGCATGCTGCGACCCATCGCCTCCGCGGGGCATCATAGCTCCGGGAGCTGCCCGTATCGCCGTGGCGTTAGCTCTCGCTGCCGCCATTGCCTTCTGGCGCTTCCTCCTGTTCCGCCGCAGCGCGGAACGTGAAAGCTTGCCATCTTCTTCAGGACCCGGTCGGTTCGGGCCCCAGGACTTGCTTGGCATGCGTTGCGCGCGCACGCCGCTCCGCGCTGCCGTCGATCGTGACCCGGGCGTCCTCCTGAACTGCGTCCGGTCCAACCAATCGTGGAGGTCGCCGTGCCATGTTGGAGTCTGCCGGACGATGGCCTTCCTCCATGGAGTGCGTTGGTGTTGGAGGCGCCGGCGTACCACCTGAAAAGGAAACTCCCCTACCTGGCGGCCACTGTCGGAGATGAAACCTCGACGGCGGAAGTCAGGGGACCCCCCTGTTGAGATTCGGCCAGGGGAGTAGTTCTCAGGCGAAGCCGGCTTCAGGTGTAGCAGAAAGATACGCGAAGAAGACGATGTCCAGCACACTCAGAGGAGACACGAGGAATTATACAGGTTCGGGCCGCTCGGCTTTCCCCAAGCGTAATACCCTACTCCTGTGTGTATGCTATTTGTGGTGGATGAATGTAATATGGTAGTACAAGTAAAGCTAGCTCACGGCCGGAGCCGGAGAAGAGAACAGTGCTAGAGAGGAGCACGGGAGCAGAAGACGGGGAAAGCTCTGTCCAGTTCGGTCTCCTCCCTTCGAGGTGCTTGGGTCCTCTTTATAAATCAGGGAGTCCCAGTGCCAGTGCATGGGAGAGCTAGGTATGATTTGCTTGTCAAAGTCTTGTCCGCACGTCTCTCCCTGTTGCCGTCTGCTGCGTCCACGCCGGGTAGGTCCGCTGCGCAGGAAACGGCTGGAGCGTGGAGACGTGACGGCGTACGCCTCCAAGTCAAAAGCTCTGACTGTGAAACAGCGTTGCCACAGTGAAAAGAGCCTCCGTAGTCAAAAAGCTTCTGACCTGCATAGTAGGTGTCCACGGGGAGCCATGACGAGGCGCCCCACGCGTGGCAGAGCAGGCGACAGAGTCGACAGCCTGTCGCCTCTCATTAATGTAGGTAGTTGAGTGGTGCGCTCAAGTCAACCTCGTGCCCGGCGTGGAGTGCTCCGCGCCGGCACTTGGGACCCGACACCGGGGGACCCGGGACCGGGGGGCTTGGCGCCGGGGCCGGATCCGAGGCGGTCGGCACCCGGGAGCCAAGGCGGTCGGCACCCCGGGACCGAGAGCGGTGGTCCCGGATCCGGGGGAACTCGGCGCCCGGGCCCGGGACCTGAGGCTGCGGCGTGCCCGGGTCCCGGGCGATGTCGCTCGGAACCGCGGGCCAGAGGAAGGCGCGCTGGGGGCGCGCCCCCGGTCCCGGGGAAGGCGTTCCCGGCCCCGGGGCCCGAGCAGCTTTGGTGCCTCGGGCACTTAGTCAGGAGAGCCGGTCGCCACTTGTGCAGATTGTGACCCCGGGGAACTGACGTGGCCGAAGACCCACGCGTCCCTGCGACTCTGGGGGCCCCCAGTCCCGTTTCGCCGACAAACGGCTAAGGGGATTGATAGACCAGCTGAGAGAAGTTTTGGGTCAGTGTACAACTGGCTGATGCGAGGGTTTCGATTGAACCCTGAGCTCAGCGCAATAACCTTGTATGTAGTAGTCAGTCGTGCAGCTGAAGGTTTTTTTTGGGAACTGATGCCGGTGGATTGCACTGTCACTTGGAGATGGTATATGGAGAATGCATTTCAACGTGGTTGGCCACTGGGCATACTTGTGTCGATATATGAGAAAGAAAACACTGCTGGTGCAATGCCCGTGCAAGATGATGAGGGTCCAAGTACTGCGGGAGGTAATAACGAAACAATGGAAGAAAATGAAGAAGGGAATGAAGGAGGGAATGAAGAAGATAGACAGCCAACAGGTGTGGCAGATGAGGGAGAACAAATCAATAGAATCGTTGAAGAAATGGATAGGGAAGATTCTGAAAACGAGCAAGCAGAGCAGGATGATTCGTCTGATGAGGACACCATGATGCCTGCAGAATGGAGCAACCAGGATTTCTCTAGGCTTTCTATCTCCGAGGGACATCATGTGTCATGGGAGTACAAGGAAAATGAGGTCATCGAAGGGGCTAAATATGCATATGTAGAGGATTTAAAAGAGGCAGTAAAACAATGGGCCGTATCACTTCAAAGGGAGTTCTCAGTCGTGAAGTTAAGCAAATCGGTCTATGAAGTAAAGTGCATGAAGGATGGGTGTCCATGGCGGGTGCACGCATTCAAGGGTAAATGGAAAGATTATTGGCAAGTTTCAATCATGACTGAGCATTCATGTTATTTACCCGGTGTTGAAAAATATCACAGAAATATGACATCTACATTTGTTGCGACAGAGATGTACTCCCATATTATTAACAATATGGGGTACGAACCAAGGTCAATTGTTAGACATATTGAAGAGAAATTTAAATACACAATTAGCTATGCTAAGGCTTGGAGGGCAAAACAGAAGGTTGTAGAGATGAGATTTGGCACATTTGAAGCATC
Organism: Oryza meyeriana var. granulata; assembly: GCA_003991445.1. NCBI lineage: Eukaryota > Viridiplantae > Streptophyta > Magnoliopsida > Poales > Poaceae > Oryza > Oryza meyeriana. Next base: position 294,538 of record RYFJ01001176.1, on the reverse strand, counting down.
CTATGATAATTTGCCTCGTCTGTTAGGCTGTATTCTTCAGAGGAATCCGGAGACGTGCTACGACCTAAAAGCCTTTCCATCAATTTACCATGGTAATAAAAGTGTGTTGCAACGAGTATTCTTTGCATTAGGTGCCTGCATTCAGGCATTTGTCCATTGTCATCCCATCCTCTGCATCGATGGGAAATTTCTGACCGGAAAGTACAGAGGGCAGATCTTAACAGCAATTGGAGTTGATGGAAACAACCAAGTTCTACCAGTTGCTTTTACTTTTGTTGAGAGTGAGAACACTGATAGCTGGTATTGGTTTCTAGAAAGGGTTAAGTCTGCAGTTGTACGGATGAGACCAGACGTATGCCTTATACATGACCGTCACGCCGGCTTGCTGCGTGCAATTGAGAAATTGAGATATGGATGTGTTGAGAAGGGATACCCACCAAGGTGGTCTGATGTCCAAAGCAGATGGTGCATGCATCATATGGGTGCTAATTTCTACAGACAGTTTAGAAATAAGCACCTTATGGATCTTTTCAAGAGGCTTTGCGCCCAGAATCAAGAGAAGAAATTCAAGGAGCTTTGGAGGAGGTTGGATGAGCTGACCTCTAAACAAACAGATGAGCAGTTCAGGAGGGCTACCATTGGAGGGGATGAGACTCCACAAGCTCTTGAACCTCTATCAACTGACGGACTTCATATGAGAAGAAGGTCTGCATCCTCAGTTAGAAAATTTTTAGATTGGATTGAGAATGAGCCAAAGGAGAAATGGGCATTGTTGTATGACAAGGATGGTTCTCGGTTTGGCATAATGACTACAAATTTGGCAGAGGTTTATAACTGGGTGATGCGTAGTGTTCGAGGGCTCCCACTTGTTAGCATAGTTGAATTTATCTTGCATGGCACATGCAAGTACTTTAGAGATCGGTTCAGAGCAGCTAGGCCCTCAATGACGGACAATAATCTTTTATTTGGCACACTACTGATGAAGTATCTGCAAGATAAAAGTAAAAAGGCCCGAAGACATCGTGCTCTACCTCAAGGCACACAAGAACACAGATTTGAAATATTGTGTGTCGACAAGGGCATGCGCCGAATCTTCCGTAAAAGAGTTGTGCAGGAGTGTGTGCTGAAGGAAGACGGGACCTGCAAGTGCTCGTGCCGAAAACCTACTCTGCTCCACAAGCCATGCTCTCACGTTATTGCCGCGAGCGATGAGTGCGGGATAGAAGCACGCTATTTTGTCTCACCTTATTTCAGGAAAGAAGCAATCTATAATACCTGGAGCGGAGAATATACGGTTTCGGTATTGCGGGTACATTTACTATGAGCATCCTCAAGCTATGTACATCCCTGATCCAACAAAATTGAGGAATAAAGTAGGTCGCCGCAAGACAAGACGCATCCGTAATGACATGGATGACTCAGAAGCCGGTGGAAGGCATAAACGTTGTTCAAAGTGTGACCAAACAGGTCATACATATAAGAACTGTTCAAAGGATGCAACCGGTCAAAGTACGACGGAAGCTGGACCGTCGGGTTCTACTCTACAGCGCTGGGGATGTTTTGCAATTATCAATATTTTGGTATATTTGCAATTTATATATTTGGTCTACATGGTTCTACTCTAACAGCGCCGGGGATGTTTGCTGGCGCTGGCTCCTCCACGCAGGGCTGTGGGCGGACAACTGCCCCTACGGGCCACCACAGGAGGTCCTTCAGGTTATATCAAACTTTATTTTTGCCTACCAAATTTTGATTGCATTATCAATATTTGGTGTCATGGTTCCACTCTACAGCGCCGGGGATGTTTGCTGGCGCTGGCTCCTCCACGCAGGCCGCACGCGGCAGCGGTTGGGCACCGGATCCTTTCGAGGGGGGACGACTTGGAGGACTCGGGCGAGGAGATCCAGGAGATACTAGCCTCTGCAGGCTCGAAGGAGCTCCGCCACCACAGACACAGGACCACCAGCTCCACAACCCGTGCAGACGACCCGCGCTGGGCCGTGCCGTACCACCAGACCGGACTGACGTACTCCCAGGGGCAGGTGCGAGCGCAGGGTAGGAAGACAAAGAGCTAGAGTTACGGTCAGGGCCGTAGTACTTGCATCAGTGATAGTTTGTACATCTTTGTATATCATGTTTTTATTAATTCTACGTATACTGAAGAAACCCCTTTCTTTATTTCGCTCGTCGTCGTTTACGATCTATGTTTGTGACGAATTGATCAAAAACATAAATTTTTTTCAGTTTCAATTTTACGGCGAAATTACATTCTGAGTGGGTGACAACCGAACACACGTTAATACATACGAACATAATGAAATTATCCATACAAGAGTACAAACGGCACATCAAACGTTTCTAGTTATCGTTATTACATGCCTTAGGAATTTTAAACAGATAACCAAGTAGAGATGTAACTACTGTGTGCAGCGTCGGGTACTTCCTTTCTTCCCGCCACAGATATGCCTGTCCGGACAGGATGACGATGGTCCGGACTATATATGCAAAAAACACAATTTGTACAGTACGGACCGTCCGAACAGGGTGACGATGGTCTGGACTATATACTGTGAAACGGTAATTTGTACAGTTCGGACTGTCCGTATATAACGCGGACCGTCCGGACAGCACTCTGGGGCCGCCTGCAAAGTAGCCAGTCCGGACCGCCGTATACAGTGCGGACCGTCTGGACCGACTTTGCAGGCGGCCCCTCGGTGACCCAAAAACCGCTCTCTCAGAGGCGGGGGCGGCAGGGCCGCCTGTAAAATGGCCGGCCGTGGGTCGGGCCATTTGCAGGCGGCCCCGGCCACAAAAAAACCGCCCTCTGAGAGGGCCGCAAGGGGCCGCCTGCAAAATGGCGGCGGGGCCGGCCATTTTGCAGCGTCAGCCACGTCATCATAATCGCCTCTGGGAGGCGGTTTCAGACATATCGCCTCCAGAGGGCGCGGAGTATATTTTGTAAATTTTTGAAATGAAAATATAGTTTTGTAAATATTTTATTAAATAAATATAAAAATAAAAAAAAATTCTACGATCGACCAGCCAAAAGAAAGAGAGACTTGGGCCTCATCCTGTTCTACAGCCGAGAAATCATGGTATTTTTCTGCAATTTTTTGGTTCACTGCTTCGTTTTTGTTACTCCTCCCATCCTTTTTTCATTGACATGCTCTCTCTTTCTGCTGAGCAGGTTCGATAACATTAACAAGCTGTTGCACACAACTTTGACAAGTGGCTAAGGGGGCTAGGCTGTATTTTTGGTTTTCTTTTTGTCAAATTTCCATATCTATAACGGTTCATAGGTTGTGAACCGTTAGAGGTTATTGGCATCTGTAACGTTTGTGGTTATGAACCGTTCCGGAGATTGATTACTAAAAGGTGTTCAAATGGTACATATCGCCTTGCACATCACTAACCAAAATTTTGTATCGATTGGAATACCCATTAGAGATGGAGTTTTTAATCATTGCAGATAAAGAGTTATGTGGTAGCGAAAAGAGAACATAAATGAGTGACTTTGCAGCTTCATGAGTGGTCTTGCATGTTTAACGAGGGACATGATGGACTTTTACTTTGCTACATAGTATGCTAAAATTGACAGCATTTGGGCGCGTTTGGTAGGGATTATCGGGAGTGATTCTCAATCGGATCAATTGGAGCTGAGACAAACGGACAAAAAATCCTCTTGATTCTCAGCCGAATCGATCCGCTGTGATTCTCAATTTTACACATGAATGGAGAATCAGTCAAAAGACGGCTTCTCGTAATAATCCAACGAATGAAAATTGAAAATCCCCATAAGAATTTACAAAATCCCCATAAGAATCAAAATCGTAAGATCAGAATCATAGAATCTGGAGCCCTACCAAACAGGCCCTAGAATTCTTTATATGTTAGGACAAGGAACTCTCTGTTTCAAAATATAAGCATTTTCTAGGATTTAAAATTTATATGATAATATAAGTATTTCTAGCATTATTTAATAAGGTGCACTAAAGTCTTTTCTTCTCAACCTTAATTTTTACTAAACAATCTAAAAATGTTTACAGTTTATTAAGTTCAAATTTTGACTTAAAATAAATTAATTTTTAGAGTTTAAACTTTATACCAAATAAATCAATTCTTACTTTCTTACCTACCGTAGGTCTATAAATCGAGAATTTTTATCTCTTCAATACCACTTACATCCACCCACTAATACTTCTCCCATGAGAAACATGGCCGAATTTCTCTTCTTTCTTCTCACACAGCAACAATTAGAAATAAACAGAACATGAACATGAGTTTTAAATGTAAAAAAAAGTATGAAAGACTTGCTGTTTTGAAAAGGGAGGATAAGAAAAGATTTTTTGTTGATGCCATTATGTATTATTTACTATCTTTGGCTTTGGAAAAATTTTCTACTTTTGAAGTTCTTGACAAGTCCCAAGTGGAGGAGAATAAGAGGTCATTAAAGAATTCTTTCTTTTTTAAGTTCTCTTTGACGTATGAATCATGTATTCTTAATAAGTGAAGTTGTAGTCCTTCTTTCTTATCACAAGTTGCGTTGAGATGAGAGTATTTACATTTTTTTTGACAGAGATACAGTAGTAGATTCTTTGCTGGTGGTAGACAGATGGGAACAGCCGCACAGGGCATGCCGGCATTCCGCATGCATAATGGCACATTCATTATTTTCATTCTTTTATAATGAATGACACATTCATTATTGACTGGACTGTTCTTTGACAGTGATTCGAAGCATGCCAAAACGTCCTTTTATGTTACCTCCGTCAGAAATAGCCAGAAATAGCTAATAGAGGTAGTACTACATAAAAGGAAGGGAAAGTTAGAAAACCCCCTCCAAATAAGTTTTGCGATTTTCTCTATAAGATGATTTGTTATAAATTTTTTGATCATAATTCATGTTAGTTTGATATTTCTCTCAATTGCTAGTGCTTCTGTGTTCTCGTGGTTACGGACCCCACACATGATATTAGGAATAACAATATATTGAATGGAGCTAGGGTGGCCGCTCATGACAGCTAGACCCGATGACATGGCCAAAGAATTCAGCCGCCGTCGAATCTTATGAGACAGATACAACCGTTAATCTTCTAGCGACCTTGATGTCCAAGAGTGAAGACTCATGACTAACGTCATCCAACAACATGCTAGGCACCACGAGCGGGGATACCACGGCCTTGTCATCGGGTATGGTCGTCACGAGCGGCGACCCCAGCTCCTCTCGGCATGTTGGTAATTCTAAGAGCACGCTGGGGGGGTCTGTAGTTACGAGAAAGCCCGAACAGTGGTAAATGGGAGAATAACAAACCTGTAACGCCCCTCTTCCATTAATAAATATAGGTCAACAGGAGCAGAACGCTATTACCTGCATTATCTATACTAGTCCTAGGAATCCAGTTGGTACATATAGGATATTGGTGGATTGTAGCTAAACCTGCTTTATTTATTAGATAGAGTTCCCTTACATAAGTTACAGCCATGGGCAAAACCCGAGCATGCAACGATACATTACAAAAGATGGCAGCAGAAGCACAAGCTAGGGCTAAAGACACCCACAAGCACGGCTTGTGACCTATACCGAAACCCTAAAAGTATTCATATTCAACTCACTCTTGAAGGAACTCATCAACGGTGGGATCTTTATCTTCATATATTTTTGAGGAGGGATATAGCAAGAGTGAGTATACAGGGTACTCAGCAAGTCACAAAAATAGTGTGAAATGCAAGGTTTGTCAAGGTACGATTGGGTTTATTTCGCAAATAGTTTTGAGTTGGATAACATTTTGTAAAATTCTAAGTGTTTTTAAGTTGTTGGAAAGAGCCTCACGCCTCGATCCATTCCATCTTTGTAACAACTCACCACATTTATCGGGAAGAGGCTCACGTCTCAACCCATTCCACAAGTCATTTCGCAATGACTTGTCACCAATCTATTTCGGAGGGTATTGTCACAGACAACATCTTCATTTAGGTGGATTAAACTTTCTCAACCACATTTCCATATTTTACACTTAACCCTGACTATGGTGCCACATGACACCCCTGAACACACAGTCCTGTTTCAGACTACTCAGGTCTTACATATGCCACTTAGGCTGATTTTAGTAACGCTTCCCAAACCACAAACATATTTCACAAACATTTTAAATAAATACGAAACTACGCTAGAGGGATCACTTCTCATCCGCCCATGACAGCGGACACGGTTGTTTGAACAGTTTATCGCCTTTGCAAAGGGTGCATGCTTTACTCACATGACGCAAGCTTACTCTAGACACCCAACATGCATTGATCAGGTACGGTTGGTGAAAGGAGGTTTGCGACAAGGCCTTTCCAAAGTATCCCCAGGATAGCATGTTGCCAACAGGGCGGGTCCCAGACCAAGTACCAGGCAAGTCTCAGACTCCCTGTAATTAAGATCCCGTGGGTGCAACACACAGTGCCACCCGGCGAACCCACATCCACCGGCAACCAGACTCACCCTGGTTCCACAAACTACTTGGCTAGGGGTGTCCCATTCCACCCATATGGTCGTACGATTCTATGATCTGGAAATTCCCCAAGGAATCGGTCGTTATATGCCATGTGAGGTCAGGCCACATAGGTGATGACAACCCATGACCAAGTTTTATGAAAATATTTTATTTTGCAAAGTGTCCGACATCGAGTATCAGTCTTTCCAAACCATTTCCAAAAACCCATAATTTTCCCACCGTTTAAAAGGTGTAAAGTTGGTATGTTGTCGATACTTGTACTCGGAGAATACAAGTACCAGGATGACACCAACGCGACAAGGGCATAGGGTCATCAACCAATCAAGGAGGGTATTAATGCAACAATAGGGTCGGGCCTCTTGGATTGACTTGCAAACCGTGACCAAAATTGTGCTCCTCAGATGCGTAATTTGCAAAATAATTTTTTTATAAAAATATAGGATTAACATGGTCAAAGGATGACTTGCCTTGCTCTGGTTCTTGAACTTCTTCGACGTAGGGTTCGATTGACTGCTCCTTGAAATCACCTTCTATACGCCGCAAAACATAAACAAACAAAAGGCACCAAATCAGAGCTTGTTGTAGACAACTAGTGCCATCGTGTAGATCTCATTTTTAGAAAAATTTTGAGAGTTGAATGGGCTCAAATGGTGTTATGGTTAAAAAGATATGAATTTTTGAAGTTCAAAGAATTTTCTAGATAATAGAAAAGTATTTAAAAGAATTTTAGAAAAAGAATTGTTTTTGGAACAGTGGCTGGCAGGTGGGGCTCAAGGGTCAGAGAAAGAGAGGAGGAGAGTGTAGCGGGCTCGCGGCCTGTTGGGCCGGAGGGGGAAGATGGGCCGATGGCTCTTGGTCTTAGGCCAAGCGAGCTATCGTGGCCGGCCTAGAGGCCATGGCCTAGCCTGGCCGGGCCAACCCAACGTGGCTCGGGTGGCCCATGGTGGCTGGCGTGGCCTGCCATGTCGGCACGAGTTGGGGAGGGAAGAGGCTGGCCGGGAGATCGATGGTCGGCGATGCCCGACGGCATTCGGCCGATCCATGGCGAACCTCAGCGAGTGAGTTGTGGCGGCAGGTAGCGGAGAAGGTGGCGAAGGTTTTGAGCAGCTTGGATTGGCCAGGGATCGATGGGAGACGGCGGAACACGATGGCACTTTCTCGCCGGCGAGGTGGTGGCGCGGGAGGTTACCGGTATAACACCCTAAAATTATCCCCATATAAAAATAAATGAGAAAAAAGAATTTTAGAAATTAAATTAAAAGCCTCAATGAGTGAAAATAATAAAAAAAGAGGAAAATCCATAGCAATCCTGTCAGCATCGTCGTCAACCTCTCGCCGGGGAGTCTTGTTCATCTCTGAGCACCGCCGCTGCAATCTCGTAGTTTCCGCTTGCGTCAGTTGGCCTCGGATCAAATTGGTTGAGGGGAAACAGAGCCTTGGTCCTCCTCTACCTTATCCCCAAGGAAACCGGAGCCCTATCGCCGTCGGTTGAGGAGACCCAAAGCTTCCCGACTCGGATCTTGTCCCTAACCCGTCTCCGCCGCGTATCTCGCCGAACCCGAGTCAGACTCGCCACCTCGCCGCCATAAATAGCAAGCCCTAGACCCCTGGAAGCTATCCCGCACACAAGGTTGAGCCCTAGCTAGCCCTAGTCTCCTCCCCGTGTCCCGAGCTCGCTGCGCCGAGCCCCGGTCGCGTGTCGTCGCCGCTTCAGTCGTCGGTAGAACTCGTCGTCACCTCTGTGAGCTTCACTAGAGCCCAAGGAAGCTTGGCCACCGTCTCTGGACCGCCAGAGATCGCCGGAGCGCTGTTGCCAACAAGAACCCAAAGATCGCCACCGCTTGGAGCTCGCCGCCGGCACCTCTCGTCATCGTTCGCCGCCCGTCTACCCACGGTGAGAACCGCCGCGACCTTCTCTACCTATTCCCGCCCTCGCCGCGCGCCACCGTGCCACCAATCGCCGGCGACCATTGGTCCCCGTGCCACCGCCATCGCTATGCTGACTTGGCCATTGATGTGGATGCCGCATCAAATGCTAGCTCAGCCGCGGGCCCGCCTGATCGGATCTAATCCGAGCCGTCGATTGCCCGATCTAATCTCAGCCGTCTGATCTGAGTAGGATTAGATCTAAGCCTTTGATCTCTCTTAAAATCTTGGATCAATCTGGACCGTCCGATTAAATCCTAATTGTCGGATTGTCCTGTGAACTTCTGTGGACCTCGATGAACCCGGTCTACCGTAAACCCGAGCCCTTTCTCTCTCTGTCCAGTGGGCCCCGCTGGTCAGCCACTGGCCCATCCCTCTCTCTCTCTCCTGTGATGACGTCATAATTTCTTTTCCTGAATTAAATTAATTCCTAAATGATGCAATAAATTAGTTCAATTCTTTTAATAGGCTTTTAAAAGAGGTTAAACTTCTAAAATTCATAACTAATTCATCCGAACTCCGTTTGGGGTGATTCAACTTGCAAAATTCTTTAAAAATTGAGATCTACTCATTAAAAATATAATATGATACTGTTCATGTGTGTTGATGTGCTATTTTTCTCATTTTTGTTTGTTGTCTTTAGTTGCCGACGTTTCGGAAGAGGCGTAGTTTCTCGAGGAGAGTTCTGAGGTTTGTGAGGAGCAGCAAGGCAAGTCACGCAGATTTCTAAATCCCTTTGAGCATATTGTACCTATGTTTAAAGCTATATTTTCTTTCAACTCTGCATTTATTTTGGGATGTTATCGGTAAAGGGAAACCCTAATCCTTATTTATAGTCCCTTTGATTTGATTACCGAACATTGTACCTATGGGATAAAAGTGACTAGCTAGTTTTATTTATTGGTTAGCTAGATTACTTCTAGGACTTTGCTTAGCTATGCTTAGCAAACTATAGAATAACTTCTGGGCTGTAACATTAACTTCGATTAAACATTTAGTTCACATGAAATGATGATTCTATTTACGATTGTGGTCATGCAAGGCTAATTTACTGGTTCATTAAAATATGGATAAATGGTGGGTTGCGAGCACCAGGGTTGTGAATGTTGCTAGCAGTGCTCGTGATAGTTAAGGACCGGTTTGTGGACTACTTGTTGCGAAGCAATATTCGTGCTAACCACAAGCCAGAATGGGTAATGGTGGGAATCAAAGTGTAGTTCGTTCAACAGGAGGCCCCACAGTGTGTTGTGGCTGTGTCAATAAGACCACCATGGCCGTGTCAATAAGTCTATGTCTTGGGCGTTGGACCGTCTCCCTGTTGAGGAAACTGATCAACCCTACCGGAGACTGGTGGTCTAACGGGTGGCTCTCTTATTGTGCGGGTTACATGGAGGGTCTTGTCACAATTCCTTTCCGAGATACCGTGGTGGTATTAAGGCGCACAGTGATGTGTTGTGGACTTGTGTCTTGTGGGTAAATTGGTACACCTCTGGCCAGAGGAAAACTATTCGAATAGCCGTACCCACGATTAAGGGCCAGCCTAGCAATGTTTTCTGTGATTAGTCCCACTTTACTTAAACTTGAATGTTAAATGGTGAAATATGTTTAGCTTTAGGTTGGAGTGGTTGGGCCTATACCGTTTTGGTGTGTGGTATAGTGTTGATCAATATTGCTTAATAACCAATGGTTTATTACCTTCTCAAATGTTTTATTAAATGCTTTTATGCAAATTGAACCATATTATGCCATTCTTTGTTATCCTGTGCACTTGCATATTTGCTGTGTGGCTTGCAGAGTATTTCATGTACTCACCTTGCAATCAATAATCATCATTCAGAAGAGTACTTCAGCGAGGAGGATTACTTGGAGGATTAAGTGGGAGTCCCGGTCAAGTTCGTGGAGAGGGTTTCGTCACGCTATCTTAGTTATTTACCGCTGTTAGAAATTTATCTTTTTGTGAGGTACCATTCGCCTCTGTAATAAATATTTTCGATATGTAAACAATTACTTTGATTATCAATTATGTCATATGTGCCTCGGTTGATTCCTGGACGAGGATTTACACATAATAAAACTCCAAAATTTTGGATGGAAATTCTGGGCATGACAACCGGCGACGACCATTCTAGCATCAGAGGGCTTTGGGTTGGGTTCGGTTAGGAGCGGCATTGCGCGAATCAGGGAAAGGGAGAGGAGGGGAGGTGAAACCTTCGACAGTGATGGCGAATCGCGCCGGTGGCTATGGCAGACAGTGTCACGCCCAGAAATTCACCAAAATTTCCAAAGCTAATTTGTGCAATAAATCCTTGTCCAGGAATCAGCCGAGGTACACAAATCGACAATTTGATAAACATAACCAAATATGAAATAACGATAAATACTTACAACAGAGGCACTTAGTCCTCACATAGAAGAAAATAGCAGCGGAACGGCAACTAGCGTAGCTTCAGCACCAAGCCACAGGCAGCTCAACTGGGGTATAAGCCAAACACCAAACTTCTCCTCCTCGCAAAGCTTCACTCTAAAGATTGCAATAATACAAGACTGAGTACCACCCACCATACTCAACAAGCCACACTAGGGAATGCAATGTAATACAACAGGATACCAAAAGAAAGGCATAATATGACTTATTTGCGTAAAACAGCATTTAAAACATTTACACTTAAAATCATTGAAAACCGTATAGTTTAATTAATATCAACATTAAATCTATCTCTGAATAACGCTTCAACGCAGTTCAGGCCCAAACCATAACTTCTCCAAACAGGAGCTATCAATATTCCATCATTTATTTCCATTAATGAGTAGTGTGGGACTAATCACAGAAAACATTGCTAGGCCGCTCATTAACCGTGAGCACTGCTATTCGAATAGTTTTACTCTGGCCAGAGGTGTACCAATTTACCCACAAGACACAACTCCACAACACATCACTGTGCGCCTAAATACCACCACGGTATCTCGGAAAGGAATTGTGATAGGATCCTCCATGTAATCCGCACAACAAGGAAGCCACCCGCTGGACCACCAGTCTCCGGTAGGATTGATCAGATACCTCGGCTGGGAGACGATCCAACGCCCAAGACATGGACTTATTGACGCAGCCATGGTGGTCTTATTGACACAGCCACAACACACCATGGTGGACCCCGGTTGAACGTACTACACTTTGGTTCCCACCATTACCCATACTAGCTTGTGGTTAGCACGAGTATTGCTTCGCAACGAGTAGTCTGCGAACCGGTCCTTAACTGTCATGAGTACCGCTAGCAACATTCTCAACCCTAGTACTCACAACCCACCATTTAGTCAAGTTTTATTTGACACAATTAATTAACCAGCCACGACTCACTGTCGTGAAAATATAGCCAGTATCCATTAATTAATCAGAATGAATGAATAATTTCCCACATAAAATGTCACTATAGTTTCTAGGCATGGCTAAGCAAATCCTAAATAATCTAGCTAGACCATTAAATAGTCATCCAGCTAGTCAGTATTATTCACCCAAGGTATCAAGGTATAGATAGCAATAACCAAAATAGCCATAAATATCAAGGAATATTGGCTAGTAAATAATTACCTGTAATGATGTCATTCTAAAGCATTTCATGCAATAACTTTAAAATAAAATAGATTTCGCAAACAAGATCAACATGCTCAAGGAGATTATCGTGTGACTTGCCTTGCAATCGCAAAAGTCTTCAATTGCTCTTCCGAACTCTTCCGTAGACTCCGCAATCTTCCGAATCGGCGATTATACGCGATGACACGCAAAACGATAATAAATCCTAAGAAACTCCAAATAAACAGTACATAAAAATACATAAACAAGTAGATTATAATTTTAGATAAATTTAGGAAAAAGAACAGGTCGATTCGGAATTCAAACGGAAAAGATATGGGTTTTGGAATATTGAATTCAGAATGAATCCGAAAAGAATTGGAAAAGAATAGTCTCAAGAATATTCCCTCAGAAATTGATTATTGAAGGAATTACTTTTATATAGGAAATTGAGGTAGGACCCACTGTCATAGACTAGGTTTAGGATGGACTAAGTCCACGGGGTCGAAGGGCAAATGGCTATAGTGGACTGATGACTTGACGACACGTGGCGATGAGATGGCTATTAAGGCTGAGGTGGCATCCGAATTGAGTTATTGGAAGCCGACAGTTCGGATTTGATTGGAATAGATCGGATGGCTGGGATTTGGATCAGGGCTTCTACGAAGATCGAATGACTATGATTGAGTCTCGAGGTTTTCAAGGACAAGATCGGATCGTAGCTCGTGGGCCCGCTTGCCATAAAGTGTAGAGAGGAGATGCTGGGACCACACGTCTGTCACAAAGGAGGACGTCACCGGGGCAATGCACCGGGTCCCACATGTCATACGGAGGGGAGGTGACTGCGTGTGAGGCCTACGGCAGAGTCACACAGTGGTGCAGTCAAGCAAGGCCATCCATGGTGGCTCAGCTGAAGAGGACAGCACAGGGACAGGACACCGGCGACCGACGCCTTGCAGCAGCGGCGCGAGGCGGGTGCACAGGAGTAGGCACAGGTGCTGGTCCGGCGGCGAAGCCGGTGGAGAGGAAACGGTGACGGCGGCTCGGGATGGCGGCGACAACGACGAACAGGGGAGAAGGACGAGGCGCCGGTGTAGACGGCGGCGACGATGCCGGGTTGGAGCAGAACGACCGAGGCGGTGCCGGGGCAGCGCAGCGATGTGGACGACGGGCGATGGCCATCGCGACAACGGCGACCAAGGACGGCGGCAAACGACAGGAGCCAGAGGAGCGAAGAGAGGAAGCCGGGCTCCGGTTTGAAGTAGATGGTTGTCGGCGAAATGGGACTGGGGGTCCCGCGTTTTGTGGGGACGCGTGGATCCCCGGCCACGTCAGAGATCCCCCGGGGCCATATCCCGCACAAGAGAAGGGCGGCCACGGCCGCTTCCCTGCTAAGTACCTGGGTGCGAGCTCTACCTCGGCCCGGGTGCGCTCTCCCCGAGCAAGTCGCAACAACGGCTCTCGGACATTCCCGGTCCCGGGAGCCATCTTCTCAGACCCTGGGTCCCGGGGACCATCCCGTTCCCCGGGCCCCGATGCCCGGTCCCGGGAACCACCTCCCGGACCCGGGTCCCAAGGACCATCCCGTGCCCGGGCCTCCTGGTCACGGCCCCCACAGCTTCAGCCCCGGGCAGTGTCCCCGGGGCACATTGCAGAGGCGCTCCTGGTCCCGGGCGCCGCTCCCCGGGCCCAGGACTTACATCTTCCACACCGAGGAGCTCGGGAAGAAAGCCTCGAGACGATCGGCTACTTCCGGTTGGATCGGCTCTGGCTCCTCCAAGTTGGATCGGCCTTTCCAGGTCAGCATCGGCTCTCCAGCTACCCGCATTAATGGCGAGGCGACGGGGCGCCTCCCGCCTGTCTCCCGACAGAGAGCGGAGCCGTACGCTGTCACATCTCCATAATCTGGTCGCCCGACAAGGAACCGACCAGACATGCTCTGCCACAGCCGCCCGCAGCAGTGGAGCGATGTGGCGACCAGACGACCAGACCAGCCGCCCGCAGCACGTGACTAGGCGTTCCTCCAGGCGCGGCGCAGCAGGCGGCTGTGGGTGTGCGCGTCACATCTCCGTGCTCCGGCCGCCCACCGCAGCAGCTTCGGCGTGGCAACAGCAGGCGGATGTACACGACAAGACAGACCATGCCTAGCTCTCTCCGGGCGGCTCGGCACTGTGGACTCCCCTAATTCTATAAAGGAGGATCCAAGCCGACGAGAAAAAGCGAGACCAAGCTCCAGCATTAGCAATCGCCGAGGATTTTCTGCTCTCGCGCTCTAGTTGCCACTCTCGCTACTGTCCTTCTTCCTCAACGCCGGTAAGCGGGCTGAGCTCGCCTTGTAACAGTCATACCACATTCATCTCCACATAGTCAAACACACAGGAGTAGGGTATTACGCTCCGAGCGGCCCGAACCTGTCTACGCCTCCTGTCTCTCTCCCGCGCGATTGCAACGGTTCGGACGGTCCGGACCCGAAACGGACGGTCCGAACCTCTCTATCTCCCAGCTCGGGCCCCCGGTTCCCGAGCGCCGATCCGTCCGTTGATCCACTGGACGCCGCATTCGCCTGAGAACTACTCCCCTGGCCGAATCTCAAAGGGGGGTCTCCTGACTTCCCACAGTCGAGGTTTCATCCTCCGACAGCTGGCGCGCCAGGTAGGGGGAGTTTTCTTTTCAGGTGTTACGCCGGCGTCTCCAACACCGGCGCGCTTCATGGCAGGAGGCCATCATCTGCGAGATTACGGCGAGGGGTCCGGCGGCTACACCCCGCCAGGCAATGTTAGCCCGGTGGCGAGGCCGCCACGGTGCACCTCTCCGCCTCCCGGGGCCCCCGGCAGGGGCCCTGGAGAGGATGGCAAGCTCTCACGCTCCGCGTTACGGCGGAACAGGAGGAAGCGCCAGAAGGCCAAGGCGGCAGCCGAGAGCTACGCCTTGGCGGCTATGGGTAGCCCTCGGAGCTATGTTGCCCGCGGAGGCGATGGTGGCAGCAAGCGGCAAAAGGCCGCACGCGCGCCGCTGCCGCCGAAAACAGCCCAAAAGTGGTGCCCCCTCCACCAGACGGGCTGGCACGACCTTACAGAGTGCCACGCCGTCCAGGGCTCAGCCGAGCGTGTTAAGCCGGCGATAGCCCGAGGGTGGTGCGCCTACCACGACACGGATCGGCACGACATCACGGAGTGCTGCGCTGTCCAGAGCTTCGCCAAGTGTCCTAGGCCGGCCATAGCTCGGGGGTGGTGCGCCTACCACGACACGGGTCGGCACGACATCACGGAGTGCCACGCCGTCTAGGACTTGGCTGAGCGTCTCAAGCCGGCAATGCCCCAGACGTGGTGCCCCGTCCACGAGTCGGACTCGCACGGCCTCACAGAGTGCCGCGCCGTCCAGAAGTTGGCCGAGCGCGTCAAGAAGTCCCGCCAGGAGCAGTAGCAGGCTAAGCCCGTCAAGGAGGTTCGGACGATCCGAACCCTCGGCGGATGGTCCGATCGTCGGACTCGGACGGTCTGATCTTAACGCGGACGGTCTGGTTGCCTTGCTTTGGACGGTCCGAACCTTGTCCAGACGGTCCGATTGGGGCAATGGTCAAGATGATCAACGTCCGAATCACGCTCCCGATCCGGAACAGCTTCAACAGGGCACGAGTACCCGGACCACATCGCCTCGGCCGAGGCGGGTCCAGGGGAGTTGTCCCGGTATGGTCCATATCCTTACCTGGGCCCCCGTGCCCGGGCACATATCGACCATACATATCAAACCATATTTCAGTCCGGGGCCCCCGGGGTCCCAGGCACATATTCGAGCCGAGGCACGGATTCCCGAATCCGTGCCCCGGGCCCGACACCGAGGAACCCGGGGCAGCCTCGCCAAGGCGAGTGCAGGCCTGGAAACGCGGACTCGGAATAGGGCGCGATAGCCCGAACAGCGCCGCCCCAGCGAGGTCGCGTCCGGAAGGTCGTCTCATATTCAATATTCCAGTCCGGGGCCCCCAGGTCCCCGGCACATATCAAAACAATATATATCCAAGCCCGGGCCCCCGGAACCCAGCATATATCAATACCGGGGCCCTCGGGTCCCGGGCACATGTCGGGCGCGATAAACCGAGAGCCTCCCCTGACGAGGGTGAACCCGGGTAGGTCGACCCGACTCTATCCGGGGCCCCCGGGCCCCGGGCACATGTCAAACAAATATTTCTGTCCGGGGCCCCTCGGGTCCCGGGCACATATGCAGGGATATTTCGCCAGCGAGGCCGCGTGCCTCGCTCCTAACCAGCAGAGCCTCAAGCGCTATCTTTAGCGAAAGGTTGGGGCCCGATCACTCTAAGGTCAAGGACCTTGTTCTCCGCCGTGGCGTCCCACGGGCCGGAAAGAAGATAACCTTCCCCCCGGGGAAGGCCCCTTCATGGTGATCGGTGTCTCCCAACCGGGCCCGGTAAGCCTAGGAGATCTCGCCAAATTCATCTGTCAAATACATCCTGTAAGTGCGGTGTGCCCGGGCCAGCACCGGATTTCTCCGAATCTCAGTGCTGGCCGGCGCCCCATATGTATACACTTTACATCAGCAGCATTTTTAATATCCTTCCCGGCCTCATTCCTTTGGACTTTTTCCGTGTGTTGCGTGCGTGGCGGTCTCACCCCCTGGGGGCATTGTCGGTCCGCGCCCGTGCGGCGGCTGGGTTTTCGCGCATAATCATGAGTTCTCTACCAATGAGCGACCGTATCCCCACGTGCTATGCCCGGGGCATTGTCGAGCCCACGGGACCGTGTCCCAGCGACTCCGGTGCCCCCGCTGCTAGCCACGGGATCGATTTTTCTAGAGGTAGGGGGTGAAATGCTTGTGCGTGATCTTTTCCTCCACACAGGCGCGACGGCGAGGATGCCTTCGGGAGGTGGTCGACGCCACGATCCGTAGCACGGAATGGATAAGGGAACGAGCCAAATACTCTCACAGCTCACTCGTGTGCAGATTAGACCCATCTCCGGCAGGTCTAGGTAGGTTTTCCAAACCTCCACGCCGGCCGGGTGCCCTATCTCATCGTCTTCCGGCGACCTCACTGCGTCTGCGAGGCCGGTGGCTAGTGCCCGGGGGGATGGAGGGCCCCCGGGTCCGGAAGACGGAAGGGGTCGAGCCTACGGGCTTAACCGTTCCCGAAGGCTCGCGCCCAGTTCCTCGCGTCGCCAGGGACCGAGTCCCTGGGGCCGGGCCCCCGGGCCGGTTGGCTATCACGTTCGCTGCCCTCGGGGACCGAACTCCCGGAGGGGCAGCCACCCCGGGACCCAGCAGCTACCCCGGGACACCGAGGGGGACCTAGGCGCTACGGCGGTTCACGGCGGATCGACTCGGTACTCGGCGCTCCCGGGGGCGAGCAACGCTCCCGGCCCCGGGATTGTGCTCGCGGAGCCATACCGCCACTTGCAACGTCTAGATACGTAACCTTATCCGACTTACATATTGCATAAATTGTATTCTTCCCCCATTTGTGTGGACAGCCTACGTTCCCGGGACGGGCTGCGGAGCCCGGCCTGGCCGGCTCCTTCCCGGCAACCGCCGAGGCACGGGATGCTCCGCTGCTTGATGACCCCGTGCCCGGTCAAGCCAGTTCCCCCGGCCTCGCGGCGCTCCCACGGCCAACGACGCCCGGAGGCACGGAGGGCCCCCGGATCCGAAAGACAGAAGAAGTCCAACCTGCGAACCTAATCGATTCGCCAAGACCCGCGCTCGGGTGCTCGCTGTCCCAGGGGACCAAGTTCCCGGGGCACGGGCAACGACTCAACCGTTCCGCGCGACTCGTCCCCGGGCCCTTCACGATCCTCGGGGGCCAAGTTCTCGGGGCGACTCTCGCCGCTCTCGGAAGCCGGGCTCCCGGGGTAGGCGGCTACCCGAGACGCTGCGACCGTCCGCGGCCGCTGACGCCCCGAGTCGGAGGACGCCTGGCACTCGATGCTTCCCGGGAAATCAACAGCGTCACCAACAGCAGACGCGAACAATTCCCGGAACAACACCATAAGCAAAGGTACGAAAATATAAACGTCATCAGATATCTATACAAATATCTCTCTTTGTACAAGACAGGCAAAACCGGAGCGCAAGCGCGAGCGAGGCCCGGAGATGTCGTCGCACGGGGGGCGGTCACCGGTGTACTTCTGACCGGACCCCGGGCGACGTCGGAAGGGGAGCGCTCGGGGGCATGGAGGGCCCCCGGGCCCCAAAGGCGGTCGCGGATGTCGTCAGAAGGAAACCGGCGTCTTCCTCGACCTCTTCGTCGGCCATCGGCTCCACCAGATGCTCGCGCCCAGAGACGCTGTCACACGGGGAGAGGTCGCCGGCCTTCTTCGGACAGGACCCCGGGCGGCGTCAGAAGGGGACCGGCGTCTTCCTTGACCCCTTCGTCAGGCATCGGCTCTACAAGGCACTCGCCGCGGTCGAGGAGCCCTGCCCCCGGGGCAGCGGACTCGGCCACGGCCTCCCGCGCCTCCTCGCGAACCACCGCGACTTCCTCGCGCACGGCGAACTCACACCCCCGAGACGCGAGCCCGGCCTCCTAGGCCTAGACGCTTTCCTCTCGGGAGAGTGTTTCCTTCTCCCGCGCCTCCATCTCGGACCAGGCTTCCCTGACACTTCATTCCATGTTTTCAGGCTACACCAGTCCATGGCGAACCAGGCGCACCCCGCGTCCCCTCTTTTCTTCAAGACGTGGCCCTGTTCCTGCCCGGGGCTGATCCCGGCCGAGCAACAGGGCCAGGGGCCACTGTCGGCGAAATGGGACTGGGGGTCCCGCGTTCTGTGGGGACGCGTGGATCCCCGGCCACGTCAGAGATCCCCCGGGGCCATATCCCGCGCAAGAGAAGGGCGGCCACGGCCGCTTCCCTGCTAAGTACCTGGGCGCGAGCTCTACCTCGGCCCGGGTGCGCTCTCCCCGAGCAAGTCGCAACAACGGCTCTCGGACATTCCCGGTCCCGGGAGCCATCTTCTCAGACCCCGGGTCCCGAGGACCATCCCGTTCCCCGGGCCCCGACGCCCAGTCCCGGGAACCACCTCCCCGGACCCGGGTCCCGAGGACCATCCCATGCCTGGGCCTCCTGGTCACGGACCCCACAGCTTCAGCCCCGGGCGGTGTCCCCGGGGCACATTGCAGAGGCGCTCCTGGTCCCGGGCGCCGCTCCCCGGGCCTAGGACTTAAATCTTCCATACCGAGGAGCTCGGGAAGAAAGCCTCGAGACGATCGGCTACTTCCGGTTGGATCGGCTCCGGCTCCTCCAAGTTGGATCGGCCTCTCTAGGTCGGCATCGGCTCTCCAGCTACCCGCATTAATGGCGAGACGACGGGGCGCCTCCCGACAGAGAGCGGAGCCGTACGCTGTCACATCTCCATAATCTGGTCGCCCGACAAGGAACCGACTAGACATGCTCTGCCACAGCCGCCCGCAGTAGCGAAGCGATGTGGCGACCAGACGACCAGACCAGCCGCCCGCAACACGCGACTAGGCGCTCCTCTAGGCGCGGCACAGCAGGCCGCTGTGGGCGTGCGCGTCACATCTCCGTGCTCCGGCCGCCCACTGCAGCAGCTCCGGCATGGCAACAGCAGGCGGATGTACACGACAAGACAGACCATGCGTAGCTCTCTCCGGGCGGCTCGGCACTGTGGACTCCCCTAATTCTATAAAGGAGGATCCAAGCCGACGAGAAAAAGCGAGACCAAGCTCCAGCATTAGCAATCGCCGAGGATTTTCTGCTCTCGCGCTCTAGTTGCCACTCTCGCTACTGTCCTTCTTCCTCAGCGCCGGCAAGCGGGCTGAGCTCGCCTTGTAACAGTCATACCATATTCATCTCCACATAGTCAAACACACAGGAGTAGGGTATTACGCTCCGAGCGGCCCGAACCTGTCTACGCCTCTTGTCTCTCTCCCGCGCGATTGCAATGGTTCGGACGGTCCGGACCCGAAACGGACGGTCCGAACCTCTCTATCTCCCAGCTCGGGCCCCTGGTTCCCGAGCGCCGATCCGTCCGTTGATCCACTGGACGCCGCATTCGCCTGAGAACTACTCCCCTGACCGAATCTCAAAGGGAGTCTTCTGACTTTCCACAGTCGAGATTTCATCCTCCGACAATGGTGGTGAAGAAGTCCACGGCAGGGACTCACCGGCGGCGGGCTTCGGCCACAGGGGCGACGATGGCGACGGCTAGATGCAGGGGCGGCGGCTTCCCGAGGCGGTCGGTGGGCGGCAACTCCCCAGGCGACAGCGCGGCACAGAGGACGGCGACGGCGCACGTGCGACGGCGCTGGGAGAAGAAGAGGCAGCGGCGCCGGGTCGACGACGAGGGTGGCGGCGGTGGAGGACGACTTGGTGGCGACCGGGGCATGGCGCTGGGACGGAGGTGCCGACGGCAGCGATGGACGGCAGTGGCCGACAGAGCAGGAGGCAAAGAAAAGACGACGACGACGATGAGCAGGGGAAGGAACTTTGGCCGTGCTCACCAGCGTGCGGCGAAGGCCACGATGGGCGACGACGTCGGCAGCAGCTTCGGTGCGCACGGGGCAGGGCGACGGCGTGCAGGGGATGGGGCGGCTTGGCGGGCGGCGCTAGATGGCGGCAGCAGGGCGATGGCGCACAGCTGCAGGGCGACGGCGCTGCGGAGCAAGAGGCGGCGGCTGCTAGGGCTTTAGGGCAGCGGCCATGATATATATATATGGGGCGGCGGCTGTGCGTGGATTCGGCAGCGGCAGATTCGCGCGCGCGGCGGCGCTGGGCTGGGCCGTGGAGGCCGGGGCGGCACGGGGCAGACGCGCGCAGGCTGGGCGGTGGAGCAGCGAGCCAGGCCGGGGTGGAGCGCGGCGGTGGCGACGGGCCGAGGGGAGGTGCGGCGCCGAGGCCAGGCCGAGCGGTGGCAGGCCGGGCCTGGTTCAGCCTCCAGGCCGGGAGAAGAGAGGAGAGAGAAGACTGAAGGAGAGAAGGGAAAGAAAGGAAGGAGATGCACAGTAAAGAAAGAAAGAAATAGAAAATAAAAAGATGGGAAAAATAAAGGGGCACCAAATTCGCAAAAACCGGAATTTTGGGGTTTTATGGGTAATATTTATATATCCAAAATAGATGAATATTTTAGGAAATTCAAGAAGGAGAATATTTGGCGGGATTCGGAAAAAGGAGGGTATTTCATCAAAGAACATTTGGGGAAACCGGATCTCGGAATACTTTAGGAATCTGATAAAATTGGAAATTATTTTGCAGAGATCAATAGTTCGGAATATTCGAGCATAATTGAACTTCCCAAAATATGTGGATATTTTGGAGATGCGGGAAATTAGAATATTTTCCCGGGAACAGGAAATAGGATATTCCGAATATAATATTTCGGGATTAGGGAATTGACGAGGGTGTTTTATTGGGACCGAAATTTGGAGAAATCTCAGACGATTAGATATTTGGATTTATTTTGACAGAAAAGGGGTTTAAGGGAATATCTGGGATTTATCTCAAAGGGAAATATAGATATTTCGAATATAAAGGATCTCGGATTGGGAGTCCAAAAGAGTTCTAGGATTTCAAAAATGAATAAATCCGGTAACTCCGAATTTAGGTTTTTAAGGTGACTTTAGGGTTCTGGGAACGACACAAAACCTTAGAAGAAAAAAGAGTCAGAGTTCACGATGAACGGGGAGACTTCAAAGAACTGAATTAGGAACGACCCGAACAGGGGAAAGGAAAATAAATTTATTTTATATTTATTTAATTACTTTAGTGATCTTTATAGCATTAAAATTAATTCTGTAGCTCTAAAAAATCTAAGAAAATTTCAGAGAATTTATTAAATCATAGGGAATTTACCAGAAGTAAATGCCACCACGAAACACGAAGAATTTATTATTGTAAATACTCAAACGCTTAAAATACTCCGACGAAACCCCTGGAATATAAAAGCATCTAAGTATTTATTTAAAGATTTAAACTCGGGATTTTTAATATTGGAAATTTCAAAATTTTATTCAAACTCTTTTCTCAAACAAAATTTTCTAGTGTATTCTTGTATTTCCATTTACCCACGATAATTTTTAACTAAGACGATTTTTAGGGCGTTACAAACAGCGGCGGCCCAATTTTGGCGTTTTGCCACCGGCGGCGATTGGGCGATGGCAAGCGGCAGAACGGGGTCGCGAGGGGATGAGGGATGCGGAGGTGTGGGGTGGCGTGGGGTGTTGGGTGGCTAGAGGCGGTGGAAGATGACAGTGGAGGAGAAAGGAGGATGACGGTGGTAGCTTGCTGCTGTGAGGCCGACAGAGGGTTCCGGGTCAATTTATAGCGGAGACCTGCTACTAGCTGACGGTGGAGCAAGGCAGTGGCGTGGCTCTCGACGTGATGGCCAATGTCGGTGGCACGGTGTAAGGGGCGGCAGTGCTTGGCCGTGCTCGGCTGGCTGAGGCGGCTACGGGGTAGAGAGCGAGTGTGGCATCATCATGATGCCGGTCGGAGCGGACGGAGAAGGAGTCGGGAGTGACGTGGGTGACGGGATGGAATGGGAGAGTTTCACGAGGTTGTCGGCCGATGATGCGATGGGCCGGATAAACTTCGTGAGGCAGCAGTGCGAGCATGCAACGGAGGCTCTCGGGGCGACAACAACGCGTGGCGAGGGCGGCACGGCAACTGGCGTCGCAGGTGGGGAAGGGGTCATGGTTGTACACGGCGTCGGGGTGACATGGCCACGTGCGCCTTCTGCCGAATAGCTGACGCACACAAGTGGCGGAAGACATGGAAGATGACGGCCGCACATGGGCTTGTCGATGGCCGTCTGCTGCGCTGCTGCTAGGTGGGACTATGATGTCGACATGAGGCGGTTGGGAGCGGGCGCACGTGCGCGAGCTCGGGCGTGGGCGGCAGCGCGCGAGGGAGGGATGAACGAGCCATGGGCCACAGGGAGAGAGGAAGAAAAGAGACCGAGCAGGCCGAGGAGAAGAAAAAGTAGAAGGGGTGTCCCAAATAAACAGTGGCTTTTAATATTTTCCAGAGGAGGTTTAAAAAGGAATTTTGAGTATTTGAATTTGAATTTGAACTTGAATTCCATATTTGAGCTCAGGGGATTTTGGGGAATTTTTATGACAGATTTCTGAGGTTGATTTTGAAGGAAAATTTGACCCACACTTTGGCACACACTTCAAGAAGTTAAGAGCCAAATTTTGAAAATAAATTTTATTTAAATTAGGTTTTTCTCGGACACAAAAAACATGGGCATTACAAAACCAAGGTGAATTAGAAGGAGGGGCATTTGCAACAAATCATTTTATATGGGAATCTTGAACTTAGGGTGATATTTGGGTTTTTCCTTGAAATTTTCACTAAAAGAAATAAAAACGAGGGGGAAAACATCTACTAGCTACTGCAACTGGCCACTAAGGCACGTGAACGAGGTGGATCATTAGCATATGATTAATTAAATATTAACTATAAAACTTAAAAAATAGATTTATTTAATTTTTTAAAAAAATTTTATATAAAAAGTTTTTGCACGAAATATACCTTTTAGCTGTTTAGAAAACGTACTTATGGAAAATGAGAAAGTGGTAAAGCCCAAAAGCTTTCCCGTACGGTGCCTAATAGCCGGTGTGGGCGTGATCCACATGGAGAAAGGACGAATGTATCAGAAGCAGCAAGTCGAG
The DNA here is from genome assembly GCA_003991445.1 of Oryza meyeriana var. granulata. Lineage (NCBI taxonomy): Eukaryota > Viridiplantae > Streptophyta > Magnoliopsida > Poales > Poaceae > Oryza > Oryza meyeriana. The sequence goes on along the minus strand of RYFJ01001176.1, from coordinate 270,909 downwards.
TTAGTCTGAGGCGATCGAGGAGCAGTCGAGCAGATCGTGAACAAGATGGGCTTGAGATTGAACCATATGGACGTTGAACAGTTGGTGTAGGCATCGAACATAATGGGAGGCGATCATGGTGGGCGTTCCTTGAGAACTATGGTCCGCAAAACATATTCTGAGGTGGTTGAGCGCAGCAATCGACGATGGTAACATGGCATGGCAGATATAAATGTGATATATGATCTGAAAACGACCCTAGCTAGCTAGCACAAGTTATACAAGAAGATGGGAGGGCATAACTTGTCAGCAAAAACAGCACGAGGTTGGGATTATGAAATTGTGAAGTCACGACTTTCAATTAAAATTAAGAATCCAAGGTAAGCATAAGATCATGTTCGGAGAAGTGCTTAGAGAGATCCTAAAAATTAGTTGGTGAGAATTTGTATAAACTGGACAGCACCCTAACTTCTAGCTACTAGTTTATTTCTAGATTCTGTAGCCAAATCTGGAATGATGGATTCTAGGTCTACTGAGTCTTAGAATCTGAAATAATAATCTAGACTATTTGAGGAGTTGAAGATTTTAGAAATAGCTATAATCCTACAACTACGAAAAACTCCCTCAAACATGCCCCAAATCTTGTTGTTTATTATTTTTCTATTTAAGTATTATTAAATCATGTCAAAAATAAATTTGACACACGAGGATCGAGGATGAGTAGAAACTCAGTTTTTTTTCTCCCAAAGGGCTTATGAAACAAATACTAAAACTAAGAATCCATTTATACTACATAATTTTATTTTTGAAATTCTTATTATTAAAACAGATGAAAGATTTTTTTAGGATGGAATTTATATATAAATATTCAAATTTTGTACTATTAATTCCAAAAAAACAATATATAATTATCCAAATTTTCATAATATGAATATGTTCTTAAAGATATAAAAATTATCTAATATAGTTACTTAATTTGCAGTAAGAATATAAGTATATAGTTAAATTGTGAGTAAATTTCACAAAACCATGTGTATTATGGTCCATTTTGTATAAAACCACAGCGATTGTGGCATCTCGCACATAACTTCTTCTGGTTCTTGAACTTCTTCGGTGTAGGGTTCTTGAACTCACCTTCGGCATAGGGTTCGATTGACTGCTCCTCGAAATCACCTTCTATACGCGGCAAAACATAAACAAACAAAAGGCACCAAATCAAAGCTTGTTGTAGACAACTAGTGTCATCGTGTAGATCTCATTTTTAGAAAAATTTTGAGAGTTCAATGGGCTCAAACGGTGTTATGGTTAAAAAGATATGAATTTTTGAAGTTCAAAGCATTTTCTAGATAATAGAAAAGTATTTAAAAGAATTTTGAAAAAAAAATTGTTTTTAGAACAGTGGCTGGCAGGTGGGGCTCAGGGTCAGAGAGAGAGAGAGAGGAGGGGAGTGTAGCGGTCTCGTGACCTGTTGGGCCGGAGGGGGAAGATGGGCTGATGGCTCTTGGTCTTAGGCCGAGCAAGCTATCGTGGCCGGCCCAAAGGCCACGGCTTGGCCTGGCCGGGCCGACCCAACGTGGCTCGGGTGGCCCACGGCGGCTGGCGTGGCCTGCCACGTCGGCACGAGCTGGGGAGGGAAGAGGCCGGCTGAGAGATCGATGGTCGACGACGCCCAATGGTGTTCAGCCAATCCACGGCGAACCTCGGCGAGCGAGTTGTGGCGGCGGGTAGTGGAGAAGGTGGCGAAGGTTTTGAGTAACTTGGATTGGCCGGGGATCGACGGGAGGCGGTGGAACGCGATGGCACATTCTCGCCGGCGAGGTGGTGGCGCGGGAGGTCACCGGCGACGACCATTCTAGCTTCAGAGGGCTTCAGGTTGGGTTCGGTCGGGGTGCGCATGCGCAAATCAGAGAAAGGGAGAGGAGGGGAGGTGAAACCTTTGACAGTGACGGCGAATCGCGCTGGTGGCTATGGTAGACAGCGGCGGCCCAATTTTGGTGTTTTGCCACCGGCGGCGATTGGGCGACGGCAAGCGGCGGAATAGGGTCGCGAGGGGATGAGGGATGCGGAGGTGTGGGGCGGCATGGGGTGTTGGGTGGCCGGAGGTGGTGGAACATGACGGTGGAGGAGAGAGGACGATGACGGTGGTAGCTTGCTGCTATGAGGCCGACAGAGGGCTCCGGGTCAATTATAGCGGAGGCCCGCTACTCCGACAGCGGAGCAAGGCGGTGGCCCGGCTCTCGACATGGCGGTCAATGTCGGTGGCACGGCGTAAGGGGCGGCAGTGCTTGGCTGTGCTCGGCTGGTTGAGGCGGCTGCGGGGTAGAGAGCGAGGTGGCATCATCATGATGCCAGCCGGAGCGGACGGAGAAGGAGTCGGGAGTGATGCGGGTGACAGGATGGAACGGGAGAGTTTTGCGAGGTTGTTGGCCGATGATGCGATGGGCCGGATAAACTTCACGAGGCAGCAGTGCGAGCGTACAATGGAGGCTCTCAGGGCGACAACAACGCGTGGCGAGGGCGGCGCGGCAACTGGCGTTGCAAGTGGGGAAGGGGTCATGGTTACACACGGCATCGGGGCGACGTGGCCACGTGCGCCTTCTGCCGAATAGCTGGCGCACACAAGTGGTGGAAGACGTGGAAGACGACGGCCGCACGTGGGCCTGTCGACGGCCATCCGTTGTGCTGCTGCTAGGTGGGCCTGTGATGTCGGCGTGAGGCGGTTGGGAGCGGGCGCATGTGCACGAGCTCGGGCGTGGGTAGTGGCACACGAGGGAGGGATGAGCAGCCTATGGGCCATGGGGACAGAGGAAGAGAAGAGGCCGAGCGGGCTAGGGAGAAGAAAAAGTAGAAGGGGCATCCCAAATAAACAGTGGTTTTTAATATTTTCCAGAAGAGGTTTAAAAAGGAATTTTGAGAATTTGAATTTGAATTTGAATTTGAACTTGAATTCCATATTTGAGCTCAGGGGATTTTGGGGAATTTTTATGAGAGATTTCTAAGGTTGATTTTGAAGGAAAATTTTGACCCACACTTTTGGCACACTTCAAGAAGTTAAGAGCCAAATTTCGTAAATAAATTTTATTTAAATTAGGTTTTTCTCGGACGCAAAAAACATGGGCATTACAAAACCAAGGTGAATTAAAAGGAAGGGCATTTGCAACAAATCATTTTATATGGGAATCTTGAACTTAGGGTGATATTTGGGTTTTTCCTTGAAATTTTCCATAAAAGAAATAAAAAGGAGGGGGAAAGCATCTACTAGCTACTGCAACTTGCCACTAAGGCACGTGAACGAGGTGGATCATTAGCGTATATATATATAGATACACTCACACACACACATACATACACCTGCATGCATACACTTTTTTTATAGGGGAAGTATGTACTGTTTTTTATTTAAGTAGCAGTATAGTATATATCTTTTTATTTAGTAGCGGTATATACCTATTTTTTATTTAGCAACGGTATATATCTTTTTTATTTGGTAGGGTATATATCTTTTTTTATTTGGCAGTGGTATATATTTTTTTATTTTGTAGCGGTATATATCTTTTTTTATTTGATAGCGGTATATACCTTGTTTTTATTTGGTAACGGTATATACCTAAAGTATCAATCGATGACTGGCTACAGATGGACGGTAGATGCAAGCAGAAGTATATACTCCTATGGAGTATAGAACCACTACCAAATATATATTGTGTGTGTACTATTATATATACCTTTAACCTTACAACTTTACTATTCACAAACTCAGTGTACTGTTTAAATTCACTGTTCATGCTTTTACTGTTCACTTGTACTGTTTACAAACCCTTATATTCTTTAGGATCTTATTTTTACGGTTGGTGAAACCACTGGTACAGCCGGGTGTAAGACAAAATAACTGTGTTATCCTACTCGGTACTCACCATATTTATCACTTATTTATTTTTAGAAGCAGCTTTCAAAGATATCCCTAGTCATATTTTTTCTGACAGAGAGTTTATCTTCTCCCAGGCAGTTCCACCCAAAGGGAACACTTCTTTACCGATACTGGTTCTCCCTGATGCCTATACGAGATGCAGGCTATAAACGAGAACTATCGAAGAGTTTTCTCCTATAGGGTCCCTAGCATAAACACTCTTCCAGAAAAAAATAGACAGGAAAAACTTAAAGAAAACTACTTCATAATAAAAACAAATAAGTTTACATATGGTTTTTTCTTTCGGGAACCCCGAAGGATGATACAAACACTTACTTGCTTACCTTACACAAATGTAAATTACACTCCTTGCTTCAATATACTTGCAAGGTTTCTTTTTGGCAATCTACTACTACTAGGACTAAGGCTTGAGAGTGGTTGTGAGCTCTTCCTGAGGGAGTTCTTGCTTCCTCGATACCCCTTTGGCTTGGCCAACTCCTCCTTTTATAGAGGTCGTGAGGAGACTCGTCCGAGCTTCGTCCTTATCTTCAACAACACGGTGCTTCATGAGCTGGCACCCACGAGCATCTTTTATTCGGCTGAAGTGAGACACGCGTGCCTTTCCTTTCGCCGAAAGTTATTCTTCACAGTATTCTTTAGCAAGGACTTGTCCTTCACCGCCGAAAATGCTCTTGATTCATTCGGCCTAAATTGCGTGCATTATCACTCTACACTTGTAGAGTGTCCCTCCATTATCACTTTATTCTTTGTAGAGTATCTTTCTGGACTTATTTTTTACTTTACCTTAGTCCATAATTGAGGCACTTTAGGCGTTGATTCAATTTCTCAATTTAGGGTATATGTTCTTCTACGCCCGAAAGATTGATAATACCTTATCAATATAACTTTTCATATATATTTCATATGTTAACTATTCTTTCTAATGGTCTGGCTGCCTATGTCCTCCGATATCCATAGTATCCATCTCGGATAAAGAAATGTCAAATTTATCATCATATGATCTTCTTATTTCTTCAAAATTTTCATTCATTTCTTGTTTTAATTCTTTAAATATTTCTTCCTTTAACTCCTTCTTCCATTGTGGGGAGACTTCTTCGAATTTTTCTATTATCTTCCAATCAATATATTCACCATCTAAGGGATCTACTCCTTTGGTTAAGCATTCTTTATATGTAGGTTTCTTAGATGATCCTTCTTCCTTTATATTTGAATAATATGTGGACTCTGGAGTCTTCTTGTTTTTGGCTTTCTTGCATTTCTGAATATATTCTTTTGTAGCTGGCTCCAAATAGTAATTTATTCCTAAAATTTTTCTTGCTTGACTTAATGCTTCGTCAATATCTTTATATTTCTTCCACGATAAACCTCCCATTAACTTTGCATCTATTTTTTGAGCTATTATTTCTTCAAAAGATATATAGACCCCTGGGAGTTTTCCATCAAACACCACATATATGGGTTTTTGTTCTATTATTTCATGGTTTTCTGTTTCTTGTATAAATCCATTTAGCAGGTGGAAATATTCAGCAAGGCTATTTAATATTGATAGCATATAGCCCTTCTCTTCTCTTTTGTTGTTATATTGGTACCAGAAATTGTCCAAAATGCATTCCTGCACTTCATCTATGATTATATGGTTTTTGGGCTTAAACTTATAGGAATTCTGTGGAAATATCTTAAGCTTGTTGTCATCTCCAAAAGTGAAGAATTCAACTCCATTATAGTTCATTGATTTCTTCATTCCTGCAAAATAGATAAGCGAGAGAGCAAATCAGGTAAATGGTTATCCTTTTCCTTAATATGCTCAAATACAACTTTATATCCATTTCCAATAATAATATCTTCAAATAAGATCCACCTCCTGGTAGAACTCTTCTTACTATTAAGCTGATTATAATATCTACATATTGCTTCACAATCTGTTCTAACTATAAATTCCTTGAAACCTAAATAGAGTCTAAAAGCATTTATTGCATTAATTATTGCAAGTACTTCTCTTGTCTGTATATTCACAGTTTTTAATTTATAACTTCCAGAGGCATATCTACATATTTTTTCTTCTGTTTTGGATGAGAATTTAGTAGGTCTTTGTTTTAATACAGCACCCCAGCCTTGTTGGGATGCATCTGTTTCAATAATGAAATAATTTTCATCTAATGGTAATTCTAAGGGTTTTAAACCTCTGACCCTTTCTTTTATTATTCTAACTAGTCTAATGTCTTTAGAATTGAAGTATCTTTAACCATTTTTTTTCTTAATTTCGCATATAAAGGTCCTGCTAATTTTGCTAAATTGTCTATGTGATTTCTAACATAATTTATTATCCCTAAGAATTGTTGTAACTCCTTTTTATCATTCATGACATCAGGAAATTGTAGGATTTTCTTAGCAATGTGTTCTTGTAAATGTATTTTTCCTTCTCCTATCTCATGACCAAGGAAATTGATTTTCCCCTTGCAAATTTCCATCTTTTTCTTGGATAGAATTAACCCATTTTGTTCCACTTTTCTAAAAAATATTTCCAGGTGAGCAATATGCTCCTTATATGTTTTTGAGAAGACTAACAAGTCATCTATTGTCGGAGGATGAAACCTCGACGGCGGGAAGTCAGGAGACCCCCCTTTGAGATTCGGCCAGGGGAGTAGTTCTCAGGTGAAGCCGGCGTCAGGAAGAAAGATGGTTAGATGAATCGGCGAAGAAGACGAGAGGAAGCAGGGTTCGGACCGTCCGAACCGGGATCGGACCGTCCGAATCCTGGGGGCCCAAGCTGGAGGCAGAGAGGTCCGGACCGTCCGCTTCGGGTCCGGACCGTCCGAACCGTGGTAATCGCACGGGGCGTCCGGGAAGACGATCAACAGTTGCGCACAGAGGAGACAGGAGGATTTAGACAGGTACGGGCCGCCGGAGCGTAAAACCCTACTCCTGTGTGTATGCTATGTGGGAGAATGTGGTTTGCTGTGTTACAAGGTGAGCTCAGCCCGCTTGCCGGCGCTGAGGAAGAAGAACAGTAGGTAGAGAGTGAGCTCAGGTGCAGAGGGCTGAGAGTTAGAGAACCTCCCTCCAGTTCAATGTGTGCTGTCTAAGGCCGGAGCTCCCCCGCCCTCCCGCTCTCGGTGGCTTGGATCCTCCTTTATAGAATCAGGGGAGTCCACAGTGCCAGTTCACGGGGAGAGAGGAAGCGCTGTCTTGTTGTACGCCTCTGCCTGCTGCCACCTGCTGCGCCTACCGGGAGTAGGTCGGCTACGGGCGGCCTAGTCTTCGGGACGTGGGGATGTGACGGAGCGTCTGGTCATCTCGGTTGTTGCCTCCCATGTCAGCTGGAGTACAGAGATGTGACAGAGGCCGTCGCCCTCCGCTGCCATAGGGCAGAGAACCGAGGTCCTCTTAGTCAAAAGGCTCTGACGGTATTTGTCGGGTGTTCACGGGGGGCCGTCTGGGACGGTCCACGCGTGGCAAGGGCAGGCGACAGGCCTGTCGCCTCGTCATTAAGTGTAGGTAGTTGGGGAGCTGGTCAACGAGTTCTTCGGTGGATCGCCCCTGGAGCCGTGGCGATCGGCCACCTGAGGTCGAGTCGGTCAGCCTCGGGGCCCGGGCATCGGCATCCGGGACCGGGGGATCGGCACCCCGGGACGGGGTATCGGTGCTCGGCCCAGGAGCGTAGCCGCTGGAGACGGCGCCCGGGACGAGCCCGGGGCCGATGGCTAGGCGCCCCGGGGAGTGCCGGGCCGATGCGATGATGCCCGGGGACGAGCCCGGGCCGATGGAGAGATGACCCCCGGGAACTGACGTGGCTGATGACCCACGCGTCCCTAGGGCATGTGGGACCCCGTGTCCCATTTCGCCGACAGTGGCTCCCTGGCCTGTTGCTCGGCCAGACCGCTTCGGGCAGGAACGGGCCACGTCCTTGAAAAAACGAGGGACGCTGGGTCGCCTGGTTTATCTTGACTGGTGGAGCTTGACGTCTTTGGTGCTTTAGAACGGGATGAAACAACTGCCCGGGACCCGGCGTCGCCAGCGAGTTCTTCGTGGCGACCCGCTGGCTGGAGAGTCGCGGCACGAGAGGGGTTCGTCCAATCGAAGAGCCACCGAGACAGGTCCCGCGCCTGGTCCTGAGATGGAGGCACGGGAGAAGGAAAACTCTCCGGGAGGAAGCGTACGGGCCAAGAGGCCGGCTCGCGTCCCGGGGGTGTGAGTTGCCGTGCACGAGGAGTCGCGGCGTTTTCCTCGCGTACGGAGGAAAAGCTGTTTGCGTGGGAGTCGCGGTAGTTCGCGAGGAAGTCGCGGTAGTTCGCGGAAGGCGCGGAGGCCGTGGTTGAGTCCGCTGCCCCGGAGGCCAGGGTTCTTCGACCGGCGGTGACCATCTTGTAGAGGATGCTAACGAAGAGGTTGAGGAAGACGCCGGTTTCCTTCTGACGCCGAGGCGCCTTCGGGCCCGGGGCCCTCCATCCCCCAGAGCGGCCCTTCTTCTATTGTCGCCCGGGGTTCCCGGTCCGAAGGAGGCCAGCGACCTCTCCCCGTGCGACGGCATCTCCGGGCCCTCGCTCGTGCTTGCGCTCCGGTTTTGCTGTCTTGTACGAGAGAACATTTGTATAGTATATGATCATGTCTATATTTTCGTACCTTGGTCTATTGCGTTGTTCGGAGGTTGCCTGGTGTTCGGGGCCTGTGTCGGGAACGCGAGTATCGGGCGTCGTCCGACAGCGAGATCCAGCAGCTGCGAACATGCCGTCGGGCCCTATGGCCCCTGTCCGGGCCCTGGGTGCGCTGTCATTCCCTGGGAGCTCGGTCCCCAGGGGGCATCGAAACGCGACGTCGCCCGCTGGTTCTCGGGAATGGTTCCCCTGGGCGCGAGCTCTTGGCGGAGCTGGTGGAGCGACAAAGTTCGCAGGTTCGGCCCCGTCCGTCTTCCGGGGTGCCCGGGGCCCTCCGCGCCCTCCGGAGCTATTGGCCCAGGGGGCAATAGTGAGGCTGCGAGGGCACTTTTGATTCGCCGAGAGCCCCTCGGGACTTTGATCCTGCCGGGCTCGGGGTCGCCAGGTAACGAAGCCCCCGGCGCCTCAGCGGCGGCCGGGGAGAGCTGGCCAGGTCGGGCACCGCAGCCCGCCCCGGAACCTAGGCTGACCATGCAAATAGAGGAAGAATACAAGTTGAGTAGTATGTAAAGTTGGATAAGGTAACGTATCTGGATATTGCGAAGGGCGGCATGGCTTCGCGAGCACCATCCCAGGGACGGGAGTGTTGTTCTCCTCGGGAGCGCCAGCATCGGGCCGATCCGCCGTGAATCGCTGTCGCGCCAGGTCCCCGGGGGCCCGGGGCTGGCACCAAAGTGCCGCGGGCCCGAGCGCGAGACTTGCGGAATTGGTTGAGTCTGGAGGCTCGGTCCTTCCGTCTTCCGGATTCGGGGGTCCTCCGTGCCCCGGGCCCCGTTGGCCTAGGGAGCACAGCGATGCCGCGACGACAGCTCTACATGATGAACCATGAGAGCACTTGGCTCGTTCCCTTGTCCATTCCATGCTGCGAGCCGTTGCGTCTACCACCTCCTAGGGGCCTCTTCGCGGTCGCGACCGAGCGAGGAAAGGGATTTGCGCATAAGGAATCTGCCCCCTAGCAGCGGAAAAAACCAAGCCCGAAGCCAACCAGGCGGGGCACTGCAAGCCGGGGCTTAACGATGTCCGGGGTTAGCAGATGGGATACGGTAGCTCGCTGGTAGGGAACAGATGCTTAGGCGCAACACCCAGCCACCGCATGGGCGGCCCGATTATGCCCCCGGGGGGAGATCGCCACGATCGCACACAAAGAAAGGATAAGGGCACGAGCCCGGAAACGATAATAAAAGTATTACTATGGAAGCGAATACACATGGGGCCCGGCCTCGTCAGTGCTGAGGTTTAGAGGCACTTACAGGATGTTTTCAGATAATATTTGTGGAGATGCTCCCAGGCTTACCGAGCCCGGTTGGGAAGTTCCGATCACCTGGAGGGCCTTTCCACGGGGGGAAGATTTCATTCCGACCGTACGAAGATACGGCGGAGATTCGAACCCCAAACCTGAAGTGATCGGGCCCGAACCTGACGCCAAGGATAGCGCTTGAGGCCTTGCTGGTAACGAGCGACGCGGAGGAGCGCGCCACCTTCGTTCCTCGAGGAAGTCGAGGTTTTCGAGCTGCATATTGTCGTGGTTGATGTTTGTCGATGTAGCGCTGTACCCCGAGAGCCGAAGGAGAGGGTTGGGACAGAACGGCTTCGCCCGGTACACCAGGAAGAAACGGGGTCTCCCGGGCGCCCCGGTATCGATGTAGCGCTGTACCCAAAGCCGAGAAGAGTCCTGGCGACAGAACGGCTTCGGCCTGGTACACCAGGAAGAAACTAGGTCTCCCTGGGCGCCCAGCTTGGTGTGGCATGAATCGTCCCAAGGACCGCCGGGGAAAGGTCTACTCTACACATAGTGAACTGTGAGAGCGTCCGGTTCGTTCCCTTGTCACCCATGCTACGAGCCGTGGCGTCGATCACCTCCCGAAGGCGTTGTCGTGGTCGCGCCCGTACTGTGGCTGGATTTGCGCATAACCCAGCCGCCGTACGGGCGCGGCCCAATGATACCTCCAGGGGGGAGACTGCCCCGAACGCAACACATGGGAAACAACGAAAGGAACGAGACCGGGAAGGATATTAAAAATGCTGCTTATGTAAAGTGTATATACACATGGGCCCGGTCAGCGCTGGAGTTTCCGGAGAAGTCCGGCGCTGGCCGGGTTCACCGTAACTATACTAGGACGTTTATACAGATAGATTTTGTGGAGATACTTGATGTGCCTGGAGATGGAGCTCGGACTGCTTCCCTCGCGAGCTTGAGTCGGCATGTGCCTCGGGACCCGGGGCCCCGGCTAGCGCTAAGGATATACGTCCGGGACCCGGGGGCCCGGACTGGGATACGGTTTTTGATATAAGCCGGGTTCCGGGGCCGGGCTTGAATATGGATGTGAGACGACCTTCCGGACGCATTCGCCGGGGCGGTGCGTCCGGGCTATCGCGCCCTTTCCGGGTGTCGCGTTCCTAGGCTTGCGTCGCCTTGGCGAGGCCGCCCTGGTTCGGCAATCGGTGTCGGCCCGGGGCACAGATTCGGGAATCGTGCCTCGGCTCAAACATGCGCCCGGGAGCCAGGGGCTCCGACCAGGAGTAGTTATGCGCCCGGGAGCCAAGGGCTCCGACCGGGGCTAGGTACGCACCCGGGAGCCAAGCTCTGACCGGGGCTAGATACGCGCGCCCGGGAGCCAGGGCTCCCGACCGGGGCTATGTTACGCGCCCGGGAGCCAGGCTCCCACCGGGGTACGCGCCCGGGAGCCAAGGGCTTCCGACGGGGCTAATACGCCCGGGAGCCAAGGGCTCAACCGGGCTAAATACGCCCGGGCGAAGGGCTCGACCGGGGCTTAAGGGCTTTACGCGCGCCCGGGAGCCAAGGCTTCGACGGGGCTAGATACGCGCCCGGGAGCCAAGCTCCGACCGGAGTAGGTACGCGCCGGGGAGCCAAGGGCTCGACCTGCTAGATACGCGCCCGGAGCCAAGGGCTTCGACCGGGAGTAGGTACGCGCCCGGGAGCCAAGCTCCGACCGGGCTCGGCCTACTGCCGCTCCTCGAGAAGTTTGGACAAGGGCTGGACGGCGCGGCACTCCGTAAGGTCGTGCCGGTCCGTCTGGTGGAAGGCGCACCATCCCCGGGCCATTGCCGGTGGCGGCGGCGCACGTGCAGCCCTTTGCCGCTTACCGCCGCCGTCGTCGTCCTCGTGGGCGATGTCGCCCCGGGGGCTGCCCGCAGCAGCCAAGGCGGAGCTCTCGGCGGCCGCCTTGGCCTTCTGGCGCTTCCTCCTGGTCGGGCGCAAGGCGGAACGCGAGGACTCGCCGGCTCCTGCATGATTGCCGGCGGTGATCAGGCGATGGGCCGCACCTACGAGGTCGGCGACTTCGCCGAGCCACCGCCTTTCCCGACCGCTACCCCGGTGGAAGCCGGGGGGTGGCGCAGGAGAGCTTTCACCGCCAGGAAGGCTTTCTGCGGCGTCGCCGGCTGGATGTCTTGATGGTGGCGCGCCGTGGAGTGGCGCGCCTGTTCACGCCTCACGAATGAGGCCGCGGCGGACCCAGCCGGGCACTTACCGACTCCCTCCGCAAAGGGAGGTGCCGAGGCCGCTCGACCAGGCCGCCACTGGGTGAAGTCGGCCCGTGCAGCGCGCGCCGCGTGCTCCCATGAAGACGTGGGGGAACGCGGTGAGCTAGCCAGAGGGCTAGCATTGTCCGGCGGGGTGAAGCCGCCGGACTCGTCGTCAAAATCCCGCTGATGATGATGGCCGCCTGCCATGGAGCGCGCCGGTGTTGGAGTCGCCGGCGTAACACCTGAAAAGGAAACTCCCCCTACCTGGCGCGCCAGCTGTCGGAGGATGAAACCTCGACGGCGGGAAGTCAGGAGACCCTCTTTTGAGATTCGGCCAGGGGAGTAGTTCTCAGGTGAAGCCGACGTCAGGAAGAAAGATGGTTAGTTGAATCGGCGAAGAAGACGAGAGGAAGCAGGGTTCGGACCGTCCGAACCGGGATCGGACCGTCTGAATCCCGGGGGCCCGAGCTGGAGGCAGAGAGGTCCGGACCGTCCGCTTCGGGTCCGGACCGTCCGAACCGTGGTAATCGCACGGGGCGTCCGGGAAGACGATCAACAGTTGCGCACAAACGAGACAGGAGGATTTAGACAGGTTCGGGCCGCCGGAGCGTAAAACCCTACTCCTGTGTGTATGCTATGTGGGAGAATGTGGTTTGCTGTGTTACAAGGTGAGCTCAGCCCGCTTGCCGGCGCTGAGGAAGAAGAACAGTAGGTAGAGAGTGAGCTCAGGTGCAGAGGGCTGAGAGTTAGAGAACCTCCCTCCAGTTCAGTGTGTGCTGTCTAAGGCCGGAGCTCCCCCCCCCCCCCGCCCCCCCCGCTCTCGGTGGCTTGGATCCTCCTTTATAGAATCAGGGGAGTCCATAGTGCCAGTTCACGGGGAGAGAGGAAGCGCTGTCTTGTTGTATGCCTCTGCCTGTTGCCACCTGCTGTGCCCACCGGGAGTAGGTCGGCTGCGGGCGGCCTAGTCTTCGGGACGTGGGGATGTGACGGAGCGTCTGGTCGTCTCGGTTGTCGCCTCCCATGTCAGCTGGAGTACAGAGATGTGACAGAGGCCGTCGCCCTCCGCTGCCATACCGGGCAGAGAACCGAGGTCTCTTAGTCAAAAGGCTCTGACGTATTGTCGGGTGTTCACGGGGGGGCCGTCCTGGGACGTCCACGCGTGGCAAGGCAGGCGACAGGCCCTGTCGCCTCGTCATTAATGTAGGTAGTTGGGGAGCTGGTCAACCGAGTTCTTCGGGTGGATCGGCCCCTGGAGCCGTGGCGATCGGCACCTGAGGTCAAGTCGGTCAACCTCGGGCCCGGGGCATCGGCATCCGGACCGGGGGATCGGCACCCGGGTCCGGGGTATCGGTGCTCGGGCCCGGGAGCGTAGCCAATGGAGACGGCGCCCCGGGGACGAGCCCGGGGCCGATGGCTACGGCGCCCCGGGGACATGCCCGGGGCCGATGGAGACAGCGCCCCGGGGACGTGCCCGGGGCCGATGGCGATGATGCCCCGGGGACGAGCCCGGGGCCGATGGAGAGATGACCCCCCGGGGAACTAACGTGGCCGATGACCCACGCGTCCCCAGGGCATGTGGGACCCCCTGTCCCATTTCGCCGACATCTATATAGACTAACACAAATTCTTGATTTTTATTAAATATGTTTTGCATCTTTTTTTGAAATAGGGCAGGGGCATTTTTTAACCCTAGTGCATAACAAGCCATTCGTAGTGTCCTGAGGCATGTAAATGCGGTCCACTCTATGGATTCTTCTGCCATTTTTACTTACCAAAACCCAGCTTTTAAATCAAATTTTAAAAAATATTTACTACCTTGTATTCTATTGATCCATTCTTGCTTATTAGGAATGTTATAAGCGTCTTCTATGGTATTATCATTTAACCTTTTGTAATTGATGACCATCCTTGATTTTTCTCTAACTTCTTCAGCATGATTTCTTACTATGAATGATGCCGATCTATGTGGGCTCCTACTTTCTCTTATTGCTCCGAGTTTTAATAATTCTTCTGTATGCATTTTAAACTCTTCTATATCTTTTGGGGTTGCTTCTATTGGGCATGTTTTAATTATATGGTCTGGGTTTATTATATTAATTTTACAAGTAATTGAATTCCTCTCCCAGTATTTCATCGGGATTTCTCCTATTATTTGAGTGTCTTCTAATCTTTGGACAATTCTTTCAATATCTTTTTTAGACTTAATATCTCTATACCAGTTTGGTGCAAATGACTGTAGCCCTATGCATTCTATATTGGAATTTGATATATAATAGTCATCTATATTCTCACTTAGCTCATAATCTACACTTATTTCTTCAGTGTCGGGACTTGACGTATCAAGATTATCTAGACTTTTTGAGGTTAGCCCACCACGCTTTCGTACCTCTGAGATATATGGAACATCGTCCTGATATGGAATAAATATAATTCCTTTTTCATGTATTACTGTGGTTTGTACCGACCGTTGTAAAAACCTTAAGCCAATTATCATATCATCATTTATCATTGATAAATCTCTTATTGTAATCTCATCTATTATATATTTCGTCCCATTAATATACATTTCAATATTGTGAGCTAACTGGTTATGAATTTTCTTTATTCTAGACATATCTGTAGAGATTTCTGCCTTATCATCATCTATAGTATGAACTATTTCTGGGCATTTCATGAAATATTTGTTGTGGATAATATTCTTTGTACATCCTGTGTTCTACTTTACTTTCTTGGTTTTGGGGGATTTTTATATCTGTGCCTTTGTTCTTTTTTAAGTTTTTTATCCTAGATAGTTCTCTGTAGAAATAAAGTTCTTTATCTCTTATTTTAGGCCACTCACTTTTCATTGAATTATTATATTCTACTGCTATTTCTTTTAATTTATCCTCATAGTATTTTATTTTACCTTCTTGATCTAACCTTTCCATAAATTCAGAAATCCTATGTCTTCGGTTATCTATGATATCTTTGACAGAAGTTTCTGCATCTAGGTCATCTGCGGTTCTAGGCTTATAATTTAAAAATCTAATGCTGGTATTTCCTTTACCATTCTGGTAACTTATGTAATTTTCGGGCTGACTCAAAGTTTTACTTTCTATTAGTTTACTAATTTTCCATTCTTCTCCTGCCCTTTCTTCAGAACTTATTTTTAAAGGGCTCATAAATGTTATTCCTTTGGATTGCATGCTTTCAATCACATCGTTTACATTTAATTTATATTTAGATGCACTTCTATTAGTTAGTCTTCCTATGAATTCTATACTTATTAGCAAATTTGTCCCTTTAAATTTTTCATACCCTTTTGTTTGAAAACCAAAACTCATTTTATCTATAAATTCTTTTACGGACATCATCAAGTCTGGAGCTATATAGGTTATTAATCTATTCTCATTCATATCTTCTTCTAAAAACCCTAAAGCTGCTTTGTCTATTGTGTCCCATCTTTTATCCAGCAAGGTTATTAATACTTTTGCTCCTAATTTCTTTCTTGTCATGCCTTTGATTCCTATTATGTACATACCTTGGTGAATATACTTATAACCTACATATTTTAACCTATTTTCAAATTCCTTGGCTACAATTTTTAGCTCGATTGGTTTTGTCAGGACACTCAATTCTACTTCTCTAGATATTCTATATAACCCACTTTTATTCTCAAAAATTCCCATACAATATATTTGTTGAGGCTTTGTTGCTCTTAAAGTGTCTCTCTGATATCTTTCGAGTTGTTTGTCTAATTCTGCAACATCTTCCAGATCATCAACTTCATCATATTTACTTTTTTGCTTATCATTATTGCTTAAAGGTCTGTCATCTCTACTTACTATTCTTCTGAGGAGATTCTTAGATAGGTCCATTTTTTTGAATTTATGGCTTGCGAAGATGCGACTATACCTGATAAAGCTAAAACTATCTCTTTGCTTCCTTGGCTAGAAAGCACTAGAGCTTTTACTTCTTCAATTAACTTCTTGATTTCAACTAATTCTTGGTCTAGGTATCTTAGATCTTCTGTGATACTCTTTTTAACTTTGTCTGAATTTATTAAGACGTCTACCTTCTTATTTAGAGGAATAAAGTCTTCCTTGATATAATCACTGTTTTGAACAATTTTACTTTGCCTTGTCTTAAAATCTTCTAGTAATTTTAAAGCAGAGTTTAATTTACTATTAAGAAAAAAATATTGTTCTTCAACTTACTTATGTTCTTTATGTAACCCTTCAAATTTTTACTCCAAATCGTCCTGTCTTTTCCCCCAATTTATATAGAAATTATATATCAAATCAACAATTAAGTTTAGTTGACTATTATTAGAGAGCCAACTATGTTCTTCAATATGGTTCAGTCTACACCTTAGATTGATATTATCCTTTGTATTTATTACCTTTCCGATATTAGCTTCTAGATTTAAATACTTTAGTTTTTCAATGATGACCAGGCTTTGATACCAACCTTTAACCTTACAACTTTACTGTTCACAAACTCAATGTACTGTTCAAATTCACTGTTCACTTGTACTGTTTACAAACCCTTATATTCTTTAGGATCTTATTTTTACGGTTGGCGAAACCACTGGTACAGTCGGGTATAAGACAAAATAACTGTGTTATCCTACTCGGTACTCACCATATTTATCACTTATTTGTTTTTAGGAGCATATTGCTCACCTGGAAATATTTTTTAGAAAAGTGGAACAAAATGGGTTAATTCTATCCAAGAAAAAGATGGAAATTTGCAAGGGGAAAATCAATTTCCTTGGTCATGAGATAGGAGAAGGAAAAATACATTTACAAGAACACATTGCTAAGAAAATCCTACAATTTCCTGATGTCATGAATGATAAAAAGGAGTTACAACAATTCTTAGGGATAATAAATTATGCTAGAAATCACATAGACAATTTAGCAAAATTAGCAGGACCTTTATATGCGAAATTAAGAAAAAAAATGGTTAAAGATACTTTAATTCTGAAGACATTAGACTAGTTAGAATAATAAAAGAAAGGGTCAGAGGTTTAAAACCCTTAGAATTACCATTAGATGAAAATTATTTCATTATTGAAACAGATGCATCCCAACAAGGCTGGGGTGCTGTATTAAAACAAAGACCTACTAAATTCTCATCCAAAACAGAAGAAAAAATATATAGATATGCCTCTAGAAGTTATAAATTAAAAACTGTGAATAATACAGACAGAGAGATACTTGCAATAATTAATGCAATAAATGCTTTTAGACTCTATTTAGGTTTCAAGGAATTTATACTTAGAACAGATTGTGAAGCAATATGTAGATATTATAATTAGCTTAATAGTAAGAAGAGTTCTACCAGGAGGTGGATCTTATTTGAAGATATTATTACTGGAAATGGATATAAAGTTGTATTTGAGCATATTAAGAGAAAGGATAACCATTTACCTGATTTGCTCTCTCGCTTGCCTATATTGCAGGAATGAAGAAATCAATGAACTATAATGGAGTTGAATTCTTCACTTTTGGAGATGACAACAAGCTTAAGATATTTCCACAGAATTCCTATAAGTTTAAGCCCAAAAACCATATAATCATAGATGAAGTGCAGGAATGTATTTTGGACAATTTCTGGTACCAATATAACAACAAAAGAGAAGAGAAGGGCTATATGCTATCAATATTAAATAGCCTTGCTGAATATTTTCACCTGCTAAATGGATTTATACCAGAAACAGAAAACCATGAAATAATAGAACAAAAACCCATATATGTGGTGTTTGATGGAAAACTCCCAGGGGTCTATATATCTTTTGAAGAAATAATAGCTCAAAAAATAGATGCAAAGTTAATGGGAGGTTTATCGTGAAAGAAATATAAAGATATTGACGAAACATTAAGTCAAGCAAGAAAAATTTTAGGAATAAATTACTATCTGGAGCCAGCAGTAAAAGAATATATTCAGAAATGCAAGAAAGACAAAAACAAGAAGACTCTAGAGTCCACATATTATTCAAATATAAAGGAAGAAGGATCATCTAAAAAACCTATATATAAAGAATGCTTAACCAAAGGAGTAGATTCCTTAGATGGTGAATATATTGATTGGAAGATAATAGAAAAATTCGAAGAAGTCTCCCCACAATGGAAGAAGGAGTTAAAGGAAAAAAATATTTAAAGAATTAAAACAAGAAATGAATAAAAAATTTGAAGAAATAAGAAGATCATATGATGATAAATTTGACATTTCTTTATCCGAGATGGATACTATGGATATCGGAGGACATAGGCAGCCAGACCATTAGAAGGAATAGTTAACATATGAAATATATATGAAAAGTTATATTGATAAGATATTATCAATCTTTCGGGCGTAAAAGAACATATACCCTAAATTGAGAAATTGAATCATATATATATATATATATATATATATATATATATATATATATATATATGATTCAATTTCTCAATTTAGGGTATAGAGGAATTTAGAGGAATTTAAAATGCATATAGGAGAATTATTAAAATTAGGAGTAATAAGGTCAAGCAGAAGTCCACATAGATCTGTAACATTTATAGTAAGAAATCATGTTGAAAATGTTAGAGGTAAATCTAGGATGATCATTAATTATAAAAGGTTAAATGATAATACTATAGAAGATGCCTATAATATTCTAAATAAGCAAGAATAGATCAATAATATATATATATATATATATATATATATATATATATATATATATATATATATATATATATATATATATATATATATATATATATATGGGCTACTGTGCTTCGCGACTGTTGCTACAAATTAGAAGTTTAAATGAGCGATTCAAACCATTCATTATAATCTCTATATTGAAATAAGGTTGGAGACTAAATTTTATATTTTTTAAAATTTTTTACTATTTTTAAGAGGGGTACGCTGTTAGCACGGAGCAAGCTAAGGTGGACTCGCTGATCGAGGAGGCCAACGCGCTGCTCGCGACTTTCCACGTCGGTGACTACTTCCCGTGGCTGGCGTGGGTGGCCGCGTTGGACGGCACGGACGCCAAGGTGAGTCGGACGTTCAAGCGGTTCGATGCGATCCTCGAGGAGATCCTCGCTGCCGCGAGTAGCCCTGGGACCAGTTAACCGAGAAACCGATAACCGAACTGAATTAACCGAATAAGTCGGTTAATTCGGTTTTCGGTGTTCGGTTCGGTTCTTGTTTTTTGTTTGTTCGGTAGTCGGTTTTTGGTTCGGTTTTTAAGTTCAATTAACCGATCTACCGAAAAACCGAATAGCGTCTCGTGCCCGCCGCTCGTGCTCCGCGCCCCGCAGCCGCCCGCCCGCCCGTGCCCCGCGCCCAGCAGCGCCCGTGCCCCGCGTCCCGCGCCCCGCAGCGCCCGTGCCCCGCGCCCCGCGTCCCGCGCCCCGCAGCCGCCCGTGCCTCGCGCCCCACGTCCCGCGCCCCGCAGCCGCCCGTGCCCGCGCCCCGCAGCGCCGATCGCCCGGTCGCTCGGTTATTTCGGATTAACCGATTAACCGAACCGAATTAACCATAACCGAACTGGTCGGTTATTGGTTTTTTCCCTAGAATTTCGGTTGCCATTTTCCAATAACCGAATTATATTCTAACCAAATTAACCGAACCGTTTAAACCGAATTAACCGAAATCCCAGGCCTAGCCGCGAGCGACGAGGTGACACGAGCCGCGGGAATAGGAGCGCACCACGACGCATTCCTGCATGTGCTGCTGGCGCTTCAGAACGACCGGACAGTGACGAATGTGCGATTGACAAGAGACAACGTGAAGGCGCTAGTGGAGGTAAAAAAATGACTGCCAACGGTTGACGCAAATCTATTCCAAGCTATAGTAAATTAGCAGTACTATGCAAAACATATGGTTACATGCAAAAGTACATAATGCGAAGTCACACTCACCATAATTAATCAACTTACCTATTTTAATACCCTCTCCGTTTTTTAAATAAATGATACTAGCAGTATTCAGTTTTAAACTTAATTTAACCGCTTGCACTAGTTGAAAATATTTATAAATACTTGGTTATATCATCGAAGTGCGTAGCGCTATAAATATAACCATACAACTTTTATTCATCATAATATAAATATTTAGAAATAATTTGTGGTCCAAGTAAGATGACCGTAGTCGTAGTGATAATTATTCGAAAACAAAGGGAGTAATTGTTTTCCTGGTTCACAAGGACCCCACCGGTGGAAACAAATTTCTCAACCCCGCACCCTCTCCCCAACTGCCGACTTGGTAAAGGGCCTTGCCCTAATAGGCCCGTGAGGTGAAATCCCCTCTCTCCCCGGGCCTAGCCCCGCCAGGGAAATTGCCACCCTTAGATAGAAAGGTGGTACAGTTGGAGCCACGAGCCATGACGTCAATGATGGGCTTGGTCGGCAATTGTGGGAGTCTCCAAAGACGAAGAATAGGCAGGAGCCTCTTGATCCCTAGGAGGAAACCACGTGGTGGAGAAAGGGAGGGGGCGTTCCTCCATTGGATGGAATGATCCAGAATTGGCTCTCCCTCTAAAGTTGATCGGATCCCTTGTTTGCCCTCACAAAATTGGCTCTCCCTATTATACCCTTCATTCTTAAATCTGATCATTTATTTTCTATTCCCATTAGTCCTTCGTTAACATAACCGCTAGTAGATGGGCGAAAAGAAGATTTTGCCCTTGTCCATCATTTTTTATGTACCAACAATTCTTGTTGATTAATTATTAATAAATTATAGATTACATTTTCCCAGTAAAGTTTAAGATGCATCCAAAATAAACAAAGCTAGTATAAAAATTGTGGACCGTGCATAAAACAAATTAAGGGCAAAAATATATTTTCACCCACATACTAAAAGTAGGCAGAGGGAAAACTAACGGAAAAGGCAAAAAGGATAAAAGTTGAGAATGAGGGTCATTAGAGGGAGACCCAATTTTGCGAGGGCAAATGAGGGAATTGATCAACTTTGGAGGGTAAATTCTTTTTTTGTTATATACAAAAGAAACGTTGATTATTGTGTAGACAGTCCCATTTTAACACTAGGCAGAAAAGGTTAAATTTGTTTTTCTCTAATAATGATGTGAACAAAGCAGCTACCCCATGACAGCGAAGGCACTGACGTGTCCATTCTTGCATTTGTAAACCCTCTTGAGGAAACAGTTGCGAACATATTTCAACCCACAATTATATTAAGATACCAGCAAACATTGCAGGACTGATCTCTGAGCTGACACCTTGGGTAATTTCTTTTTTTTTTGAACGTTAAGCGGCAGGCGCTAATCCAACTCACACCTTGGATAATTAATTTCGACAGGACCTGTTTGCAGCAGGGATAGATGCAGTCACCATCGTCATGGAATGGGCTATGGCCGAGCTGCTCCGCAACAAGAAAGCAATGCAAAAGCTTCGACACGAACTCAGGCGCTCCACAACGACCAACGGCCTCATCACCGAGCAAGAGCTCCCGGGAATGGAGTACCTCAGAGCGGTGATCAAGGAGACGATACGGCTGCACTAGCCTTCACCGCTGCTCGTCCCTCACGAGTCCATGCAGCAGACCAAGGTCCACGGCTACGACGTCCCGCGCGGGACCCGGGTTATCGTCAACGCATGGGCTATCGGGAGGGACCCGGCGGTCTGGGACCGCGCCGACGAGTTCTGGCCGGAGAGGTTCGTCGGCAGCGAGGTGGACTTCCGAGGGCAGCATTTCCAGTTTATACCGTTTAGCGCAGGACGGAGGATGTGCCCGGGGGTCAACTTCGTGACACCCATCGTGGAACTGGCGCTGGCGAACCTTCTACGGAGGTTTGATTGGGCGGTGCCAACCCTCGCCAACGGAGCACCGGAGGTGGTAGACATGGAGGAGGCGCCCAACCGGTTCGCGTTACGGAAGAATGTGCCGCTACGCGCTACTGTTACACTGTCAGGGTGAAAACATTTGCTTAGGTTGAAAAGCCATAGAATTCTCCGGAATCGGTAATAGGCTTTTCTTGTATCCTTTTACACCCTAGTAGCTATGCTGCAAGTACGAAGCCATGCGCAACATTCCTAGGCAACCAAGTAAATCGACTTTTATTAATAAATGTGTTCCTATATGATCTACCTTTTACCTTTGAGAACATTTTAAAATCAATTTATGGATTTGTACTCCGTTTTGTCGTTCAACTTGACTTTTAGACCGCTACAATTATATCAAAAAAGCTTCACAACAGACATCTGATCCGACGCTAGAGATCGGACGCCCAGCCCACCTTCCTCAGTTCTCCCATCAACAGCTTCTCCTTCCTTGTTTCCTCCCCATCTCTCCTCCCCTACCGCCGCACCCTTTTCTCCTGTGGTTCTTCTTCCTGCTGCTGCTGGTAGAGACCGATAAGTGCGACGACCTCGCCATGGTCGCCGGTGACCGGAAGCAGTCCAATGGCCACGTGAGATCGGGGGGTTGTGGTATGTGAACTCCTCGAAATACCGGAGCACCTCATGGCCAGGAGTCTAGATCCGACCACCAGAGTCAGTGACGGCTTCAGAAATTTTTTATTGGGTAGTCCTTCTTTACATACCAAACTTCTATAACATAAGAAACTCAATATACATATGTAAAATTAAGTTAAAATATGATACAAATATTATGATAGTATCTCATAGCATCGTAAATTGCTTAAAATCAGCATTTAGTTTCGAATTTGCAAAAGTTACAATATAGTTAAGTTAAATATTGTACATAGATAAAAGATTACAGTACTACTTCTTATCTATTCTTCGAGTCTTCGTAGACATGAAATTCTTTATAATGTCTTCTTCGCTAACTTGAGAGAAGATATCCCGTTCAATAAATGTGATCAAATAATTATTCAATAATTTGTCACACATACTATTTCTCAGCTTGCTCTTCACAAGACTCAATGTGAAAAATAATCTCTCAACACTTGCTGTTGCAACAGGTAATATCAATACTAATTTGAGAAGCAAATAAACCAAATCATAAAGAACATGCTTGTTTGTTTCAACAAGCTTAATAGAGAGCTCGGCAAGAGTTTCTAGACCTTTAAACCTTTCATTCTTTCTCATATCATCGATAAAATTTTCTAGTTACAATTCAAGTCTTATTAAATCCATACTTGAAAATTCCTTTAGATAAAACGTGGCAAGCTTACGTAATTTTTGTGTATCATAAGAAGCAAATGAATTGAATGGATTTAATGCTGACATGCAAATGAGCAACTCCATATTAACCTCATCAAACCTACTGTTAAGCTCTTGGCTTATTTTGTCAACCACATCAATATACACTTCTCTTCTAAAATGATCATTATTTGTTTGGTTCGGATAAAACCGTGGAGATCTTCCATGAGGCATATATTTACCCTCTAAGGTAGGAACTTGAATACTATGTTTAGTGCAAAATGAAACAACAGTTCCTTCAAAGAATTCCTCCCATCCATTGGATCTTAGTTTTTGCATTCTTTCCTTGGCCAAAGTTACAAGTGACATTGCATTAACAATATCTTGGTCTCTCTTTTGCAAAGACAAAAACAACTCATTTGTATATCCAAGAATGACAAGCATCAAATGTGCACTGAAAACAAAACCAAATGATTCAAATGCTCTAACCACGGCATGTATTCTTGGCCAATCATCTCTTTGTGTGGGATCTTTTTCAAGAGTTATGAGCACCTCATGAATTGTGGAGTACATACCAATAATATCCAATATTATTTTAAAATGAGAACACCATCTAGTATCACCGGGCCTAGCTAATCCCATCTCTTGGTTTAATCCAATCCCACTTTCTATTTCACCCAAATCAAGTGCTTCCATAATCTTTTGAGCTCTAACATCTCGAAGCATGTCATGATGGTTACAGGAAGTACCAATAATATTCAGCAAGTAAGAAACTTGAGTAAAAAACCACACAAAATTATCATTTCCCTTGTCAACAGAAAAGAACCAATTGGAGCTGATGTGCAAAACAATGGATGTAATAGGCACAAGGAGACTCTTTCATGATCAATGTTTTCAGCCCATTAATCTTTCCTTTTATGTTACTAGCCCCATCCTATCCTTGATCATGGATTTGAGAAGGAGTCAAGTGATGATCAGTAAGTAAAGTTTGAATTGCTTTCTTAAGTGCCATAACAGTGGTATTTGCTACATGAACTACTCCAAGGAACCGCTCACATACCCTTCCAAGTTTGTCAACATAACGCAAACAAAGAGCTAGTTCTTCTTTATGTGAAATGTCACTACACTCATCAGCAAGAATTAAGTAATAATCATCACCAAGGTCATCAATGATGCGCTTAGTCGTTTCACCGGCACAACATTGGATAATTTCTCTTTGTATGCTAGAACAAGTCAAGATGCAATTTCCAGGAGCATTTTTCAAAACTAACCGTCCAACTTCTTCATTGTTTTCAGCAAGCCATTTCAAAAGTTCAATGAAATTCCCTCTGTTATTAGATTCTTCACTTTCATTATGTCCACGGAATGCCAATCCTTGGTTTAAAAGAAATCTTAGACATCTAAGTGAATAGGTCAACCTAGCCTTATAACGATTTTCATTCTCATTTGACACCTTCACAATAACATTATCAATTGAACCACCTTTCACAAATAGATTGTATTTCTCTTGAGCTTTATTGTGAGCACTTACTACACCTCCCACATGTTTGTCAAGCGCTTCGGCTTTGTTCCAATTTCTCCAACCATCCTTAACAAAATTACTACTTCCGCTACCAAATAAGAAGCATATCATGCAAAACCCATCATCCTTTGCAACACTATATTCAAGCCAATGGTACTTGTGAAACTAAACAACATTGAAGTGGCGCTTCTTACCATATATTTCCCTGATTGGGAAATCATGTGAATAAGGTTAGTTTGGACCTTTCAGAATATATGCACGCCGAACAACATCTTGTTCATTGACATCATAGCTTCCAATTGGGGGCCTTAATCCTGGATCAAATTGAAGGTGATTAACATCATATATTGGAGGTGCTTCTTGTTCTTGATTTATTGTTTCAACAACTTCAGTTACAGGTAGCCTTTGAACTAACTCTTCTTCAATTTGAGCTTCTTCTTCAACATGATGTGAAGAGGATGCCCTCTTCTTTGCCTTTGCTTCATGTTTCCGAAAGAGTGATGCAATATCTCCATTTCTTTTCATATCTCACTGCAATTTGCACCACAAATTAAAGAGACAAAGAAACAAATTCGCACTACAATCTCACCAAAGACAGGAAGTTAATTTTGCCAATAATTAATGACCGATCAAAAGCTACGTACCTACTCTATTCCTACTCTCTCGTTCTCTCTGTTTATATTTATATATATGTACTGCAGTACAGCCACAGGTAACAGAGAGAGATGGAGGCCGCCCGAGCCCGAGGGGATCTAGACTAGAGCCGGCCAAATCGAGAGGGCCGAGTCGGGAGGCAGCGGTGACGGGCGGAAGTCGGGACGGCGACACGTCGCCGGCGGCCTGCGCTGCCGGCCTGCGCCTTGCGCTGCCGGCCTGCGCCTTGCGCTCGTGCACCGATGAGCCTGCCCAGCTGGGCGCCTGGGCGCCGGACGGGAAGCCCCGGAGGCGGACGCCGGCGCCAATGCTCTCCCTTCCTCCTTGGCGGTGGCGCGGCGCGTGACCGGCGGGCACGGGCAGCATGCGACCGGCGCGGCTGTGGGAGTTGGGCGGCGGCGCCGCCGTTCTGGTTTGTGCTTCTCTGCTGCTTTCCTTCCTTCCAAGGCTACAGTATTGGGCTGTTGAGTTAATGGGCCGATTTTTTGGGGGTGGGGTACTTCTGGGCCAAATTCTAGGGTGGTCCAAGGCCCACCCAGACCACCCTCTAGAACCGCCACTGACCAGAGTAGAGTAAGAAGATAGATCCAATTACTAGAGTAAAGAAAAAAGATAGATCCGGTCATCGGAGTAGAGGAAGAATATAGATCTAGTCACCGTAGTAGAGGATGAAGGCGGATTCAGCCATCAGAGTAAAGGAAGACGACAAACGGTAGACTTGTTGTAGTCCATTGTTTTATGTTGTTACACTTTGTTGTATTTAAGTGTTTTACCCTTTTCTGATTGGATGTTGCACCTGATATGTTTATTGTGTTTTTCTTCGATGTTGCATATATTAGAGGCTTGATGTTGCAATCAGTTTTTTTTAATGTTGTATCTGGTTGAAACATATTTCACTAAAATGATTAAATATTTTTCATCGAATAATGAAACATATAAAATATGCGGTGAAACACCGTCCGACGTTGTCTCTCATCAAACATCTAAGCCATAGTCATCTCCCAATTATATAGAAGTATAACACTTTTACCATAAAACCTTTTTTTCAACGGAGGAGTCAGGCTTCCAAGAAGTAGTCCTGACGTTCGGTGTTGGACACGACTAGGCGTCGGACGCTGCTCCACGCTGTAACGCCCCGGTTTCCGAGACGTTAAAAACTATTTTAGTAAAAACCCTAATTTCAAAAATTTTGGCCTTTTGTGTGTGCTTAAGGACTAAGTGCCATAGATCTCAGTCTAAACCTCCCTTAAAACCCTAAAACCTTGGTTCCAAACCCTCTCCAAATTCTGAGACTCGAATTTTTGCAATTCAACTGTCTCTCTCAAATTTCCTCGGAAAAATTCGACATCATATACCTTCCAAAAATTCTCTATACCCGGGTTTGAATTTTACAATTCGAAGCCCTCCAATAAAAACCCTTCGAAAGTCGCCTTTGAGTCATTCATTAAAAATCTCCTTATTTTGCCCTTCCAAAAATTTAGATTCCATTGAAAACTCCCTTCTCGAAATCTGCCAAATACATATATTCCTAAAACCCTCAAATCCCAAGAATTAAATTAAATCCTAAAATTCCCTTGAGGTCCTCCAATTATAATCCTTTGCAAAAGTTCCCAAAATACCTTTGAGAATCAAATCTCAAATTAACATCAAAGTTCCAAGTCACCTGTTGAATCTCCTCTTTTTCTTTCCCTAAATGTCATCCAAATATCAATATATATTTACATGCCCAAATCCAACCCACAGAGACCCCTCTCAAAAATTCTCAAAAGTCCCAAGAGTTCAAATCCTAAAATTAAATCTGAGTTTAAATCTCCAGATGATCCTCTCGAAAACTCTATCTCTAAACCTCTCTTTCATATATATATATATATACACACCTCAGGGTCCCTCTGCAAAAGTTCCCTTGATTTAATTCCCGAGAAGCCAAATACCAAATTCCAATACCCTTTCAATTCTCCAAAAATCCTTATCCATTTCTTCTATATATATATATACATATATATGTGTGTCAATATATGTATATATATTTATATCCAAACAAATATCTCAATCTTGTTAGTAAAGGTCCTCTCCATAAAATCCCCAGAATTTTGTGGTCCAAAATATCAAATTTTGGATAAAAATACCTTTTGGAAATCATCAAAAATCCCTCAAAACAAATTCCTGGAAAATATCAAAGTTTACTGTTCAATCGGGCCGTCCCATCCCTTCCTCGGCCCACTCGGCCTTAGTTCCCTCCCGCACGCGCGCAGCGACCGACAACTAGGCCCTGTCGATCAGCGTCTCTCCCGACCCAGCCGCCCGCTCACGCCGACACGCGCCTCGGCCCCGGGCCCCACTGGTCAATCTCCCTCGGCTGAGCATCATGGACGCCGTCCCACCGCCCACTACCTCAGCCATTCTCAGGCTCGCCCATCAGCCTCTCTCCAGCTGCATGACGCAAGCCAGCTCACGCGACCGCCCGTGCGCGCAAACGCGCACTCGGCAGTGGGCCTCCTCCGTCAGAGCACCACGGGCGCCGACATGCGGGCCCCTGCTGTCGGTTGTCGTCGTCTTCCCCATCTTCTTCTCCCTCGGCCGATCTCTCTCTATTTTCTCTCTCCCTTTCTCAATTCTTCTCGGTTCCTCGACACGGTACGCCGCACCCATACCTCTCTGCCCCGAGCACATGTGGCACTCCTCGTCCACGCCGCGGACCAGAGCCCGGCGCAAAACACGGCCGCCATGTTCCCCGCCATCCCGTCCTATCCAAGCTAGCTCACTGTGCCCCCAAGGTCAAAAAGCCGGCGTGAGCCGAAGCTGTCTCCCCGTCGAGGTCAAGCCACGATTCGTCTTGTTGCCATTCCACGCGGTCTCGTCCCGTCGCCATCTCATCTGTCTTCTCCTCTCCCTAGCAACCATGCGTCATAGCGATGACGTCGGCCACAGCGCGCGACATGGTCCCCAAGCTCCCGTCGTGTTGCGCCCTCTCTGCCATTGCCATGCATGGATGCTGCACTGACCTTCTTCCTCGTCGTGTAGCACCTCCTTTCCCCTATAAATCCCCTGCCCCGACATGCCATTGCTCCAAGCCGAACACGAGCTCCTCCCTCTGTCGCCGCCATATCCACTCTGCCTCTCTTCAATTCCCCGTCTCCGCGCCCCAATCAACCAAGCTGCTGCCGCCGTTGAGTCTCTCGGGACACCACAGCCCTCCCTAGCCCCTCCCCGGCACTGGCAAGCCACTACAGGGGAAATCCCCAAATCGGGTGCCGCCGCCCGCCATTGCCGCCGCCCCGAAGCTCGCCATTTCGCACGGTAAGAGCTCGATTTCTCCCTCTATTTCCTTCCTCCACTCGAGCCGCGTCCAAACCTGAAGCTCCCGACCTCTCTCCGCCGCTCCCCGGTTGCCGGCGACGACCGCACCCCGCCGCCGCCCACTGGTCACCATCGCCCGCCACCGTAGAACACTAATAACCCAATCCGAACCATCTATCTTCCTTGCCGTTTTTCCCTCGTCCCGTTCCTGTAGCTCCCTTCCACCGGCGAGCCCTCGGTCGCCATTTCCCTCCGGCCGCCATGCGCCGTCGATGCCCCGGCCGGTCCCCTGTGCCACGCCGGCCTCCCCTCTCTGTCAGTGACCCCTCTCTCTCTCTCAGTCAGTGCATGTGGGCCCAGCCACTTAATTCCCCCCAAGCAACCGACCTGTGGGCCACTCGGATTAAGACATATGACATGTGGACCCTAGGGCATAGTGGCATTATTGCTCCCTCCTATCCCACTGACCAATGGGCCCAGCCCCATTAAAAATCCTAATTAAACCTCATTTTAAATGATGACTCAATGACATGTGGGCCCATAAACAGTAAAGCACAGTGACTCTCTCTCCTCCTTTCACTGTAACACTACTGTCACACTCTCATCCTTCTTCTACCAATGACATGTGGGCCCTTCCATTTCTCTCTCCTCTATATCAATGACAAGTGGGCCACTGTTGACGCCGAAAACCGCCGGGTGTGCCGAAAAGCTTGCTGACGATCTGGTCCGGCGCCTGGTGACACGCGAAGGCCTGGGAGATTTGCTTAGCTCCAGTGCAGGTCCTAAAATATTTGAGGTTCGCGGGCGTGCCAGTCAATTTGACCCAGCAATTGACAAGGAGATGAAGAAATTAGATCGCTGATCCAATCGGCCAGCAAGCCGATACGGATTCCTTCCAGCCGATGCCGCTATGCTCGTGTCCGGGCCTCTGCCTGTACTCGCGCCCGGGTCTCGTGCTCGCGTCCGGGTCCTTGTTGGTCCTCGTGCCCGGATCGGCAGTAATTGCGCAATCGGCTATCGGCCGATACGGGCTGATATAGACTCCTCGTAGCCGATAGCCGATGGCACCTGTGTATCGGCTAGGAAACCGATAGTACTATGAGCAAATAAACAAGATGTCAGTATAACATGTGCATCGGCTAGGAGCCGATGATAAAATAGATAAGCAAAGTAGTAAGCTAGCCGACTGCCGAGGAAACACATATGCATCGGCTAGAAAACCGATGATAATATAGATGACCAAAACAGTATGGATAATACAGTCGGCTTTATAAAAAGATAACCTATCGGCTAAGCACTCCGATAGAACGTCGCATATACACCGATCAGCCCGACAAGGATAAATCTATTATTATCGATCTAGTAGTTCAAACCTAACTGATGCAGCACAGATCGATAATAGTAAAGGAACCTCAACGAGCCGATAGACCTAATGCAACTGTGATGAAAATAACTTACCGGCTATACATTCCGATAAGACGCTTGCGCACAAACCATCAGCCTAGCAGGAACGATTTATCGCTGGCAGTTCAGTAGGTCGGACCCAACCGATGCAGCACGAACTGATGATAAATCGCCCCCAGTAAACTAATAAGATCTACGCACGCGTGATGTGATATACCTGACCAGCCTAAGAGGTCGGACCGAACCGATGCAGCCGTAGACAGATCCGATACACCGTGGTAAGCCGACTACCATAGACCGACTAGAATATCGGACCTAACCGAGAAAGTCCTAGCCGATTGGTAGTCGGGGTAACGAGACTTACCCTCTCGCAGGAGTTCGGACCTAACCGATGCAGCCCCGCTCGAGAAGCAAGAACCCGTTGGTAAAGGGTGGCGATGCGCCGAAGTTGTATTGATCGATTAGATAGATTACAAGGTCCCCGGGCATACGTATATATACCCCGAGTTACAAGAGTCCTTATAGGACACGGTACAGGACTTTCCTAACTAGAAAAAGGAAAACTGACAGACCTGATCGGACAAGAGATCAGGTTTCCTAAAAGATAAAGCTATCTAATAGATAAGATAAATAACTGCCATAACGTGGTCTTCACGATTCCTTCCAGGTTTGGTCTCTTCCAGATGAGCTTCCATTGGCTGACATGGCTTCTTTCCTTAACCGAACATGGATATGAATCGTGCCAAATTTTGGCGTTAACACATGCCCCCCAATTTCGGAGTTTGTTATCAAACTTCGAAATTCTTCTTCTGTTTGGGCCTCAATATTCCTTCCTGGCCTCCTGAAATCGGCTTTCATGAACCGATACCTTCTGTACTAGGTGTGCTAGGCTCTCAAAGTCTTCTAATGCAAATCTTTCCCTGATCGGAGCCAACAAACCTTGGAATGCTAATTCGGCCAGCTGTGCATCATCCAGACTTAAACTATAACATCGGCTTCTAACATCACGAAACCGCTGGATATATTCTGCGACTGATTCCTCCGGCTTCTGTATTACCGATGTTAAGTCTATCAAGCTCATCTCCTGACTCCCTATAAAGAAATACTTGTGGAATCGCTTTTCCAGATCGGCCCAACCTCGAACTGAGTTAGATGACAATGAAGAAAACCATGTAAAGGCCGATCCGGATAATGATAACGGGAAGAGTCTAACTCTCAAAGCTTCTACAGCCGATGCCTCTCCACATTGAGCCAAGAATTGGCTGACATGTTCCACTGTAGATACATCATCTTGCCCTGAGAATTTGGAGAAGTCTGGTACTCTGTATCGGCGCGGCAACGGAACTCTATCAAACCAATCTGGATATGGATGCCGATACATAAACATTTCCTCCTTCGGTCTTAGACCGAATTGTTCTTTCATCACCTCTGTGATTCTTGCCGATAAATTGTCTTCTCTTGGATCTTCACCGTAATGACGCAGAGGTGGAGTTGGTAGCCGATTCTGATTCTGATATTCCCTCGGATAGTTGTACTCAGGAACAGCTTCTGGATAACTCTGTTGATGCCCCCCATAGTACGCAGTTTGATATCCTTGAGGAATCCCATCTTGTTGCCCCCCGGGTATTTGAATCGGCTCTACTGCCTTCTTGATCAAGCTCTGTAATGTGTTCACCAATACCCCAGATTGATCAGTCAACGCATGATGAACTGCTTCATTAAACATGTCTTGGATCGGCTTCTGTGAACTCGTAGGCGATATATGGCTCGATTCGTCAATAAAAACAGGTTTTGGAAATTGCGACTTCTGAATCGGCCCTTGATCTGTCATACCGAAGGATTCTAGACAAAGCTTCCGAAAATCTTCAATGTTCTGCTCCATTTGTTGTCTCTGTTCTTCGGTCAAGTCTTCCATTGTGACTGGGATTATGTTGTCTGTGCTAACCTCTTTTCCAGCCATGTTGAAGTTCTGAGTCCCACCGGGTCAAAAACGTGTTGATTCAGCCGATAGGATATACTGTGATAATATGAAGATCGTGTCCCACCGGGCGTGCCAAAAACGTGTTGACGCCGAAAACCGCCGGGTGTGCCGAAAAGCTTGCTGACGATCTGGTCCGGCGCCTGGTGACACGCGAAGGCCTGGGAGATCTGCTTAGCTCCAGTGCAGGTCCTAAAATATTTGAGGTTCGCGGGCGTGCCAGTCAATTTGACCCAGCAATTGACAAGGAGATGAAGAAATTAGATCGCTGATCCAATCGGCCAGCAAGCCGATACGGATTCCTTCCAGCCGATGCCGCTATGCTCGTGTCCGGGCCTCTGCCTGTACTCGCGCCCGGGTCTCGTGCTCGCGTCCGGGTCCTTGTTGGTCCTCGTGCCTGGATCGGCAGTAATTGCGCAATCGGCTATCGGCCGATACGGGCTGATATAGACTCCTCGTAGCCGATAGCCGATGGCACCTGTGTATCGGCTAGGAAACCGATAGTACTATGAGCAAATAAACAAGATGTCAGTATAACATGTGCATCGGCTAGGAGCCGATGATAAAATAGATAAGCAAAGTAGTAAGCTAGCCGACTGCCGAGGAAACACATATGCATCGGCTAGAAAACCGATGATAATATAGATGACCAAAACAGTATGGATAATACAGTCGGCTTTATAAAAAGATAACCTATCGGCTAAGCACTCCGATAGAACGTCGCATATACACCGATCAGCCCGACAAGGATAAATCTATTATTATCGATCTAGTAGTTCAAACCTAACTGATGCAGCACAGATCGATAATAGTAAAGGAACCTCAACGAGCCGATAGACCTAATGCAACTGTGATGAAAATAACTTACCGGCTATACATTCCGATAAGACGCTTGCGCACAAACCATCAGCCTAGCAGGAACGATTTATCGCTGGCAGTTCAGTAGGTCGGACCCAATCGATGCAGCACGAACTGATGATAAATCGCCCCCAGTAAACTGATAAGATCTACGCACGCGTGATGTGATATACCTGACCAGCCTAAGAGGTCGGACCGAACCGATGCAGCCGTAGACAGATCCGATACACCGTGGTAAGCCGACTACCATAGACCGACTAGAATATCGGACCTAACCGAGAAAGTCCTAGCCGATTGGTAGTCGGGGTAACGAGACTTACCCTCTCGCAGGAGTTCGGACCTAACCGATGCAGCCCCGCTCGAGAAGCAAGAACCCGTTGGTAAAGGGTGGCGATGCGCCGAAGTTGTATTGATCGATTAGATAGATTACAAGGTCCCCGGGCATACGTATATATACCCCGAGTTACAAGAGTCCTTATAGGACACGGTACAGGACTTTCCTAACTAGAAAAAGGAAAACTGACAGACCTGATCGGACAAGAGATCAGGTTTCCTAAAAGATAAAGCTATCTAATAGATAAGATAAATAACTGCCATAACGTGGTCTTCACGATTCCTTCCAGGTTTGGTCTCTTCCAGATGAGCTTCCATTGGCTGACATGGCTTCTTTCCTTAACCGAACATGGATATGAATCGTGCCAAATTTTGGCGTTAACAGCCACCCCTCAATTCCTCTCTCCTCTGCCACTGTCCAAGGGCCCCACCTATCAGCCACTATTCCCCAAAATAATTCCTTTTTCCAAAAATCCAAATAATCCTTTTCTTTTCCAGAAAAATTTTCAAAACTTCTAAAACCCATATCTTTTCAACTGTAACTCCGATTGAGCCCGTTCAAATCTCTAAATTTTTCTAAAAATGAGATCTACCTCATGGCACTATTAGTTATTAATAATAGTATATTATTTCTAGGGTTTTGTGTGTTTTCTCTTATTTCGCGCGTAGTCGACGCTTTGGAAATTCATTGGACGTCGGATTCTCGCGAAGTTTGAAGATGAAGTCTGAGGCAAGTCACTCCTTGACCATATTGCTCCTAAATTTAAAATGTTTTGTTTGCAAAATTGCATGGTTAGTGTGCATGTTAAATTGATCGGCCTCTGTTTGCATGTCGAACCGATGGACCTCCCCGGTAGTTGCATAAACCTTGTAGGCCTTTGATATCCTATTCCTTATCGCTCCACCTTGTGGTACCTCAGTTACCGTGCTCTCTGAGCATGGGTCCCGATGGTTCCACCCACATCATTATTGTTTGATGAGTTGGGAAAATAGGGTTTCCAAAGATTTAAAAACCTGACACGTGATGTTGGCGGAATTGCGAAATAAAATTTATTTGCAAAAATCTGCGGTGCAAAGTGATCACCTGTGTGGCGGCACTTCGTATTCACATATAAGGACTGATTCCTTGGGAAATTTCATCCGAGCATCTCACAGCGCGACTACATGGGTGGAATGGGATACCCCTGGCTGAGTAATTAGTGTTCCTAGGATAGTTTTCGGTTGCTAATAAATGTGAGACTGATTGGGTGCGAAGAAGGCGATATACCCCGTCCTTGAATATAGGAAATAAGTTCCTGGTACTTGGTTGAGAGAGAGAACCCATTTATAGGGCAACGTGCTATCCTGGGAAGGCTCTGGAAAGGCCTTGTCGTGAACCTTCCCACTTGCCAGTGTGGGAGTAAACCGCGTCGTGTGGGTAAAGCGTGCACCCTTTGCAAAGGTCTCTATAATCTGTTCGAGCAGCCATGCCCACGGTTACGGGCGAATGTGAGGTGATTCCTCTAGCGTAGTGTTGTTTGCCAAGGTTTTACAAAAGTGTTTTGTGGTTTGGAAAATCGTTACCAGAATCGGCCTCAGTGGCTGATGGATGACCTCAGTGATCTGAAACGGGGCTGTGTGACCCGGGATGTCGAATGGCATCATAGTTAGGCTTCCCGAGTGGAAGCAGTTGGTGAAATGAGTTGAGTTGAGGATGGCTCGAGGAGCCACTAAGATGAGTTATGAGATGAGATGACGTCCTGGATAGGACGAAAGTGAAAGGAAAATAATAGAAGAAAAATAAGATTACATCCTGGAGTGGACGAAAGTGAAAAATAAGGACACAGTGGAAGGCTGCTTGAGTGTAGACTCACTGAACCGCTGTCGTGATCTGACAGGCGGTATAAGAATACTTAAAAACAATTAAAATCTATTTTGTTCGCTCGAGTTGTTGAAAAGCCATTCGCGGATAGGATCGAGGCGAGAGCCTCCTTCCATTCACATTGAGACAACTCACACTTAGGTTTTTGAAAATGTTTTCAAATGAAAAGGTTTGCGAAATAAACCCCAGCCTATCTTTGATAGCCTGCATAACTCACGTTTTCCGTGACTTGCTGAGTACGTAAGTACTTAATCTATTTCTTTCCTCCCTCATTCAGGAAGAGTGAAGTGGAAGTGAAGATTAGGGTTTCTCTCCTAATTCCAAGCCTTTGCTTGTGGATTGGGCTCTCGCTATGCTGTCGTTCCGCTGCTGCTGTTCTGTTTGCAGGTTGCTGCTCAGGGCTTGCCCGAAGTCGTAACTTATAAAGGTATAACATATATTTATTTATTTATTTAGCTATTGGTTGTGGTACATCTCCGTTGACCGGGGGTACCAGCAAGGTTTCCTGGGACTGGTACCGGCATCGCGGTTCCATGGGAGTTGGTTCACGCCAATCTCCTGCGGCGCTTCCTCTCTGATATCACTATAGGTGGTGCCGGGGCGGGAGGCGCTACACAAGCCATCCGATTAAAACTAGCTAAATCTCATCCGTTCATTCTCCTCTATTGCTGTAGCACTCCTGGCCACTCCTCAGGCTGCTTTGCATGCTCATGCATGCCTGTACCTATATGTAACGCCCAGAAATTCGCACCGAAATTCTGAACATTAATGTGTAATAAATCCCTGCCCAGGAAAGCCAGGGTACACAAACCAAGTTGCCATACAGAGTGTCTTACAAACAGAGTAAACTGTAAATTACATAAATGCAGCGGAAAAAAGGTAAAACGGAGTCTATAAACATCTGGCCAAGCAGCCGATTCCATTCCCACAGGCACCTTGACGGCGGAGCCAGCCTATTCTTCAGGATGATCTTCATCTGACGCGTCCTCCAACACTGGGGGGGGGGGGAAATTGGAGCAAGGCTGAGTACCACCCACAGTACTCAACAAATCACACCCACAAATATGCATATGCACCGGGTACAAAGATGGGATAGGGTTTATTTGCGGAAAAGCAGTTGCAAAAGGGAGTAGTTCGCAAACATTGAAAAGTTGATTTAATTAACAATATTAATTCACCACTGATTAACGTTACACCATGTTAACCAGGCCCAACCATTCCCAACTGATTGACGCTAAACCACGTCAACCAGTCTCCACTGATGAACGCTACACCACGTTCACCAGACACCTCCGGGTACCGTTACACCACGTTGCCCGGACTCCACTGATTAACGCTACACCACGTTAACCAGTCACCACCGGACAACGTAACACGCTGACCAGCTTTTCCCGACCAACGCTAAACCACGTTGACCAGGCCGCGCTGATGGAAGTTACACCACGACCACCAGGCGAAACTGATGAGAGTTAAACCACACTCACCAGTCTCCACCGACTAGCGTTACACCACGCTAACCGGTCACCCCCGGTCAGCTCAACCACGCCGACCGGACACACACCTTCCACAACCACAGTTTGATAAAACCAGATTAATTATCTAGGGTGAGACTAATCACGGTGAGTCTTGGCCAATGTGCCCATTACCGCGGGCGCAGCTATTCGAATAGTTTTACTCTGATCAGAGGTGTACAACTGTACCCACAAGACATAGCCCCCACACACGTTCCCGTGTGCCAGTACATCACCACGATGTCCCGTGCGAGGCTGTGACAGGACCGTTCACGCAACCCCTCCCTAACCATCCACACCACGCTGAGGTTGCACCTGCCGACAGGGCACGCCATATTGGCCAGGCTACCCCCCTTGCGCCACGGTGAATCCGGCAGCCGATCAACCCTACCCCGGGCCGACCCAACTCCATCACGCCCACCCTCTTCTTCGGTGCCTAGGAGAGGGAGAAGAAACGCTTCAAGCCCAGCCGTTGCCCACGCTGGCTTGTGGCAAGTACGGGAAGTTGCCCAAGTGGTTCCCGCGAACCGGTCCTTAATTGCCATGGGTGTGACAAGCAAACCATACACCCACAGCCCACCATTTAGGTCAAAATTTTAGGAATTTAACAACAACCTATCCATGGTTCCATGTTTCCGACATTGAGTCGAATCATATAAAAAGACATTATTTAATACCCAGGTGAGCTATGTTGCTAAGCATGGCTAAGCATCCTAGGGATCATATTCTACTCATATTATTACCCAGGTGACAAGGATTTAGTTATCAAAACTAAGGCTGAAACCTAACATTGTATAGGCAATACCAATCCACATGAATTATTGAAATAATGCAGTTTATTTGCGTAAACAAAGCAATTTAATGAAAAATGGGTACGAATTGATCAAAGTATCAGTGCGACTTGCCTTGCTCCGGCTCAAGGTATTCGGCTACGATCTCGAAATACGCAGGAGAATTACCGGCGTCGGATTCTACAACAAACAGTGCATAAACAATTAAAAACAGTACATGGGGGTCAACAAACATGGGCTGAAAGTATTTTAATGGATTCTTGGCATTTTTCTGGATTTAATGAAATTTGAATGGACTTAATCAGAGTTCGCATGAAATAGTTATGATTTATTGAAGTTTACTGCTATTTTCAGAGTGAATATAATTAACCAGTGATTTAATGCGCATTAACCGATTAATGACGTCACCAGACTGGGAAGCCGGCGCCGACAGGCGGGCTCCACCAGCCAGTGGCGTGCGAGAGGCAGGCGCACGGCGGACCAAGTCCACCGCGGCCGAGAGCGGGCGCACCACGCGGGCGAGCGAGCGGGCGGCCCCGATCTGCCACCCGGCAGATCGGACGGCCCCGGGGAGCGGCGGCCGAAGCCAGCCGTCCCGAGCGGGAGGCGGCGGCGCGCACGCGACCCGATGGTCGACGACGGCGACCACCCGGCGCGGCGACGACCACACGGAGGGGCGGAAATGAACGGGAAAACGGAGGGGGTTCTCACCGGCGGCTCGCGACGGCGAGCGACGGCGCGAAGACGACGGTGGCAACGAAAAGGCGGCGGCGGCCTCGGGACGACGTCGGCGACGGAGCTCCGACGGC
The DNA here is from genome assembly GCA_003991445.1 of Oryza meyeriana var. granulata. Lineage (NCBI taxonomy): Eukaryota > Viridiplantae > Streptophyta > Magnoliopsida > Poales > Poaceae > Oryza > Oryza meyeriana. Next base: position 232,741 of record RYFJ01001176.1, on the reverse strand, counting down.
GGGGAACGGGCGAGAGGCGGCTGCCGAGGTGTCCTGGAGGATGAGGAAGACGGGAGAGGAGTTAGAGTGGAGAATGGAGACACGGCGCGGCAGGAAACATCGGCCGGAAAGAAGGCGGAAGGCCGATACTCACCGTGCGCGCGGGCGAGGCGGTCCGGCGAGCTTCGGCTTCCACGGAGTGGCGGCCGAGATGCGGCGCGGCGCGGCGGAGGTGCAGGCGGTGGCGGAGTGGCCTGGCGGCGTCCGGAACGGCGGCGAGCGGTGGCCGGAGGCGGCGAAAAAACGGTGGAGCTCGGGTGCGCGGTGGCGACGGGGTTCTGGGGCACTGGAAAGCTCGGCGTGTTGGGGAAAAGATGGAGGAGAGGGTGGAGATGGTTTATATACAGTCGGCCGGGAGAGATCGAGGCCGAACGGCTCCAATCGTGCACGGGAGAGTGGACGGCGGCGTGGGCATCGTGCGCGTGGTTCACGGGAGAGAGGGGACGTGGACGCCGGAGAACTCGGGGGAGTGGGGCGGACTCGGTCCGCGACCGTTTGAACGAGTGCGAGTGCGGGAGGATGAGGAGGACGGCGCCGGATCGGACGGCCCCGAGGAGTTTCCCCTCCGCCCGATTCGGACGGAGGAGAACGATGATGCTGACAGGCGGGCCCGGCCTGTCAGCGGGAGGAGCGTGGGCGCGGGCGCGAGCACGAGGGAGCGCGGGGCGCGGGCAAGGGAGAGGGCACGGGCACAGGGTGCGGGGCGCGGGCGCAGGGTGAGGGCGCGAGCGCGCGGGCACGAGGGCGAGGGCGCGAGGAGCGAGGGCGCGGGCGGCACAGGAGCGGGCCAGCGGCCCCGAGGGAGAAAAAGAGAAAGGAAGAAAGAAAAAGATTTCCAGGACGATGTTAATTCCGATAAGCGTATTTGATTTATTAAAAATAGTTCCGGCGCTCTGTAAATTCCACTAAAAATCCAGTTAATGTATTTCGGCACAGAGAATACAAGAAAAATATTCCCGGCCACGACAATTTATTATCTTGCATTTTACACCATCAATTAATTTCTCTAGCCATTTTAAAATTCCTTTTCTTAGGTATTTTCTCAGGTAAAGTTTCTGTGTGGCTAAACTCAGGGTGTGACACTATATCTCTCTCCTCTCATACACTTTATTAGCAATCTTTAAACTATTTTTTCACAAATTATTTATCCGATATGCGATCTAATTATACCATTATATTTGTTGTAATTAAATCTTTACAACGAGATCTCACATGATTATATTTTGATGAAAAAATTAATGAAATGTTTTTATAATATACATGAAACATCTTGATAGAAACATTTTTTAACATACATGAAACATCGTAAAAATATTTGCTGAAACATCCAAATAACACCGCGTGCAACAATTACAAATAAAATAGTGAAACATCATATAATACTTATTGAAACATCTAAAAACACCACGTGTAATATTTGCAAATGAAATCAGTGAAACATCAGAAAATACTTCAAAAAAATTCATTGAAACACGAAAACTTTATGTGCAACATTCAAAAAAATCCACTAGAGCACGAAAACTTTAAATGTGCAGCATAATCAAATTTTAGATGAAACATTTGCTTCTTACGTTTGAAATATTGAACTTTAATGACTGAAACATTTAAAATTTTTCATTGAAATATAATGATGTGATTAGTTGTTGAAAAGATTTAATTACGATGAATACAACCATTTAAACCGATTTTAGATCGGATGAATAATTTAGGAGTAAAGATTATTTAAATCATGCTAAAAGAAGCTTTTTTTCATGTATACAACACGCAATCCTAACAGAAAGAGAGGAATAGAGGGAGAGAGAGGGCTTAGGTATAAGTGGGTACGTATAGGTGGGTACATTTAGTTAGCTGTTTACAACATTTTGTAAACGAACTAGTAAAAACTTCCAAATAAAATTATGTGCAACATTAAGAAAAATCCAATGCAACACCGAACCCCCCTAAAATTTGTCAGAATATAATCATGTGAGATTTTATTGTAAAGAGTTAATTACAACGAATACAATGGTTCAACCGGATCGTAGATCGAATAAGTAATTTAGAAGAAAAATATTTTTAAAAACTAGTAAAAACTTACGTGCATGCATGCAAGATAGAAGAGTGCAGGAGAGAGAGGGCTGTTGCAGAGAGAGCCCGTGCTAGACATGGGCGTCCGATCTTTTGGCAGCAATCGGACGCCCGGACTAAATCATTTCCCTTCGGTGTTTGTATATCTAATCGACTTTACCATCTCCTACTCGTACTTCGGTACCATCCTACAACCTCTGACTAGTTGGTTGATTTTAGATTCTTATTTTATTTCTATGCTGGCTTAGGAATTAGCATGTTGCTTAGAGAAAAATGCAAAGATATTCATGGTTTGATCGTGGTGAATTAAGATTATAATTGTGCATATTTAACGATATAGTTATATGCAATATATAATAGATTGGTGGCTCGGTGCAGAAGCAAAGCTATCAAATCCAATCTTCTTCTACTATGAATTCTGGGCGAATTCACGGGCGGTTAGCCCCACCACGTGGCACGGCCGTGTACCCTCGCATGTGCGTGCACCCGCTCCTACTCCTGTTGTTGCCGAGCAGCTGGGCCATGCAACATGTGTTAGGATCTCTCTAACATTCAAACTCGCACTCAAATTCAGGCAACTTAGTAGTATTTCTCGAATCCAACAAGACCGAGCCACCACCGCCTTCGCCTCTGGTTGCCAAAAGTTAACCATATGTTCATAGTTCATCTCCTTTTATTACAGACACGCACGCCACCGATTCATGGTGTTCTCGCATACACCACACGTCACACAACCCATTCCGGCCCATTGAAACGCGTATTGGGATGCCTCCTTCTTCTGGGCCGGTTGACATCGTTCAGGCCTTCTCCTTGCCGCAGCCGTTGTGCATCGGTGTCCTTCCCTGAATTTTTACTGTTACTAATTTAATTTTTTTTTTAATTTACAAAACTAATTTTCGGTTTGAATCATTTACAAAACTAGTCTCTTGCCGCCCTGGGCCACGACGGGATTTAAAAACCGCCGTGGCCCAGGGCGGCGAATGGCATCCCGTCACCCGGGGCTAACGGCTCCGGCGGCCGTTAGCCGCGGGGAGGCCACGTGGATTCGCCGCCCTGGGGGAGGACGGCGAATGCCCCCAGGGGGCCGAATGCAAAATTGCATTCGCCGCCCTGGGGGACGGCGGTTTTTAGCATAGTAAACGGACGGTCCGCACCAGGATCGGACCGTCCGAATCCAGGGGGCCGCCTGCAAAATTTTTTTTTCTTTTTTTTTGATATTTTTTTCTCAACTAGCAAAACGAGAATAGCAAAATCTCGTAAAGGTACAGCTCAAACCGATGTAAGATGTGGCCTGTAGAAAATTACGAGTGTGCTTTAAAAACCGTGCTGAAACTTCGGACCTCAAAAACTCAATCTTCCCGGCCGAATTTCGTAAAAATTTTTTGGACAAACCCGACGAAGTGGGGGGAAGCGGATGTAAAATTTTCTGTAGATGTCCGTAGAGTACTTATTTGCCCGATTCCGAGACCGTATGTGAAAGTTACGACTGTTTTAAGGTAGTTAGCGCGCGTTACAACAATTTGCCGTGGATTCGGACCGTCCGATCGGTGTGCGGACGGTCCTATGCATTCGCCGCCCTGGGGGAGGGCGGCGAATGCCCCCAGGGGGCCGAATGCAAAATTGCATTCGCCGCCCTGGGGGACGGCGGCGAATGCAATTTTGCATTCGGCCCCCTGGGGGCATTCGCCGCCCTCCCCCAGGGCGGCGAATCCACGTGGCCTCCCCGGGGCTAACGGCGGCCGGCGCCGTTAGCCCCGGTGACGGGGATGCCATTCGCCGCCCTGGGCCACGGCGGTTTTTAAATCCCGCCGTGGCCCAGGGCGGCAAGAGACTAGTTTTGTAAATGATTCAAACCGAAAATTAGTTTTGTAAATTAAAAAAAAATTAAATTAGTAACAGTAAAAATTCGTCCTTCCCTGGTGCAGCATCGATATTGTCCTCCTCTTCCAGGTTCAGCTTCTAGACATTCCCCCCTTCTTGAGAGCATGAGGAAAACGAGTGCGGAGATCTTCCAGAGCTTCCCAGGTAGCCTCCTCCGCAGGGCAACCAGACCACTGCAACAAAACTTGAGTAATGGTGGAATTACCTTTCTTTGAGAGTCGCTGATCCAGAATGTGTAGTGGTACACGCAGGGTATCCGCTGGAGAAGGAAGTTGAGAATTCACTGGTTTGGAGAAGCCAGTAGCTGCCCTGAGCTGCGACACATGGAAAATGGGATGAATGGAAGCCTCGGCAGGTAGCTGGAGCTTGTAGGTCACTGATCCTACCCTAGCCAGAACCTGAAAGGGACCAAAGTAGCGAAAAGATAATTTATGATTAGCTCTCCTAGCTACTGAGGACTGCACATAGGGTTGTAGCTTAAGATACACCTAGCTGCCCACTTCAAATTCTCTGAAACTGCACTTCTTGTCAGCCTGAAATTTCATCTGTTGCTGAGCTCGATTCAGGTGTTGTTTGATGAGTTGATTCATGAGTTTTATGTGATTGAACCACTCTTGTAATTCAGGAACTACACAATCAGTTGCACTGATTCCAAGGTGATGTGGTTGGTGGCCATAAAGGACTTCAAAGGGTATGGTGTGCAAAGAGGAATGATATGAGCTGTTATACCAAAATTCAGCTAAGTGTAGCCAGATTGCCCACTTGGAAGGGGTGGACTGTACAAAGCATCTCAGATAGATTTCCAAACATTGATTCACTCGCACTGTTTGGCCATCGGTTTGGGGGTTGTAGGCATAATTCAAACTGATTTGGGTGCCCGATCTGATAAATAGCTGTTCCTAGAGTTGGCTAGTGAATATTTTGTCTCTGTCAAAGATGATTACCCTTGGTAATCCATGTAGTCGGTAAATTTGTTGCATAAAAATCTTAGCAACATCCAAAGCAGAAAATGGGTGTGTCAAGGGCAGGAAATGGCCATATTTGGAGAATTTGTCTACCACCATCAAAATGCAGTTATATTGTCCAGAGTTGGGTAATCCTTCAATGAAATCAAGAGATATAGTGTGCCATGCTCCTTCTGGCACAGGTAAGGGCTGGAGTAGGCCTGGATATTTTGATCTATCTGGTTTGGCTTGTAAACAGATCTAGCATTCACTGACCTTGCTAGAAACATATCCCTTCATTCCTTGCCATGCAAACAGTTTCTTGAACCTTCTATAGGTAACTGGAAAACCAGAGTGGCCCCTAAGTGGACTACAATGCAGTTGAGCAAAGAGCTTGGAGGGCAATTCAGGATTGTGACCTACCCAAATTCTGCCTTTGTACCTGAGTAGCCCATTTTGCAAGGTATAGCCCTTTCTAGCATGAGGATCAATGAGTAATTCAGCTAGTAACTGAGAAGAGAAGGGGTCCTGTTCATAGCCTGTGATAACTTATGTGATCCATTGTGGAATATGGGTGGTGATTGCACAAAGTTCTTCTCCTTGTACTTGTCCTCTTCTAGAAAGTGCATCAGGTGCAGTATTAGTACTTCCCTTCCTGTAACAGATTTTATATTGGAGGCCAGCTAACTTGGTATAGGCCTTATGTTGCCATTTGGTGTGAAGCCTTTGATCTGACAGATGCATGAGACTGTGGTGATCAGTAAGAATTATGAATTCAGCATGCTGTAGATAAGGTCTCCAATGATCCACTGCTAACAAAATAGCCATACATTCCTTCTCATAGGTAGATAATCCTTTGGTTCTGGGTCCTAGGGCCTTGCTAAGGAATGCAATATGGTGTTTGTCTTGGGATAGAACTGCTCCAATTCCTTCTTCACTAGCATCAGTTTCCACAGTAAATGTCTTGTGAAAATTGGGAAGGGCTAACACTGGAGCTGTGACCAGGGCATGTTTCAATTGATGAAAGGCCTTGTCTGCTGTTTCAGACCAATGGAAAGGAACTCCCTTCTGAAGTAGATGAGTTAGAGGTTTGCAAATGGTACCAAATCCTTGAACAAATTTTCTGTAATAGCCTGCCAAACCCAGAAACCCCCTTAGCTTCTTTAGATTAACAGGGACAGGCCAGTTAACCACATTCTGAATTTTCTTAGGGTCAGTAGTGACTCGTTGTCCACCGATGACATGACCCAAGTATGAAATCTCTGGCTGTGCAAAGGAGCATTTATTGAGCTTATCCTTCCATTGATGTGTAGTCAGAAGTTGTAACACTTCTCTAACATGAAGGATGTGGGTCTCCAGGTCTGAACTGTAAATTAGTATGTCATCAAAGAATATCAATGCAAATCTTCTCAGAACAGTGTGTAATGTATTGTTCATAACTTCCAGGAATGTGGCAGGGGCTCCAGTGAGGCCAAAGGACATCACCTTATACTCATAATGCCTAGTGTGAGTTTGGAAAGCTGTTTTATGCTCATCTCTTACAGCCATCCTAATTTGGTGATATCCTAATCTAAGGTCCAATTTGGAAAACCGTTGGGCTCCTACTAATTCATCTATAAGTTCATCTATCACTAGCACAGGATATTTGCCCTTGACAGTTATAGCATTGAGATTCCTATAGTCAATTACTAATCTCCAGTTTCCATCCTTCTTTCTGACAAGGAGAGCAGGAGATGAAAAGGCACTCTGCTGGGTTGAATAACTCCAGAGGCCAGCATTTCCTTGACTTGTGTTTCAATCTCATCCTTCTAGGCAGGATTGTATCTATATGGCCTTAGGCTGACTGGTTTAGATCCAGGAATCAGAGGAATATGGTGGTCACAGTATCTTTGTGGTGGTAGTCCTTGGGGCTCCTCAAATAGTTCCTTGAATTCATGTATGAGTGGTTGCACAGCTTTAGGAATATTGTGATTGGTTTCTTCTTCCAGCTGGGCAAGTTGTACCATACATAAATAGCTCCAGTTCTTTCCACCCCATGTAATTAGTCTAAGGTGATGGTGTCACAGTGGGTCACTTGAGTGGTGATGCCTTGGATCCTGACTAATTGATTGTCATAAGAAATTCCAACCATTTTTGAATCTAGTCCATCTTCATGGGGCTGAATTGCTCCAACCAGTCCATGCCTAGAATAATGTCATAACTGCCTAGTGGTAGCAATTTGAAGGTACTCTTGAAGTTAAGACCCTGAATTAGCCAATTGCAATGTGGAATTTCCTTGCAACAGTCCAGATACCCACCACTAGCCACCTTAACCTTGACAGGCAACTTCCTGTCCTATACTCCTAGTAGTTTGAGGCCAACTTGTTCATCCATAAATGAATAAGTGCTTCCTGAATCTACCAAAATTAGTAGTCAATCCCTTGTACCCAACCTCTCAGCTTAATGGAGTTGTTTCCTTCCACTCCAGTTAGTGCTTGCTGAGAAATGGCCATTAGATTGTTGGATTCTGGGTCAGTTTCAGGTTCAGAGTTGTCAGCAGATTCCACCTGAAGAGCCTCCATTAGTTCTTCAACCACATGTAGTTGAATGGCCTGAGCACATTTGTGATACCTGCCCCATCTTTCCCCACATGCGAAACACAGCCCTTTAGCTCTACGATAGGCCTTAAGTGCAAACAGCTTATCATCTCTGGCCCTTGCTGCTTCGGTGCCCCTCCTATCCTCTGATGACTCAGAGTTGCCCCCTCTGGTAGATTGCCCAGGAGTGGTAGGAGAATTGTTCTTAATCATGGGATTAATGTAGGTACTAGCCTCAGTTTTCCTGTAATGATTCCTCTTAGAACCATCCATAACTTCTTCATGCAATAATGCCAGGGCACAAGCAGTATCAAGATCTTGAGGTCTCTGAACCATCACCACTGCTCTGATGTCATCTCTGAGTCCTTCAATAAATTTGGTGACAAAATACACAGGGGGCACTGAATGATCATAGGCGAGGAGCTAGTGCATGATGCTGTCAAATTTATCCACATAATCAGCCACAGAACCTATTTGATTCACATGGATCCACTGCCTAATTAGCAGTTGGTGTTGATCTCGTGTGAATCTGGCGCACACCCTCTCACAAAATTCACACCAAGAAATCCCAGAGAGCTCATGCCGCACTGACTGAAGCTAGAAAGCAGCGCTTCCAGTAAAATTGAGAGAAGCTACTTTAACCCAATTGGTAGGATGGATGCCATAGATCTCAAAGTAGGTTTCACAACTACTCTTCCACATCTGCAGATTATCTCCATCGAACTGGGGACAAGTCATGTTTGGAATACTGCTAGTTATACTCAGAGATTGTCCACAAGCGGTATATGGGTTCACAGGGGTTTCATAACCAAAAGGATTGGGAGAATTGGGAGTCAGATCAACCATAGCAGAGTGGGTTTGAAGATTGGGAACCTGATTGCCTGGCGCAGCTCGCTCGGCGGTCTCCGATTGAAGCTGCTCCACCTTGAGGAACAGATCGCCCACTGTGTGAGGCAGATCTTCCACCTTCTTCTCCACCGCTGGAAGCCGCCCCTCAATCGCTTCCTTCAGAGCCTGGAAATTGGCTCGACTACGCTCATTCGCCTCATCCATCTTGCGGAGCAAGATGTCGATCTTGTCTCCTTGCTTCATTATTTTGGCTGTCTGTTTGGTGATGTACCGTGCTTTCTCCAGAATGACACCCTCAAGCACTCGCACTCCAAAATCAGCCTACCGGATCGAGGGAGTCGAAGCTTTCACGGAATCGTCACCACTAGGTGATGGATTCCCACCTCTTTCCTTGGAATTTTACAGTCGATCCAGGAGAATTTGGGGAGCGCAAGGGGAATTTGGAGTGGCTTTGATACCAGATTGTTAGGATCTCTCTAACATTTCAAACTCGCACTCAAATTCAGGCAACTTAGTAGTATTTCTCGAATCCAACAGGACCGAGCCGCCACCGCCTTCGCCTCCGGTTGCCAAAAGTTAACCATATGTTCATAGTTCATCTCCTTTTATTACAGACACGCACGCCACCGATTCACGGTGTTCTTGCATACACCACACGTCACACAACCCACTCTAGCCCACTGAAACGTGTATTGGGCTGCCTCCTTCTTCTGGGCCGGTTGACATCGTTCAGGCCTCCTTGCCGCAGCCGTTGTGCATCGGCATCCTTCCCTGGTGCAGCATCGATATTGTCCTCCTCTTCCAGGTTCAGTTTCCTGACAGCATGTTGATTGGGGACATGATGGCCCAAGCTGCTACGATGGATGCATGGACACATATCATTTCAAAGAAATACAAGCCACACATGGGAAACATTGGCAACAACTGAATTAGCCAATGCTTGCCAAATCGTTTGAGCGCCACGTGGCAGAAATATCTATGATGCAAGTAGAAAAGAGAGAGCCGAACGAGAGACAAACATTGAAGGAAAAAGTTGCCAAAAAAACATGATAGGAAAAAAAGAGAAGAATCCAAAACTAATGAGAAACAAGTCAACCACATGCCGGCAGCAACGCCATTCCTGCAACTAGACACTGCTGCCTACCCGGCCCTTCCCTTCACGATAGACACCACCACCGTCTCCTTCCATGTAGGCGAGACTGGTCAGCGGCGGGCACGTGCGGTCCTGCAGCTTGGACCTACAGAACCATCGTAGTGCTCTGTTCACACCACCGTGAGAAAGGAACAAGAGGTCCTTGCATCTGGCTACATGCATCGCCGAGGTAACGATTTGGGAGGAGGAGAGGAGGTGTGGAAGAAGCTCTCCTCGTTGATGAGCACCGAGCGGGGCAGGCCCCTTTTCTATCTAGGAAATCTAGAGGACTGGTAGTGTCGGCCAAGGACGGTGGAGAAGCCGTGGGTTGCAAAGGCGAGCGAAGGAACCAAGGGAGAGAGGTGAGAGCGGATGGGAGGGGAAAGTTTCCACGGAAGGGATAAGGTAAAATGTGGTGCAGTCTATGCGGAGCAGCTGTCGATGGAAGGTCACCTACCCATGACGCATGGCTTCTACCATCTTTTCATTTTTCACCCCTAGCAAAACTTATTATTTTACAGTCAGCTAAATGAAACATTCACAAAAGAACCTTTACACTGGTTAATTATTTAAGATCCTTGAGCTTATTGTACTTTCTTTTTATAAATCAACCGACCGATGTACTCCCTCCGTTCTAAAATATAAGGATTTTTATGTTTGTAAGCCCGTTGATATCACCTAGAAGGGGAGTGAATAGGTGTTTCTAAAAATTCTCTAAAATGCAGCGGTGAAATTCTGATAGGAACCTCTGACCCCAGGAGTAGGAAGCTCCAACCGGCTCTCTCAGTCTGGCCGAGAGGGCTGGCCAGAGGTTCTGGCTTAGAACACCAGAGGTTCTAACCCTAATGTTCTGACTCTACCAAGACACTTCAATAATAGATAAAATGATAGGAATCAAGTCTAGAACAAACAATAAGGTAGGAGATGGATGTAGGCAAGTATAGAGACAAAATAATACAATAACGAGCAAGCACAAAAGGAGACACAAAGATTTTTTTCCCGAAGTTCGAATCACAAAGATTCTACGTCTCCATTGAGGAGCTCCGAAGAGCTGGGTCTTGATTGACCTCTTGCCTCACCAAGCGACCACAAAGATCAGCTTGGTATCCACTCGAATTTACCTCTTTTCCTTGTAAAGGCGAGGTTAACCTTCACAAACTCTTTCCGGGATAATCCACAACTCTAGGAAGCTCACGGGAGACACCTAACCATCTAGGAGGTTTTCCTCCAAGAGAAATAAGCTCCAAGCAGCTGATCCGCGTCCTCCTCAAGTGCACAAAATCCTCCTAACCTTCTCTCAACAAAACTCAGTCAATTCCCCACTAGATCCTCACAAGAATCACAAAGGTGGCACTAAAACTAGTTGGGTGAGCTCAAGAGACCTTAGGAGAAGCTAGGAGACAGTGAAATAGCCAAACAATGGCTAGAAACAAGATTTGGGCTTTATTGGCATTGGCATACATCACTTAGCCATTACTTACAGATTTTGGCCAAGAGGTTCTGACCCCAGGGGTAGGAACCTCCGGCCAATACTTACTCTTTGGCCGAGAAGGTTGGTCGGAGCCTCCGACCCCAGGGGTAGGAACCTCCGACCCTGACACTGAAACTAGCCCAACCCAAGTGTATGTGTTGTGCCAAAGTGACGGACTCTCGGCTATTTGGATCTTAAGCACTTGAGTGGTCTTGGAACATTGTTTGCAACCCCTCTTGATAGTACGGCTTTCCTACGACTTAAAAAAAATTTAAAAGAATTTAAAATAAACTCCAAGTCGCTTCACCGCTTTGTGTCATGTTTTTGTGGGGGGTCTCCATGCACCACACCAAGTAACCTAGGACTAATCTCTACACAATTCTCGATAAACTCATTAGTCTCTTAATCGCTTTGTCATTAATCCACCAAAACCCACTTAGGGGCTAGATGCACTTTCAGTTTAGCAAATACTAAGGTTCGGTAAAAAGATTACTTTTTAGTCATTTCAGTTGTTAACTTTTAAATTTTAAATTACTTACATTCCCTTTCTAAGCATTTGATTTGGCATCCCACTTTTTTTCTCTTATCATTACCTTCTGAATTAGACGGAGCGGAAGCACTCGATGAGGCCACTACGACATCAAAGGCTCTTCCTCTTTTTCGGTCATATGATCCATAAATAGAATAGAAAAAGTAAATAAGATCAAACAGAACCAGAAGAAATGTGAGAAATAAGTCAATTTATCAAGTTGATGGCTTTGAAATTATTGAAATGATGGAAAACATGAGAATCAGTGCAGGAATGCTTATATTGTGGCCAAAATTTGAATACTAAAAATACTTATATTTTGAAACAGAGGGAGTACTAGATAGTATCCACAACTTCACGGGCTATATAAACTAGGCGCGCCATTTTCTAGTACCACTTCAAAGTCAAGCTCATTAATTTGTAAAATACTCGCGAGTAAACCCCCAATTCCTCAAAAAAAACAAAACCCTAAAAAATATTGCGTTTGAAAGGTAAAATTGAAACGAACGTTCGCTCCCTACAGGGAGGCCCATGTGTTATGTTCAGTTTTCTTTAATGATCATCTTCGTCCTATCTATATTTCAAAATTGCGCCCGTCATTGCCTCTCTGCCCGCTCCCCTACAATATCACAAAAGGGCGGCGACAAGCTCTTACCTGCCCCACCGTGTTGGCTTCGAGGATGGGGACATCAATGCATAGGTGGACGCGTACATGGAGGGTCCTAAGTCAACCAAATCCCATGGCAGAGGTGTCGTCCAGTGCAGGCTTGCGCCTCCGGTCCACATCCTTCACAGCCACCACTGGGGCATCACCTTGTCCTCACCACTGTTGCTGCTCTCTCATTCCGTCTACTCCCAAAGAAGCTTCCCCCTAGGGAGGCTGATGGAAGTGGGGCTATGGTACGCGCCGGCGCAGGAGGAGCGGCAATGGAGGAGCTCTCCGCTGGCGCATCCCTATGCATGCGCGTTGGGTGCATTTCTGGTAGTGGTTGGTGGGATCAGATCCAGGTGGAGGAAGATGGCCTGATGGTCCATTTCACAATTTTGTTTTGAATGTTTCAATAGATGAAATATGAGTTCATGTGCGAGAAGCGAGATGTTTTAACTGGGATTTGATTGTGTTCCATATTTTAAGTTTTTGATTTTATGATTTTTTTTGACGTTTCAGTTGTTCAAATTCAACATTTTATACATCGAAGCAAAATATTTCATCTTGCATTTGACGGTGTTTCATTTCTTTACGGCGCCACCCAATGTTGCACTTTACTTTTCAAGTTGTTTCATTTATATATTTGTAATGTTGCCTCCCTGTGCACTAGTTTTTCATATATACTTTTTTAAATATTTTGATGACTAGTTCTTTTTCACAACATATAAATATAAATTTAATGTTTCACTAATGGTCGTCTGAAACATTTTGGCCGTTTGATTATCAATAAAAATCTCATAAAATAATGTGTTGCATGGATATCCTAATATCGAAATGAACGTGGTTCCCTAAAGGAGGCCCATGGGGCATTGCAGCATGGTGTAGGCCGGAAGCCGAAGAGGAAGGCCCTTTCAGTTTTTATTGTAGGAAAAAGTATATTTTGACTCCCTTAACTATGGCAGAATCTTATTCGTATCCTCCAACCACAAAATCGGGTATATCGACCCTTCCAACTATTAAAACCAGTGCAAGATGACTCCCTCGGCGGTATTGACGGTGGTTTTCGCTGACATGGCGTCCACGTGGCAGTCCAGTCATCCTAGAAATTAAAAAATAGAGTAGGGCCCACATGTCATCCACTCTCTCTTCTTCCTTCCCTACCTTCTCTCTCTTCCTCTCCTCTCGCTGCAGCTGCACGTGTAGTACTCCGACAGTCGAGGATACACAAGCCAGCGAAGCCCGTCTCCGGAGAAGCCTAGATGGCTACTCCTTGCCCTCCTCTTCTATTAGCCACGGCGGGCGGACGACGATGAATTTGTAGACGATCACCACGCCTTCGCCGCCACGGGCTGTCCTCCACCTTCTCTTTCCTCGGAGGTGCTAGCTGAGCTTGAGGCGAGGGCGATGGCGGCAGCGGCAGCAGCGGGGACTAGACTCGCCATCCGCTGCTTCCTCGACTTGCTTGCCTCCTCCGAGCAGTTGCTCCGCCCCCTGCTGTGGCCGCTCATCGTCTTCGTCATGGTGACATCTCCCCTAGCAGCTCGCTCGACTGACGAGGGCGACGACGGCGGAGGTGGCGAGCTCGACGAGGTGGCCGAGGGCAGCTAGATTTGGAGGTCAAGGAGTACGATGAGGAGCAACGGCAACTAGGGTGGATCTCTGTTTAGGGGATGGCTGAGCTCGGTGAGGATAGCCGCATGCCGCTGCGGCAAGAACAGGCGAGCCTGCTCGCCGCCTCCCTCTCCCGGTGAGCTCTGCTCGTAGCCACAGCTCGGGCAAGCTCGAGTTCGACTAGGCTCGCCGGTTGCCGTGCCTCCCTTTCCACGGACGAGCTCAATAGCCGCCGGCCCACTCCGACGAGCTCGAGCTTCGCGCATCCTCAGGACCACCCACCTCCTCGTCGAGAGGAGACAGTATCCACCCTCCCTCTCGTCGATGGCCGTACGCACATCGCCCTCGAGAAATACACGAACCCTTGGTTCCAACCTCCCTCTCACCGGTGTAGTTGAGGCTAGCCGCTCGTCGTCGCCTGAATGGCCTAACTGATCTGTTGGCTGTGGTGGTTTGTGGAGAGAGGAGAGGACAAAGGAAAAAGAAGTGGTCAGTGTCTTATGGGTCCCACACATATTTATTATTATTTTTTTTGATTGTAATGCCACGTAAACACCATGTTAGAAGAAGACCAGGTCAATACCATACGGGGACGCCACATCAGCAAAAGACAGCGTTAATATTGCCCTTTTTAATAGTTAGAAAGGTCAATATACCCGATTTTACGGTTGGTAAATACGAATCAGATTTGTGTCATAATTGAGGGGCTCAAAATATACTTTTTTTCCTTTATTGCACGCTTCTCGTAGCCCTTGTTCTGATGGGTTTGATCACGACAACGGTCAGTCCTGACTTCACTCCTGGCTCCAGTGAGTGTGACCATGATCGCAACTGCATAAGAAAGAGAAACCTTCCATAATTAATTGCTTGGATTTTCTTTACAACGCACGGGGTTTACTAGTAATGAGAAATTATCAAGCGACTATATAAGAAACATCAACTATGATCATTTATACCATGGGGCCGACAACTCTATCTCTCCTGTCGTGAATAATATCGCGTCAAAGAATGATATGTATTAAATAATAATCAATTGGAAAGAGCTATAGAAAATAACGCGTACAGTGTAATCGATAGGATTGTTCCAGCCATGCATGCAGAGCATGCAAAAAGCCAAAAACATTTTGAAAACTGTTACAACACATTTTTCACATGTGATCAATTCCCCTGTTAACTGTCATATGAAGAGACACCTCTTCCCAAAAGACATCTCTTCCTACAGTATATATATGTACTTGGTACAGTGTAATCAATCCAAGAAATCAAAGAGTTCATTCACTGCTCTCAATTCTCAACACGTTATCAGTCACTTTGTTCTCCACTGAGAAGGCCGAAGCATCGGACAGAAGAAGAAGAGAAAGAAAGGAGGTACGCTGTACTTCACCTTTGCCTGCATCACAGCCGTTGGGCACGGCGCCGCCTGGCTTCACGCCCTACGTCACGACGGCAGCACGGTTTGACCGTGGAGGCGGCGAGCAGCCGCCCCGGCTCCCTCCGCTTCACGCCTGCTGGCGACGGCGCGTCGGCGTAGAAGGCGCAGCGCACCGGCCCACGGCGGCACCCTGGCCGAAAAGCGGCACGGCGACAGCGGCCCGCGGTGACGGCAGCTGGGCGGCACAGCGGCAGCGCGGCGACAGCCAGGAGGCGGCCGAACGCACAGCGCACCGGCCCACGGCGGCGCCCCGGCAAAACAGCGGCACGGCGGCAGCGGCATGCAGCGACGGCGGCTGGGCGGCCTGCGGCGGCTGAACCGACGCGATAGCAGCGGCCCGCAGCATGGCAGCGCGGTGGCCCGCGTAGGCGAAGGGGGGAGGCGGCCCCTCGCCGGCGCCGGCGTTGGCCGGCCGCGCCGGCTAGAGGGGCCGCACCCCACGTGGCAGCGGCGGCAAGACCAGGGGGAGGCGGCGGCTAGGCTTGGACTTTTTACTGTTAATAATTTATTTTTTTTTAATTTACAAAACTAATTTTTAATTTTTTTGTAGAAATAGCCTCTTGCCGCCGTGGGCCAGGGCGGCATTTAAAAACCGCCGTGGCCCAGGGCGGCGAATGGCTCCAGGGGGCCGAACGCAAAAATGCATTCGCCGCCCTGGGGAAGGACGGAAAATATATTTTTGCGTTCAGCCCCCTGGAGCCATTTGCAAATTACCAAATTTACAAATTTGCGAGTGAATTGCGAGCGCTAATTTTCCTGCCTTATTTTCTTGCTAATTTTTAACCCCAAAAATTTTGAAAATTTATTTCTCGAAATTAGATTCTTAAATTCTATTTATTGTGCCATTGCATTTATTGGATCGATATTCAAAAAAAACCAAATATCGTAGATTGTTCACGTCGTGAAGAAAATTTGTCAAACTAAGGGTATGTCCGGATCGGCACTCGCAATCCACTCCTCCCCGTCTTTCGCCTACACGCTTCACAAAATTTAGTTTTAATCGTGGTTTAGGGTATGTTTTTTGAAGTTTTTTTTATAATCCGATGATGGTGGGCGTTGGTTTGTAAAATCGTACTGATCATTTTTTTAAGTTTATTTTCGGTAATACTTAATTAATGACATAGTAATAGGCCGGTCCGTTTTACGTGAGGGGCTTAGGACCACCAGGCAAACAGAATGTTAGGGCATATGAATTTTTTCCCAAATTTTTGCGCAATGTACATACTGAATGATTTTTAATTCGACATTGGGAGACGATATATTGTATTATTCGTGATCCACTCGGTCGATACTTAACGTAATGCACGTACAATAGCATAGTGATATTAACTAGATGCGAGCCGTTCGCATTGCGACATGATGAATGCGACACCCATAGTACGAAATAGAACAACAGATACAACTTGTGAGCAGTACAATGTATCCGCTCGTTCTAGTCACTGGTTCCTAGAAAAGCGGGCGATTCGTTCATGGTACAATCTAGACAAGCTGTAGTCGGCTGGTGATTCTGGTTGCATGTTCCAGTGCCGTGATAGATCTGACGGTGTGAAATTGTCAATCCATTGTCTGAATTGACACCTCCTTGGAGGATCCTGTGGGACGAGTTTGATTAGTAAATTCGTCACATTTGGTGAAGGTAAACTATCTCCAAGAAGTAAGGTGCGGCTTGAACTTACATTGATATCGTCGTCAAGAATGTTCGGACAAACAAAGCTTCTGCGTCGCAGAGTTCCTGGCCTTCTCGACCTGACGACCTGGCAACAATCACCACAAGCGCACATTGGACGGTCCTCCCATCGCGGTAGTCCAAGAGGTCGATTCCTCCAGTCTGCCCCTTCTAGCTCTAGACGTTGTTCGTGCTCCGCCCTCCTAGCCATGTATTGCGCCATGCTTTCGTCTAACGGGAGGTAGTCATATTCTGGGTTGTCGTTGTCAATCCACTCGATGAAGCCGCAATATCTTCCCTCGGTCTGTTAAGGTAAATATCCTGGTGTAAGAGTCGTGGGCGTAAAAACGAATATGACAAAGACTTGACTGAAACACGTACCTGGGGACTTCGGTGCACGCACTCGAAGTATCTCCCGCTGTAAGTCTCCTCCTGATGAGATACACGTAGCTGGCAACGGTCACCACAAAGGCATATCGAGCGTTCAGCCCAAGGTGGCAGTACCAAAGCGAAACCTAAATATCGCCAGTTGCAATCCTCCACGAAAAGAGGTGTAGGAGGCATTGTTCGATGCTGCTACAAGAAGAAAAGGAAATTAGTGAGACAGGTAGTGGCCGTAGTTCATAAACGGTGCGAAGTTTGCCCGAGGGGCTGGGTGAAGGCCCTCTGCTACTATGATGGTGCTTTTATATAGGTTGTCGTGCGTCTATTTCCCTATGAGACGTACATGTCAAAATATAAGGGACATGCATATGCAAAAAGCGGTTGAAGTGGCCGACCATGTATTCAGAATGCCCGTGACGACGCATGACTAAAGCAACGCGCCGAAAGCTCGCTTGTCGCAATGTGGTACACGCGGGGCCTATATTATGCAAATAAATGTGGTCCGTACTCGCGCATAGTATGCGCCGAAAGTGGTTTGTCCTTTTAAAATGGTACAAACAGGACGGAGTACCAATGTAAATATTTGTGAAAGGTTAGATCTGAAGGGTGGGATCGAGCCCAGAGGGGGTGAATATGGACATGAAAAATTTGAACAAGTTATGCGAGACCTATAAATAAATAAATACAACAATAGCCCCTAGTCCATACGCCTCCTCGTCCTCCTAGGCTGCGCTCGCACGTGCCCGCGCGAGTACGTCAGGCGGTCCGTCGGTACCCCACGGGTGGCTCGGACCGCCTAAGTACTAGGGAAAGCACCGGCGTCGTGCGGCTGTGTGTGCGGTGCACCTCCGAGTTGTGACGACCCGATCACGTCTTGCTCCGGAACGAGGTCGTCTTCAGTAGAGATCCAAGTAGAGGTGCTCCGGGCAGATCCTCGCCTAGTGTCCCCCAGGTGGTGGTGAGATCCGCCGCGTGGTGCTGGTAAAGAAAAGTTCGCGTCAGCCGAATAAAAAGTGCAGTTAGTTATGGAGAATATGTTCGAACCTGACGTACCTGACAAACCTCGCCCGATCATGGAGCCTGCCGTCCTCGATCCTCCTGCGGTACCGGAAGGACCTGCTCCCCACGACGTACTGGCCCCTGTAGAACCCGCCGCTCCTGCTGATGTCCCTTCACCCTGGGGACCTCACATATGTATCTGCATCGGCGGGGCTGCATCGGAACGGCGACAAGTCAGAGCACGGACGACCGAGCGCATCGTGTTGTACATCCGGCCGAACGTGATCGTCTGCTCCTGCTGCGTGAGAGGGATGCCAGCCTCGAGGCACTGCCACAGTAGGCCGAGCTCCGTGTGGACCTACCTAGCATCGTCCGCCTGTTCAGCAGGACATGCGTGGTTAGTTGCGCGTGGTAACTACCGTTGAAAATAGTATGAAAACCATTGACTCACCGCGCGAAAGTAGTCCTGGTCGCGGTGTGTCGGATATGCGTCTCGCACCCCCGCGACGTGCGCCTGTGGAGCCCCGGGAGTGAACGTCACCCGTAGTCTGGTACGGGGCTGGTACCAGGAAAGGTACTGCTCGTACCTGTCTGCTGTGTGGGGGTGGATCACCGTGACAACGTCCTCCATGGCTATGAGCCAGTCGTTGATGTACTCGATGACGGTGGGTCTCCACAACCTACCGGCGGCCTAGCCACGCCGATTTAACCTACAGAGCACAACCGGTGACACAATGCATAACAATACGGAATATTCATTTCCACACATACCTGTGAACGTGTTGCGGTACGGCCTGGAGGTGTGGATGGCCGAAGGTCTGGCGCATACCGAATTGCCGCATCATACGCTGCGGGCAGTGCGGCTCGACAGAAATGTCGAACAACATCGGCGTCATCATCAGCCAGTACGCCTGGTCCCTGGTGCAGAGGGACGACAGCCCAAGCGGTGCACACGCCATCACCGTCTCGGCACTGTACGGCTCTCAGACAACGTCATTGTCCGTGATCCTGTCGAACTCCATGACGAAGTCTGGGTACGACTTCTGCACCTGCATGTGAGCATACTGACGCTACAAACAGGTAAAGAGTTCTCGTTAGTCTAAGTAACATAAAAAACCGAGACGGTTCTAACACCGAACATACCTCACGACGACACCACACCGTCCCCATCATCGGATAGTCCTCCGGTGGGACATTCACGTACAGAATCGGCTCGTACGGACTGTGGTCCACCATGGGGCGGCCGATCGTGAACCGCTCTGCCGCCCAGAGTTGTAGGAGGAGTGGACAACCCGTGAAGACCGCTTCTGGCTCGGTCTTCCTGCAGCCGTCACACAGACCCCTGTACGTGGCGGCAAGGACTGCCGATCCCCAACTGTATTGGGGAACAGCACCGTCCTCGGCGTCGGCTATCTCTCTCGCGTAAGGGATCAAGCCCTTGTCGACTGTGTGGCCGTGCGAGTTGGTGAACATCACCCACCCGAACAGTCACAACAGGTACGCCTCTAGGCTCCTCTGCAATGAGTACGCGTCGGCCTCTGGGTCTAGCTGATCAGACTGCAGTAACATATAAGAAAGTTGACATTGTAATTCTAGTACGGACTGAAGGACGAACATAAAACAACAAGAAAGCATTCTTACCGTGTAGCTCAGTACCCAAGCCTGAGGGGGGCCCGCGTGCGTGTACGGGGAGATCTCGCCGACGAGAGGAAGCCCCGGAGCACGGTGAATCGGTGCGAACCGCTGCAGGTTGTTGTCTCGCCACGCCTGAAACCCGTCAACTGGGCCCACCGCCTCGCCGGCTAGAGGCAGTCCAAGGAGGAGGCTGACGTCCTGCAGCGTGGGGGCCATCTCACCGCATGGGAGGTGGAAGGTGTGCGTCTCCGGTCTCCACCGGTCCACAAGAGCTGTGATCAGCGACCGGTCGATACCCCACTTCTTCGCCGGGTCATTCGGGTCTGCTGCGGCTGCTACCAGCCTACACAGCGGCAGCAGGCCTGCCTCCCGCAACCTGACAATCAAAACAAAGCAAGTTAGTAAGTTCACATATACAGCTCCACAGTACAACGTTCGTACGTACCTAGTCGTGAACCGAGGGTCCACGGGAAGGAGTCGCCTAGAAGGTCGAGGACGTAAGGTACCGAGTGTCGCGGCGCTCCCAACTCGGTGGAAGCCCACCATGTGCATACAGCACCCGATCCCAGGATCAGTAGTCGGGTACGCACAACAGTCATCAGTGATACAACTCAGAGTTACAATAATTACATAACAGGGTACATACATATATATTACAAAGGAATTTCATCCAGGACAGACCCCGGATGGACAAAAGCATCAACAGGTAAACTAGCGAGAACAGCACAGACAGGGCGGAAGCTGGATAAAAACACTCGGCAAAAGAACTCGGCTACACCACAGGCTCGGTTGGGGACTAGGCTCGAAACCTCAGAAGTCTTCGTAGTCAGCCTGGTCTTGGAGGAACTCTACGGCAGTCGGGTCTTCGTCTTCTTCTCCAAAACCTACTATACATATATATGAACAAGGGTGAGTACTTTCGTACTCAGCAAGCCGGGAAAAGATGCCATGTCGGTCAGACAAAGAGGCTAAGGGTTTTATTTGCAAAAAACTGCCTTTAGAAACACTTTTCTTTGCAAACGCTAGTGAGATCCAAATTTTAGTTGTCGGAAAGAGGCTCACGCCTCGATCCATTCCGCAAGTTGCTTTTCAACAACTCGCCACTTAATGAATCAAGTATAGCCATATCATCTTTTAATTCGCATTTGTCGGTCCGGTGTGTCCCGAGTAGCTACAACCACTCGTTGACCCTGAGACTCGGCTACAACCAAATCTCAGCTATGGCACTTAATGCCCGCTACGCTGGCTACAACCAGCTAGCTCATCTGTCGCCCTGGCTACAACCCGGGGGCTCAAACATTGCTGCCCTGGCTACAACCCGGGAGCATGATCATCACCGTCTTTTTGCTACAACCCGAAGACTTAACTGCCGCCCTGGCTACAACCCGGGGGCTTAAACTTTGCTGCCCTGGCTACAACCCGGGAGCATGATCTTCATCCTGTTTACTTTTCACACACTTGCTTATGGTGCTTAACACCCCGGATCACACAGACCCGTTTCTGGCCACACAGGCCTTCCGTTTGCTTACTCGGCAAACTCTGGTCACGGTTCTCTTCCCATCAAACTTTTTCACAAACCATAGGCAAACAAATCTACGCTATGGGAATCACCTTACATCGCCTTAACCGTGGGCACGGCTGTTCAAACAGTTCTGCTAAACTCTGCAGAGGGTGTACACTTTACCCATCCGACACGAAACTTATACCGAGTACTGGCCTGTACCCGAAAGTTCGTGACAAGGCCATTTCCAAAGCCAGTCCAGGGTTACCCAATGCCAGCCTAAGGATCCACACAGGATCAGTGCTTCAGAATGGCTACAACCACCTTCAGCACCAGGGCTCACGAGCCACAACTCAGATGAGTCCACTCCAGTCGGCACTGAACTTCCCTAAACCTACAATTTACTCGGCCAGGGGCACCCACAATGCCCGTATGGTCGTACTGTAAGATGCTCGGATGAAATTCCCAAAGGAAACAGTCCTTAATGATAATACATAGCCAAGCCACACAGGCACTGTCTCTGTACATCAAGATTTTCACAAATCTTTCATTTATTTCACAAACACGCCGATACGCAAAGTATCGGTTTTTTTCAAGCAGTTTAGTAAAGACCATCGCTTTCCCAACGACAATACAACGTTGCAGGGCTAAGCCATTCTACTCGGCCATCGAATCCGTAGATAGGATGCCAGCGTGCCATCTGTGGGGCTACCAAGGGGATACATCAACATCCTACCAAAATAAGTGCTACTACTGGGTAGGTCCATCGGTTGCGCTTGCAAACCGAGGCCAATCAGTTTAAAGTGTGAACTAAGCATGCATATTTTACAACCAACAAAGTTTGCATATATGGGAAACAATATGATCAAAGAGGCTTGCCTTGTTCCAAGGAAGGATCTTCCTTGACGAAGACGGCTTCGGGATCGTCCACCGGTTCAGGCTCTAAACAAGCAGAAAGGAAACACTGATAAGCAGGAGGGGCAAAACACTAAGAAAAAGGATCAACGAAGTAGTCGGCTGAACCAGGCTTGCGAACCGGGCGATAGAGCTCCAAAGCTTGAGAGGAGAATGAGAACTTAGCAAAGCTGGCCGGTTGCAAAACAAGAGAAAGAGGAGGCACGGTTGGCCATATATATACATATAGCCGACGTGCAAGGTTGAAGCACGGTAGGGGCTGGGCAACGGGTAGGGAGAAAAAGTCAAGATGAACTGACAAAGGATTTGATATCCACGCAGGGATTGACTTGGGAGTCCGGCGTGGTCAGTGGAGTTGGTCGGCACTATAGCGGCGATGAGACATTAAGGTCGTGGCTAGGTTAGGTTGGAGAGGTCTCACTGACAGGGCCTCGGACTGACCACTGGTCCAAACGATGCAGCGGGTTATTGTCCATCGGTCCAAGCGGTGCTGCGGGCAGGTGAAGACTGATTCTTCTCTACCTCGGTAGTCGGCGTCCAACGGGCGGGCGCAACTCGGTGAGACGATGAAACAACAGGTAAAATAACAAGGTAGTCGGCCACTTCACAGGCTTACTCGGCAGCAAGGAGGTCCGAGTAAAACAAAGGAAAGGGCAGGATACAAGGACTGAGTAACAATCTACTCGGCTCAAGGGAGAAGGTAGTCGGCTGGCCGGGGAGAGGGAAAACAGAGGCACAGCTGATAGGATAGGAAAGGATTAAGATCCAGAAAACAAGTTTCAACAGGGAAAAAGGAAAATGGGTCGTTACACCGAGGTCGAGGTTGTGCACCGTCGAGAGAAACGACCGATGGGACTGATCGGTGGCGTGATCCAGCAGCTCAGGCGTCTGGTAGTCCATACCTGCAAGGAAAAAAAAGCGAAACGGATTAGCTCAATTAAACATAGTGCATTACAGTCAGAAAATTAACAGACAGCAAAGTACTTTTAAAAGGCCAGCACTGGCAAAGTGAAAACAAAGAGCACATTTCAACAAACGACAATAGATATGACACGCCGATCTGGCGCACAGTAAAATGAAAATCAGATAGCAATACATGCAGATTGGTACACATTACAGGGAGATTACATCAGCAACCAGCAGCTATACTACACAACATAACCCAAAGGTGCACGAGGACGCCTGCGATGATGCTGCCTATCAGTGGTGCCTTCCCCAGTTGGCCGCCTTCCATCGGCACCTGATCCTTCCACAGTAACTTCCGTTGCACTTGGGGCCTCGGCGTGTTTCGTGCACTTCCTGTAGGTATGTCCCTCCTCTCCACACCTACTGCAACATATAGCGCTAACGCCGGCCTCGGATTCGTCTATATCATTGCGAATCCTCCATGTCCGACGGCGGCCTGCCTTGTTTCTTGCCTTCGTCGGGTCAGGGATGTAATAAACTGGGCTTGTGTCTTCAGTGAAAGTGCTGACGATGCTGAAACCAAAAATCTCGGTACTCCATGTATGCATGATTGCTTCCTTTTTAAAGTACGGTGACACATATTGGCATTTATCAATGCCGCACTCCCCGCAAGCGGCAATGACATGAGAACAGGGCTTGTGGTACAAGCTTGGTTTCCAGCAGGAGCACTTGCATGTCCCATCTTCCTTTAAGACACACTCTTGCACAGGTTTCCTTGCGAATATGCTATGCCTGGACCTGTCGGCACACAATATCTCAAATCTACGCTCTCGTGTGCCCTGCACTCGGACTCGGTGCTCTCTTGCCTTCTTACCTTTCTCCTCAAGGTACTCTGTCATTTTGGTGCCAAACCAAAGGTTTCCATCAGCCATAGATTGGCCATTCTGTCTGCACCTGTCGTGGAAGTACGCCTGTGTTCCATGTAGGATGAACTCCACGATGGCAACAAGGGGGAGTTGCCTCACATCACACATGACCCAGTTGTAGACCTCTGCAAGGTTCGTGGTCATAATGCCGTATCTTGCTCCACCTTCATCGTACAGCAATGCCCATTTCTCCTTCGGCTCGTGCTCGATCCATTGCAAAAATCTGCTAACCGAGGAACCGGGTTTCCTTCTGAATGTACCGTCATCGGTGGGAAGTGCACCTAGAGCTTCAGGGCCGTCAACACCTCTAGTTGCGGGTCTTGCAGAACTCTCGCCTCTATGTTTGGCTGTCAGCTCATCAAGTCTCCTCCACAGTTCTTTGAACTTCTTCTGTTGATTCTGGGCACACAAACGTTTGAACATGGCCATCAGCTCTTTGTTTCTGAACTGCTTATAAAAGTTTGCGCCTATATGACACATGCACCATCTGCTCTTTACATCTTCCCACACCGGAGGGTATCCCTTGTCTGTGCAGCCGTTTTGCAGCTCCTCAATTGCACGTAGCATCCCTGCATGACGGTCATGTATGAGACATACCTCTGGCCTCATCCCACCACCTTTTCCTTAACCAGCTTCAAAAACCAGTACCAACTCTCTGTGTTCTCGCTCTCGATGAAGGCAAAGGCCACGGGCAACACTTGGTTGTTCCCGTCTACTCCGATTGCCGTTAATATTTGCCCTATGTATTTTCCAGTTAGGAACGTGCCGTCGATGCAGAGAATGGGCCTGCAATGAAGAAATGCAAACATGCATGCCTACAGAGAGAGGAAGGCCCGCTGAAGGACGTTCTGCCCAGGATTTGCTAACGATGGGAAAGTTTTAATTTCAGAGTAGCTGCCAGGATTCCTCGCACAGATGGTTTCCAGTAGACAAGGCAAATTATTGTACGAAGCTTCAAAACTGCCGAATCTCCTTTCAATTATCTTCTATTTGGCCCTCTATGCCTTGGCATATGTAATGGTATACTTGTACTTCTCCTCAATGCGCCTGATAATTGACTTGGGCTCGAACCGGAGATTCTCCACAACAGCATAATACAGCTCTGAAGCGATGAATGCAGATGATATGTTCCTGTGGTACTTCTGAACACTCGGAAGATGGCAGTTGTGCTCCGTCACGATTGACACGGACCAATAGTCGTCATATTTCTTCCTGGATGCGTACATCCTCCATGGACATCCATCACTTGAACTTGCATATTTCACTTCGTACACTGATCTGGTGGACTTTGATACCCAGAACTCCCTCCCAAGTGACACGGCCCATATCTTCACAGCCTCTGTCAACTGTACTTTTTCGGCGTACCTAGCGCCTTGCACCACTTCATTCTGCCGATACTCCCATGGCACGGTGTGCCCCTCTGAGACAACGAGTTCAGAGAAGTCCTCGTTGTCCCATTCTGCCGGGTATACATCGTCCTCCGAACAATCACCATCCTCCATATGCTCAGGTTCTGAATCTTCAATTTCCATCTCCTGTACTAGACCTGGGTGTCTCTCCCCTTCATCTGCAAACGCCCCTGGTCCCAAGTCTTCTTGGCCCCCTTCCTCTCCGGCACCCTCGTCTTCTGCCTCATTTTGCTCCCCTGTTTCATCGGGCCCTTCCGCTATACTTGGACCAGCCTGATCAATGCTGACCCTGTCATGCACTACCACTAGGATGCTAGGTGCCCATCCTCACTGTAGTGCACTCTCCACAAAAAATACCCAGCTGGCCGTCGAATATATTGGCATCAATTCCCACCAAAAACCTTCCACAGCCCAGCTAACCAGTGCGTACACTATAATTGCATTTACTTGAGGATCTACTCCGAATCCCCTCACTAACCAATTGTAAACTCCAGAAAAACTTCTCTCAGCTAGAGCTATAATTCCCTTTTGTGCTACGTTGAACTCCGATAAATCTACCCCATATTGTCCTTCTCTGACATTTCCTTCACCGTGATATATCGCGAATACAACTCTATTTGCCATTTCTGTTGACAAAAAAGATTTTCACTACAATTATTAATCTGTACTAATCAATATTCGTTCCATAAAAAGGCTATAGGTATGAGTCAAACCATTACCATTTCTACATTTTACAAACTAACCCAGCGGCGCTAATAAAGTTATACGCTAGGTTTATCTAACGTGTCGAAATGACGTATACCAACGATGGCCATGGCGGAGCATATTTATTTCTAAAATATATACAATTTACTACCTGTCCGCTAATGTTCTTCTAGTACGGTCAAATAAATTTAACACTAACGATGGTTATGCCAAACCACTAATATTTTCATACTATGTCGGGTATTACACTACGCGTCTAGTACTAATTAACACTTGTCTAAAAAATTGACTACATGATGGAGGGAGAGCAAAAAATACCTGGGTTCGGCTCAAAAATCTGCGAGGGCTTCGCCGCCGTACTGCTCCTCCTTTGCCTCAGCTCTATCGGACGAACGCTGGAAGCGGAAGGGGAAAATGACGCGCCGGCGAGTGTGCGAAGGGCTTTTATAGGGGAGGGCTAAAAACCGCCCTCCCCCAGGGCAGCGAATGTAAATTTACATTCTGCCCCCTGCCGGCCATTCGCCGCCGTGGCCCACGGCGACAAGCCCACGTGGCCCCCCGGCTAACGGCGGCCCACGCCGTCACGGCCCACTAACGGCCAGGCCATTTGCCGCCCTGGGCCACGGCGGTTTTTAAATGCCGCCCTGGCCCACAGCGGCAAGAGGCTATTTCTGCAAAAAAAAAAATTAAAAATTAGTTTTGTAAATTAAAAAAATTAAATTATTAACAGTAAAAATTCCTCTGCTTGGCCCCCCCTCCCCCACGACTCCTTCGGCCCCTTTAGTGGGCCGGCTGATTGCGGCCCAAACCCCCTCCCCCCCCCCCCCCGCGCGCGAGAGAAAGAGGCCGAAAGGCCGAAGAGGCCCAGGCCCAGGTTGTGGATTTTTTGCAGTTTAGGCCCTATAATTAAATAAAATTGCAAAATATCCCTCTGTTTTAAGTATAAGTCCCTATACTTATTACAAATTATAACAGTTTTGTTATAAATACAATCCAGACCCTATAAGTACTGGATTTTACATAAAATGTTCAAAGTGAATGTCTATGGCATTCCCAATAACATTTTACATATTTAGGACTATTATTTTATTGCAGTTTATTTACTCGCAATTTAATTATCGACCATATTTAAATTTTGCAAATTATCAATTTTTGCAAATTTAAATTTCGAATTCCCATTAATTAAGTTATTTTACTTAATTCCATTGGAATTCATATGCACAATATCAATAGAAATTCCTCTATTTATTGAAAATCATGACAATGGCAACTACTACAAAATATCTGTAGATTATACCACCGACATCTACTATAATAATTTGTAGATTATGTCAATGGTATCTACTACACTTGTAGACTATGCCTTCCAGGCATCTACTTCAACATTTTGTAGATTATGCCCTTTGGCATCTACTACAATTTTTATAGACTATGCCCAAATTAAACGAGGAAACTCGTTCAAAATTGGTGTTTACCACCAAGACATGATTTTCGATAAACATGAATATAACTCAAAACTATGGAGACTAAAGGCATCTACTATAAATTTTGTAGACTATGCCATTAGCAACGAATTACCTCATCCATAGGGTTATATTCCATACTTGAGGTCTACGCTATTATGGATGCAAGACACATCTTGTATTCAGATATTTGCATATTATTACAACAATTACCATACAAAATTAATTTACCCAATGTAAATTAATCAATTCATGGTATGTCTTACATAGGACTAAGATGGCCGCCAAAGAGTTTGAGATTCTCGCTCTTGATGGCCACAACTACCCTACATGGGCAATGGATGTCAAGGTCAGCCTAGCCACTCGGAGTATGTTGATAGTGATACTTGATCCTCCTGAAGGAGAAGCTCAGCCTAATATTGCTCCTAATGTGATGTATACTGTCTTATATATTATAAGAAATCATATACATCCAGATCTAAAGGCAGAGTATCTCTACGAGGATAATCCCCGAAACCTATGGTTGGCCCTCAAGAATAGGTATGAACAGCAGAAAGTTGTGATACTTCCAGAGGCTAACTATGAATGGGCACATCTCCGGCTACAAGATTTCAAAACAGTCGGAGAATACAATCATGCCCTTCATAACATTTGCTCAAAGTTGCAGTTTTGCGAAAAAAACCCACTGATGCGGAGAAGATAGAGAAAACACTCTTTACCATGCTCCGTGCAGACCGGGTCTTATAGCACCAATGGCATGCTGTAAATTACCAAAATTATTCTGATCTGATGCACGTAATAACTCAGGCTGAGAAGCATGATGAACTCCTGTTAAGGAATAATCAGCAACGCCCTGTTGACGCAGCACCCTTGCCTGAAGTACATACAAATATACATGATCAGAATAAACCGAAGTTCAATGGTAATAGAAACCATCCAAAGAACTTCAGGGGTAAATGCAAACGTAACAGGAAGCAAAGATCTCGTGGATTCCAAAAGGGGAATGGCAATTTCAAGAACTCTGATATTTGTCAGAAGTGTGGCTGTCACAGCCATACAACTAACAAATGCCGTACCCCCAGGCATCTTATCAACTTGTACCTTCAGTCTGTGGCCAAAGGCAAGGCTGCTCAAAATGAGAGGATTGAATCACACTTCAACCTCCAAACCGACAACACTAGTGGAGCAAGCTGTTCTCAGAAGTTTCTAGAGGAACTCAGGAGCACTGAGGCCCCTCCTCAGCAGGGTGAACCCATGACCACTGACGACATGATTGTGGAGTTTGCTTCACAAGATTTGCTTGGAGACCTTTTATAGTCTTCCAATAACATAGATACTATGTTAATTATGTCCTAAGTATGTGTTGTAATAATACTAAGTTGTCATCTATATTGTATGCAAGTATGCTACAATAATGTACCGAACATATTCAGTATCGAATAAATGTTTGTACATAGTCTATATATATGACAAGAATTTCATATCAAATTCTTTCTATATATAAAGATTTACGGGATTCAATCCAATGGAGAAGGAATTATGCCTTGTGGACATTGGAACCACAAACTCTATACTTTGGGACACAAAATATTTCCTGACTCTTACAAAGAGATAAGGAAGTATTTTAACAATCGCTAAACGCGATGCAACGATAGTTGGCTCTGGTCATGCCTCTATCACGCTTCCGATGGGTACTCAATTGATAATTGAGGATGCATTACTGTATCCCGATTCCACTCGTACCATATTAAGTTATAGAGATATCCGTCAGAATGGTTTCCATATCGAAACCCAAGATGACAACAAAGAGGAATATTTCCTCTTGACCAAAAACAACGGCTATGGCAAACAAGTGCTTGAAAAATTTCATCTTTATCCTCTGGATTGTACTACATAAAACCCGTACAACATATTGCGTACATGGTAATTTTCCAGAATGTTTACACATTCCAAACTTGGCATAATCACCTTGACCATTCCACTCTAGGGATGATATGGAAAAATATCGGCAACGCTAATGGTCAGATTTTTCCACAAATCTTCGGATTTTATGTGCATTGTTTGTGCCATAGGGAAATTAATTTTGAGGACCCTCTTACCTCAAAATTAGAGCTGAGCTACTCAAAATTTCTTGAACACATTCAAGATATCGATGTGGCTCTATACATCCATTGTATAGACTGTTCAGGTACTTCATGGTTATAATTGACACATCTACACGATGGTCCGACGTGTGGATTTTATTCACACAAAACCATGTATTTGCCAAATTAGTTGCTCAAATTATTAAATTATGAGCATAGTATCCTGAACATCAAATTCAAGTAATTCGAATGGACAACACTGCCGGATTTTTGCCTTCAATGACGATTGTATGACTAATACGTTCAGCACTCCGATCCATTTGTTTATACACAAAATGGATTAGCATGATCTCTCATCAAGAGAATGAAGCTCATGGCAAGACCATTACGAAATTGCAACTAACCAACCTTTAGTTGGTGACATACGGCCTTACACACCGCATCATTTCAAATTCATTACACTACAATCATACAACCTCCTCCATTGCAGTTTGTACGTAGAAATTTGGCCTCAGCCAAATATTTCCCATCTACGAATCGGCAACGTTTTGGACGTACCAATATCACCACCATAGCATACATTATTGGGCAGTGGGGACCAACATGAGGTATCATTATCCGTCTATCATAAATACCTCAGGTCTTTCCACAGGGGATTAATAAACAGCCCGTATGCTATTCACATTGAGAAAAATTCCAGACATTAGGGGAAGATATATACCACATAAAGAATGCCAGGAATTAAAAAGAGAATGTCAAATATTAACATTCCATCCTTATATCCACGTACCAAAGAATCTGAACCAAATAGTTCAGAACATCTTATATTTGCAACATATTGTAAATATTCTGCTAAAAGCATTTACTTATTATCAAGGTGTCAAAAAATCCCGCACCAGAAAGAGTGGAGATACCTAAACAAAACCACTCAACTCCTAGAATGAAAAATAAGAGGGGGAGAAGTATGGTCATAAGGGATACAGCTTTTTGAAAGCTTCCGCGGACATAGAGGAATATCATTCCTCCAATCAGTAAATGCAAATCAACATCAAGTTGATTGACACCATGTGGATATTTACTATCCAATGCCTATGGATGTTTATCATCCAAAAGCCCAGCAAAAATTGTGCACAAATTTCAGGTGTTGGGTCATAGGAACGCCCTAACTCTGTTTTTTGGGAAATAACATGGAGTTCAAAAGGGTTGATATTTCCACAAGCTATTTTGGTTCCATTGAATCAATCATACAAAGACTACAAATTGGCGACATATACTCCTCAAAGTTGCATTACACCTTTCAACTGGATCCAGACTAAAAATCCTAGACAAAGTGTCAAAACACTCAAATTGGGTCAAATCAAAGGTGGCAATTAAGGAGAATTGCTCTCACTCAACAATGGAAAGTATTACCATAGTAATACATTCTTCTCATGTCTTCCTTATGGAAGCGAGGTGGTGATATCGTGAGAGCTTGTAGCACATGGTTTCACACAGAGACCAAGCATAACATACCATTGGTATGTGTAGAAATCACGTTCCCATATCTATTGGCAGATCAAATGAATTTGACAGATTCAGATAACCAAGCTCCCAATGAACTTGATATTCTAAATCAGAATACAAAATCACAATATATATTGTGTACAACTCAAGTCATCCTATGACTTGAACAGTCAAGTTGATTGTGGTACAACTGACTATGTGAGTTCCTTTCATAGAAGATAACTCCAATCATAATGATTGCCTATGTGTGTTCATAAAAAAATCTTCATTTGAATTTTATATCATCTCAGCACATATCGATGATTTTAACATCATCAGAACACACAAAACAAGTAAGTAATCATCTTAGGAACAATTTTCTCAATAGAGAAATTGACCTTTAAGACGGATTCTGAGATGAAATATTTGGTTAACACCAAATAACGCTTGAGTTTATAACTTAAGCATATAAATCAGTTCATCAATATCCTATTGATATTGTCAACCAGTATCTAGATGATATTGGATAATCATATCCATAAACACTTGTGGTCATTCAATCCCTAAAAATGGATCAATATCCATTTAGACCCTGGGATGATATACTCTAGTGCCATTAAAGCGCTAATGTATCCTGCATATTGCAACAGGACTAAAATTGCATTTGCAGATACCTTACTAGCTTAAAATAGCGCAACTCCAATAACACCATTAGGTAGGAGTTAGAATATCCATAGATATCTTTGTGGCATAAAATATCTTGATTCATCATCTGATAAATCAAGCTAAGACCATAGTGGGATATGTACAAACTAGCCAACTAATCCCCAGAATGGCAGATCATGTACTGATTTTTTAGTGGTATAGTTTCCTCATAAGAGTCATCAAAATAGACTCTGTTGGTTACTTTTACCCATCATTCCGAAGTTTTGTATTCATATGAATAACTTCGTCGAGTGATTAATCACATGCAATAGTCATGTAATATTGATTCCATTTGAATCATCTACCATTATCTACAAAGATAATGCTACTTGCGTTGTTCAAATGCAGACAGATTACATAAAGAGCAATATCACCAAGCATATTGCTCCAAAACTATTCTTCCCACATCAATTACAAGAAAATAGGGAAATTAGTATCTTGCAAACTAAATCCTGCGATAACCTCGCAGACTTATTTACTAAGTCCTTACCAACTTCCATTTTTCAAAAATATGTTAAAGGAATTGGTATGCGACAACTCCGTGATTTGCAAGAGTCAGGGGGAGTAAATCTCCTAGACTAAACCTGTCCAAAGCATATAGTGTACTCTTTTTCCCTCTTTAATAGAGGTTTTTAATAAGGCAATATAACAACGTAAATAAATAAATAAATATATCATATCTTTATTTTCCCCATAGGGGTTTTTGAGGAGATATCAATGATATATATTAATTTCTCATATTTTCCTATATGTTTTTAGAGAAGTTATACTAGATTATGACTCTATGGTTATAATCATTCTTCATGAGTTTTTCCTTCTACAAGGTTTTATCAGAGAGATTTCACATATATGTCATATCATTTTCTCCTTATTTTTCCACTGGGTTTTAAAGGAGTTTTAATGGCATATCTACAGAATGGTTTCTCCTCAAGTTTTTTCCACAGGGTTTTTCAAGGAGTTTTTTCAAGTAATAACTTAAGGATGATTACTAGATGGCAATTGATCAAGGAGGAGTGTTACAACATATTTTTCACATGTGATCAATTCTCCTGTTAACTGTCATATGAAGAGACACCTCTTCCTAAAAGACATCTCTTCCTACAGTATATATATGTACTTGGTTACAGTGTAATCAATCCAAAGAATCAAAGAGTTCATCCACTGCTCTCAATTCTCAACAAAAACATCTGATCACTAGAGCAGCTACCCGCTATTAGCCAGCGCCTAGCTAAGCTTGTACACTCGCGCGTGATTCACATGGAGAACCGGAGGCGATGGAGGAGAAGATCGAGTTAAAACCGAACAGCCGTGCATAGCGAGGCGCTCATGGCCACGCGTGTCCACAAAACATGTTCGGAGGTGGTTGAGCGCAGCAGCCAGCAATCAGAGATGGCACATGGCAATGGCATGGGGCCGGGGCATGGCACATGTGTATGCTATGTGATCTGAGAAAGATCCCAGCAGCAGAAGCTATGCAAGAAGATGGGTGCAATAAGTTGCATGCCACGACAAGAACAACACGAGGTATATCTATTAAAATTTGGAACTTTGAGAATTGTGATGTCAAGATAAATAAATCAGAATTAAGAATATAGGACGAGCAAAAAAATAGCATTTATTATTTTTGGATTTAAATGTTATTAAATTCACAAATTAAAAAAATTGACACCCCAGGCTGGGCACAAACTCAAAATTTATATGTAATCTCAAAAGCTTGTCCTATTAATTCCAAAAGGCAGAAAATAATACAATATACTTTGTATGGTTCATGAATTAATTCTTTCCATCATTTTGGACATGTTTAATTACAGGGACAAATACGTACTAGGGTTATTTGGTTGCTGACTAACATTAGCAAACCTCACCTTAAGCAATATACGGCTTGCCACAAAAAGTATGGCATGCAAAACCATATCTTAGACAAGCTTAGACATAAAATAGTTTCTTTGACATATTCAGCCATGTGATTAAAAAGTGTGGCTAGTCATAACTACGTCATCCACCAAACAACTATCGCAGAAACCGTGACATGTCTACATATTTGGCTTGACAAGCCTAGGTATCCAGCATCCAACCAAATAGGCCCAATTATCCTTCATTGCCACTAATAATAACTAGGACCGACCCTGATCCAAAAGACTCTTCAAATGGATACGGTATCATAGGGCCCTTTTGAAACGAATAAGGAGAGCATGAGGTCTTAAGCTCATGTTTTCTTCTTTCTATAACTTTAAGTTTCTACGTATTTTCTGTGTGTAATCTAAACAGTAGTTTTGAAGATTTTCTGTATTTTCAATTCATATTGGAATTTAATGGATATGATATATTCCTACCTTTTTTTTCATGTGTTTTCACAATTCTACATTCTGAAGGAGCCCATAATCAGTTTAAAATATAAATCATGTCTTTTCCAAAGTATACAAACCATTTACTCACCTAGGTTTTTGAGATAAAATGATTTGAGAAACCCAACTAAAGCACCATCTCTTTCCTTGTTCTTCCACAGGAAGACATAAAAAACACAACACAAATCATGCGCATAAGGGGCTGTTTGTTCCGACTTATCTACCTAGTTTATTTCCTCGTTTTCCGTAAGCACGCTTTCTGAACTGCTAAATGGTGTTTTTTTAAAAAATTTTCTATATGAAAGTATCTTTAAAAATCAAATAGATTCATTTTTTAAGTTTCTAATAGATAATACTTAATTAATCACGTACTAATAATGTTTTTTATTTTACATACAGCTTATAAGCCAAGAAAATAAGCCAATTCAAACACCACCTAAGAATAACATGTTAAATGGTTAGGTATGCAAACAATAAGTCAAGGTGCCAACAATTTACGGTCGTCGAAAAGTTCTTAATGTGCACATATACTTAGAAGATACTAGTACTCTCTCCATCTCAAAATATAAGAACTTTTAGAATTAGACACATGTATTAAGAATGTATATGGAATTAGTTGAGAAGAGAAAGTAGGTGAAGAAATTAAATGGAATATGTTTGTGATTCCTGAGATGAAAGAGTAGGTGGAAAAATTGTTATATTACAAATTTTATATGCTAGAAGTTGTTATATTTTGGGACAGAGAAATTATTGTTTTTTATATTATGCATAAATATATTATCAGTAAAAGGAATAGTATATGCTTGTATATGGGGTTTTATAAAACATTTTGTCTCAAACTTACGGCTCCATGAAATAAATTATGAAAAAGTCAAATTTACTTAGACCCTCAGCTATTGTGTAATTGGACCTGCCTCAACTATGATACTAGACATTCTTCACTCCGGGCTCTTTACATAAAACGATTTACCCTTTTAAGCCCAAGAGAAGAGTTTTTTATGCTGCATGGCACAGACTTTGCAGGAATTAGCAAATAAATTTTAAAAAATCTAGTTGGCCCTACTTGGTAGTTCTAGTTCCTTGTCTCACTTACCTTGTCTACCTCTCTCCCCCTCTTCTTCTTACTCCTAGGCGCATCAAACAAGATTCATCCAGAGCAACAGCTCTTAACAAGGATGACGGTGGCAACGACGGTGCCTAAGCACAAAACAAAGTAGTGGTGGGAAGCTTCAGAGCATGGCATGGAGTTTTTACTGTTACTAATTTAATTTTTTTTAATTTATAAAACTAATTTTTGATTTGGTTCATTTGCAGAAGTAACCTCTTGCCGCCGTGGGCCAGGGCAGTATTTAAAAACCGCCGTGGCCCAGGGCGACGAATGGCCTGGGCCCATGGCCTCACGACGGCGGCCCACGGCGTCAGGCTTTCGAGATGCTTCGAGATGCCCGCGCCCATGCCTCTTCCTCCTCCCCGCGTGCCCGTGCCCGTGCCTCTTCCTCCTCCCCGCGCGCCCGTGTCCGTGCCTCTTCCTCCTCCCCGGCTTTCGAGATGCCCGCGCCCGTGCCTCTTCCTCCTCCCCGCGCGCCCGTGCCTCTTCCTCCTTCCCGTCCCCGCGTCCCCGCGCCCGCGCCCGCGCTCGTCTCCCGCTCGCTCTCTCCCTGCGCTTTGGGCCCGCGCGGGAGGCTGGCATTCGCCGCCCTGGGCCACGGCGGCAAGCCCGCCCCACTAACGCCGTCACGGCCTGGCGACGGCGCCATGGGCCCAGGCCATTCGCCGCCCTAGGCCACGGCGGTTTTTAAACACCGCCCTGACCCACGGCGGCAAGAGGTTACTTCTGCAAATAAACCAAATCAAAAATTAGTTTTGTAAATTAAAAAAAAAATTAAATTAGTAACAGTAAAAATTCACATGGCATGCATACCTCGGCCCACCTAGAGTCCTAGACCACGGTCCAATGCATAGAATTGGAAGTGTATTGTGTGGGGCATCTTTTTACCATGTAAATTCAAGCATAGCCCAAAGTGCAATGGATTGGGTTGGGCCTTAGGTCAAAGATTGGTCCGCCCATGGCATTGCATGGTTTTGAGCGCACCGCTCTTCTTCGTACTTATTCCTGTCATTGTGTGTGAAGTGAGAAAGAGAGGTAGATGATAAGTAGTGTTGATTGGATTGCCATGCCTGTGCCAATATAAACATGCCGCTACCACATAGGACCAAAACCGTATAGATTCTAGCTGAAGAGGTAATTTGTCCAATTTAATTTAGAGAGAGTAAGAGTATCTGATATCGGAGTTTGGGGGAGGGGGGTTTAAATTGGACGGTGATAGTTCGGGGGTAAATCGAATTGTATCCAATAAATTATAGTATATGTTGTTTTGAATTGCAAATACCCAAAATCTTGGGTTTTTTGAAATTTCCTTAATATCTTTGTCAAGTAAGTATTCACTCGTTTATTTAAATGGGAAATTTTGATTTCTCTATAGTATTTTTCATCCTATAAATGGATTCAGCCACCCGGCCTCAGCGAACGCACTAGGTCGACCTAAAATGGAAGCCATCACATCTCCATTTCCAGTGAGCCTACTAATTGTAGCCGCACTGCTGCTTGCAATCTTATACACAGTACGGCTGCTACTGGTGGTTACCCGAGCCAAGAAAACACCAGCCCAACGCCTCCCTCCCTCCCCGTGGCGTCTCCCCATCGTCGTCAACCTCCACCAGCTGATCAACGGGCTCCCGCACCACGCGCTGCACGCGCTCGCCGCCGTCCACGGGCCTGTCATGCTGCTCCACCTTGGCCGCATCCCCACTCTCGTCATCTCCTCGGCCGACGCAGCGCGCGAGGTGATGCAGGCCTAGGACCACGCCTTTGCCAGCTGCCCGTCGCTGGCCATCCCGAGGTGGCTTCTCTACAGCAGCACCGACATCACCTTCGCGCCGCACGGCGCGTACTGGCGCAGCATGCAGAAGATGGCCGTGGTGCACCTCCTGAGCCCTAGAAGAGTGCAGTCTTACCGCGCCGTGCGGGACGAGGTGACGGAGCTATATAGATGGTCAGATGGGCCGGGCTTAATAGACAGCACGGGGCACAGCCCATTAAAACACAACCTAGGCTCGATATGGCCTAACGGCAATATTGCTTGGGCCGGCATGGCCCGATGGGCAGGGCCGTGCTTGGACCGCCGCCCGACCCATAGTATCGGCATGGCCCGACCTGACTAAGGGGCTAGTACGATCTTAGCCTAACCCTAGGGACAACCGTTGGGTCAGCCTTCTATTTTTTTTCTATTTTTTCTAATTTTTCTCACTATTTTTTTATTTTTTTTTCCTAATTTTTCTCACTATTTTTTTCATTTTTTTATTTTTCCTAATTTTTTCAGTCAGTTTTCTATTTTTTGTCTTTTTTCCGTCTCACATTTTCAAATTTTATAGACCAAATATGCTAATGGGCCTCCGGCCGGTTCACGTACCGATTTGGACACACGGCACGACCCGACGCCTTCATGAAACGTGTCTGAACCAAGGCCTCAATATATGGGCCAGCACGACACAAACAGAAGTCATGGCTTAATGGACCATGCCATAGCGGATCGTGTTGAAACAGGTCCTAGACCATGCCAGCCCGGCCGGCCCATTTAACTATCTATACTGAGCTGGTCCGGAGGGTGGAGGAGAAGGCCCGCTGCCGCGGCGGTGTCGTGCAGCTCAGCGAGCTCATGAGCGCCTTCGCCAAGGACGTCGCCGGGCGAATCGTGCTCGGGGTGCGCGCCTCCGGCGGCGCCGGGTGGCGCGCCAAAGTGGACTCGCTGCTCCATGAGGCCAACATGCTGCTCGGGACTTTCCACGTCGGCGACTACTTCCCGCGGCTGGCGTGTGTGGCGGCGTTGGATGGTCGATCGGATCCTTGAAGAGATCCTCATTGGCGCGAGTGACGAGGTGACACGAGCAGGAACAGGAGCGCGCCACCACGACGCATTCGTGCATGTGCTGCTAGCGCTTCAGAACAATTGGACAACGACGGATGTGAGGTTGACTAGGAACAACGTGAAGGCACTATTGGCGGTAAAAATATATACTGCCAACGGTTGACAACACACACTTGATCTATTCCACTACTATGCAAAACAGATCGTTACGTATAAGTACGTAATGCATAGGATGTCATAATACTCACCCTTAACTAATCGACCATCGAAATACTAACATGCACAAAGATTTTTGCAAGCGAATTGAGCCTGAATTGAGGTGGCATTTAAAACAAATTATTTATCGAATTATTATTATGAATTATCTACTTGAACTATAGAGATAAATTAAAAATTTTAAAAAAATAAACTTAACAGATACTCTGTTCAGTCATAAAAATATTAGACATTGTTAACTTTAGACGTGATGTTTGACTGTTATTCGTACTAAAAAAGCTATGTGAGTAGCATTTATTTTGTTTTGATTTGTTTTTATTATTAAACGTATTTCAAGCATAACTTATATTTTTATATATTTTACTATTTTTTTAATAAGATGAATGATTAAACGTAATGTGTAAAGTCAACGACGTTAAATATTCACGACCGGAAGAAGTAGGTTAGACAAGTAGTCTAAATAATACAGTAAAAGAAAGGTTTTTGAGAATTTATATTTTTATAAGCGCGAAGCAAATAATTCATGACAATAATTTTGTGAATAATATGAAAAGAACGGGGCTGTTTGGAGGAGGGACAGACGCAACCCTCATCGTCCTGGAATGGGTTATGGCTGAGCTGCTCCACAACAAGAAAGTAATGCAAAAGCTCCAAGACGAACTCAGGCGCTCGGCCACAATGACCACCAACCACCTCATCACCGAGCAAGAGCTCCCATCAGTGGTTTACCTTAGAGCGGTGATCAAGGAGACGATGCGGCTGCACCCCCCAGGGCCTCTGCTCGTCCCTCGCGAATCCATGCAGCACGCCAAGGTCCGCGGCTACGACGTCCCGCGCGGGACCCGGGTCGTCGTCAACGCATGGGCCATTGGGAGGGACCCGGCGGTCCGGGACCACGCCGACGAGTTCCGGCCGGAGAGGTTCGGCGGCAGCGAGCGAGATCGACTTTCGAGGGCGACATTTCCAGCTCATACCGTTCGGTGCAGGACGGATCGGAGGATGTGCCTTGGGGTTGGCTTCACGATGGCCGTCATCGAACTGGCACTGGCAAACCTCCTAGTGCGGTTCAATTGGGCGGCGGTGCCAACGCTTGCCAGTGAATCACCGGAGGTGGAGATATATATATATATATATATATATATATATATATATATATATATATATATATATATATATATATATATATATATATATATATATATATATATATATATATATATATATATGTTCAAACGGACGGACTGGGTCGATATGGTCCAAGGCCCAATCCAGCACAGCCCACTACGACATGGTCCGTTTAGGCATAGGTCTTGTAGCGAGTCATACCGTGCCAGCCCGTGTGTCTTCTCCCCGGTCTAGACACGGCACGCCGAGGTTGTGGGCCATACCGTGCCGACACGGTCCGTCGGCGGCCCACCGTGCTCGGGTCGGTCCGGTCCACTCCCGGTCAGCCTCTCTCGCCTGTCGACCTATGAGCCCAGCGGCGGTGGCCTGCCCCCTGTCTCCCGCCCGCACCGTTCAAACAAGCGCGCGCGCGTGGACCGTTGGGCGGTGGGCCCCACCGACAACGGTGACGATGGTTAAAAAAAGAAAAAAAATCGCGTTAAAGTGACTTAAAAAAGAAAATTTGGGAAAAAAGAAAAAATGACTTAAAAAATTTGTAAAAATTAGAGAACTGCTAAAAAACATAGAAAAAAGGCATAAAATTATTTGAGAGAAGTAAAAAAATATGATAGTATTTTTTGATGATATTGGAGGAGAAAATTTTCATATTTTTTAAACAAGCAAAATAGCAACACATATATAATTATGTAATTTAATTTCTGCATAGATATAGGAAAAAAATGAGCAATGACCTTTATTAAATTTGATATTACACAGCTGTCTCATTAAAAAGTTTGTCATGTAAAAACTCAATTTTGAGAAAACCATGAAAAAAGTACAGCTAAAGGTCAACACTCAAAAATAAAAAACACTACTCTAGTTCCTCATTTTTTAGGTAAAGATTTTCGAACTGAGCAGCCAAATCTTGGTTCTCCGCAGTGTGTTGGGCACATTTCTTGTCTAGCTCCCAGCCTTTGACCGTAAGTAGCATTTCTACCATCTCACTGCAAAGATTTCTTCTCCTCTCCTCAATAATTCTTCTGCAAAGACTGAAGGTCAATTCGGAGGATACCGTAGACATAAACACCATGAACACATCCCGTGCTAGCTTTGAGAGCACAGGATATTGGGTCTTATGATCGTTCCACCATTCTAGAACATTGAGATATTCTTGGTTGATGAAGTCACTGTCCAAGTAGGAGGACAGCTCAAGGGCTTCAAGTGAAGCGTGTGCAGAACTTGCGGCGGCCGAACTTCCACCACCGGTGCTCGAAGAAGAAGAGAAATCACCCCAAATTCGGTCCCACTGCAATTTCTTCTTACCTGGTACAGGGACAGCTGGGGATCTTTGCATGCGAACTCCCTAAAACTTAGTTTCATACTTTCGAAACACTTCATACAATTTAGTCTTAGCATCGAAATAGTAGTTAGTGTAATCAATATTCATTGCATCTCCAATAAGATTTAAAATATTATGGAACCCTCGTGTTTTACCCCTAGGATTAAGAATAAATGCAAAAGCATATAAGTATGGAATGTCCCTCCAGTATTTAAGATATTTCTGCTTCATGTGAAATATTGCAAGTCCTAGTAATTGGTCATCTTCATATTCTTTTAATAAAATGGCAATCTCAAAAATCTTATACAAAATTAAATTAGCAGTTGGATAGTAAACGCCAGACAAAGTAACAGTTACATCATAAAATATTTCAAGAAAGTAATAAAAACTTTTCACAACATGTCTGGACTATTCTGTCAGTAGCGGTTGCCCGTCACTGGTAACAACATTCTTGGACTGCAAAAAAAAGTTAGTGTATCCTTATAAGGCAAGATATGTCTCAACATCAAATAAGTCGAGTTCCACCGATGGTCCGCATCTATTTGGAACTTGTATGAATGCTTGTCCAAAGCGATGCAGAATCACTTGAAGGTCACAAGTTGAGGATTAGAACTATTGAGCCATGTTATGGCTTCATGGATAGAATCGAGATATACACTTACTCTCTTGAAACCAGATTTAACTATAAAATTAATAATATGGCAAGCACACGGTTGATGTAAAAGAAATAATTCAGCATAAACATTGAATAAAGACTGCAGAATTTCCATTGCTCTGAAATTTGTAGCTGCATTATTTAGAGTTACTGCAAATATTTTATTTGTGAGACCAAATTCCTCACAAACTCTAGAAATTCGTTCAGTAATATTTTCTGCAGTATGTGAAACATCAATTAATTTTAAAGCTATTACTCTTTTTTGTAATTTTCAGTCATCATCAACATAATGAGCAACTACACTAATATAGTCCTCCTTAGCCCTACCACTCCAAATATCAAATGTGATACTAGCAGAAAAGATGCATGTAGCAAACAATTGTTTAATACTGTCTCGGCCTTGGTTGTAAACATTCACTAAGTCTTGGGTTATGGTCTGTCTACTAACAACTTGAAATCTAGAATTATGATCAGTTTTAATGTAAGTCTCAAATATAGGAAACTCATCAAAGTTTAGGGGTAAATCCTGTATAGAAATTAAACGGGTAAGGGAATCTCGTCCTAACTGAGGATTATACTCCCATGAATATACCGTACCGTCAGAATTTAGTACCAGTTGCTGCTGTCTTAGCTGGTAACCTTGCTTTTTCGCACATGCCTCAGCATGCTGCCTCGAATGCCCCGTTTCACCAGAGGATTTTCCAGAGAGTTTAGTCTTACAAATTCTACATTTCGCGTAAGTTACCTTCCTTCCATCCGCGCCGGTCTATTTGATCTCATCAAAATGTTGCCAGGCGGAGGAAGTTCTTGATCTCTTTGGGCCGGTTGCCGCTGATACGCTCCTGCTCGTAGTTCCGGATTCTTCCGAAGCCGCTTCCTCCGGCTGTCCTTGCGGTGTAGGATCCGACCCGGAGTCGTCTCCCTACGACATCGGCACATAACTTGGGTCGAAGTCGCTCTGTTGGAATGTCGGGTAGTTTGGATCTATCCTGAAATATAAATAGAGAAAATTAGTACCAAAAAAATAATACGAACAAAAAACAAAATTCAGAATTTTTTTTACCTTACAGGAGCACCGGAGGCTGCAGCTATCAACTTGGGAATGTGGAAAGTTTTTTATTTTTAGATAAAATTTATCTAAATCAAAAATTTAGAGCACAAGCGAGTACAAGATGAGAGATTGTGAGGTTTGGATGAACCAAGATGTTGCTGCTGGCTGCCCTATTTATAAGAAAAAAATTCACATTTTTTTGAATTTTTTGGTATTTTTTTGGATTTTTCTGCCCCTCAATGGCTAAATTCGAAATCTAGCCGTTATTTCCGACCGTTAGGAACATGTGTCATGCAACCATTGGGCCACCGAGGACATCCGATCCTTGCACCCCCCGGCGGCCCAGCCAGCCGACCATTACCCCCCCCCCCCCGCCCCCCGCGCTCTCGTACCTATAGCGGGCCGGCCATGTCGTACCGGCCCGCTACAGTATGCGGGCCATGCCATGCTGCACCCCTGGCCTAGACACGGCACGGGCACATGGCCACCCATGCCACCATACCCGGGCCAGCCCATCAGGGCATGGCCCATTTGCACACCTATAGTGGCACCGGTAGACATGGAAGAGGCACCCGGATTCACGTCAAGGAAGAGGGTGCCACTAGATGCTATGGTAACACAGCCAGCGTGAAGATATTTTTGTCAGATTTGCTATTGATCAAATGTTTGACTTTTTGGATTCTATCCGCTGGCCATTGAATGGAACTTTAAGATTTGAGGTGGAAGAAACGAGTTTTAAGTTGCACTTTCAACTTATTGTAGTGCTATTATCGATCATGCGTAACTTTAGTTATAATTTTTTGTAATTCAGTCATAAATATATGTAACTGTATCTAACTCGCAACTTTAATTATAAACTTGTGAAACTTAATCATAAATATGTACAACTATAATCGATTAATGAATCTATTTTTTTAAAACGCTTGTGGTCCCTATTTTCGCTTATGTTGAAAAGCTATGGAAATCTCATGATGAATAAGTAGCTTTTCTTGTTTCTCTTAATTTGATCAGTTTTTAGTAGCCCCGTTCTTTTCAATAGTTAGCAACCATTTCAATATCCAAAAGCTCATGCATTTCATATATGAGCAAACTATAGTCTAAACATATATGTGACAAATTGGCAGAAATTCAATTGTCATCACATATAAAGGCATAGCAAATATGTTCGGTCAACAATAAAAGTTTCTTCCGATCACACAAGTAAATAAGTGCATATTCAGTTCAACATACAGGAGAACATATCCTATACACACGAGTTTTCTGTCAACATATCGTACACACCAACTAACAAATATCACCAAAAATTTTAGAACCAATAGTACATATACTTTCAATAGTATTACACCTATATATAAAGTTTGTCGTCAAA
The DNA here is from genome assembly GCA_003991445.1 of Oryza meyeriana var. granulata. Taxonomy (NCBI): domain Eukaryota; kingdom Viridiplantae; phylum Streptophyta; class Magnoliopsida; order Poales; family Poaceae; genus Oryza; species Oryza meyeriana. Next base: position 188,776 of record RYFJ01001176.1, on the reverse strand, counting down.
TTCATTATATTTTAATTGTAACAAAAAAGACAAAATAATCTGACAGTATTAAGAGTCAGAACTTTGTCTTTTTTTTCTCTCTATATATGATAAATTTGAAGATAAGACTTTATATATATGTACAGTACTATTAGAGGTAAAAGTATAATTTTTTCTAGAATTTTTGGTGATGTTTCTTAATTAGTGTGTACGATGTGTATATGAAAAACCCTATATGCATAGGATAGATTCCGAACAACAAATATCCAAAAGCTCAAGGTTCCATTTATTGCGCTTGCACCCATCAGGTTACACAAATTTCATTCATCAGTACCTAGCTAGCATCCTTTATTATGTAAGTAGCTAATAAGCTTGTATCTGCAGATCCAGTCGATCTTATACAATCACTCGCTCCTTCTCTAATAGCATGGTACAGACCCCTAACTAGACCATAAATTCTTCTTTTTTCTTCTGATACCCGCGCATGTATGATATTCGTGGATAGTAGGATTTGAAACCTCATGGGTGGGGTCATGCGCCTAATACTTTATCACATCACCGGTGCTTCCCCACTAGCCAATAAATTCTAGTTTAATTAGTTCATTTGGCTCATTGATTTCTAAACTAGCAGACATGGCATTTTGGCTTATGTTTCTTTTATCCATTGAGACTTTGGATTTTTAAACTCATACTCCATCCAGTCATAAGTATTTGATTTTTTTTAGACAAGATTCGATCGAAATTTTGAGCCCTTGACCTTCAGTTTATACTAAAATACCTCACAAAAAATTATATAAAAATAGTTAATAAAATATAATAAGTTTATGATATTAAGTTTTGAAACATGGAACAAATACACACGCTCATATTCACGTGCGCACATTGTAAAAACATGGAACAAATACACACGCTCATATTCACGTGCGCACATTGTAAGCTCGTGTTTTTTAGTCCGTGAAAAACTAAATTGAATAAAAATTTATTTGCGAAATTTGGCTCTTACCCGAATTTTGGTTGTGCGTGCCATGTGTGGATCAAAAATTTTCTTCAAAAGTCAACCCTAGAAACCCTCCAAAAAAATGCCCCAAAATTCCTTGAGCTCAAATATCCAATTTAAATTCAAATTCAAAATCTCAAATTTCCTTTTTAAACCTTCCCTGGAAAATTCGCAAGCCTCACTGTTTATTTAGGCCTCCGTCCCTCCTTTTCTCCTCGGCCTGCTCAACCTCCTCTCTCTCTCTCTCCCTTCCCTCCCCTCCCGCTCAGCCCAGCTACTCCCTCGGCCCACTGCCCGTTCGGCCTCCCCCGCGCGCCGCCGCCCGCGCCCAAGCTCGCACGTCCGCTGCTCACCCCGACAGGCTGGCATCCCATGCCCACTGGGCAGCCACACGACGGACGACCGCCGACACGGCCACGTGCAGTCGTCGTCTCTCCTGGCTCCTTTCTCTCGCAAGCGCAAGTTGTTCAGTCAAACGACCACGTGGCCGTGGCGCGCTCACCGCCATGCGCGACCACGACTCCCCGCAACTGCAGCGCCGGCTGGCCGCGTCGCCCTTGCACGCGCCGCTGTCGCCCCGGGAACGCCTCCGTTGCATGCCCGCGCCACCATCTCACGAAGCTTCATCGCCCCGTCGCGTCACCGGCCGGTAAGGCCCGCGAGCCTTCCTGTTCGGTCCCATCGCCGTGCCACGCCCATCTCCTCCTTCTCTCTCCTCCCCGGCCGGCACCATGATGGCACCGCCGCCCTCGCCTCTGTTCCGCCATCGCCTCGGCCAGCGCAGCCGCGTCGAGCACCGCGCCACCGTCCTTCTCCGCCGTCAGCTAGCAGCCATCTCCTCCTATAAGTAGGTCGGAGCCCCTCCGCTCGGCCTCACCGAAGCAAGCAAGTTGTCGTCGTCCTCCTTTCTCCTCCGCCGCTTTACTCCTTTCTCCGCCCCCACGGCATCATCGCCGCGGCGCTCGGACCCCCCACGTTCCACCACCTCCAGCCACCCAACCACAGCGCCACATCCTCGCTCCTCCGTGACCCCGTTCCACTACTCGCCGCCGCCCCATTGCCGTCGGTACCGAAACGCCCAAATCCGCGCCGCCGCCGTCCGCCATAGCCGCCAGCGCAATTCGTTGTGGACGTCGAAGGTATCACCTCCCCTCCTCTCTCTCTTTCTAATTCGCGCGATGCCGCATCCACCCGAGCCTAACCTGAGCCCCTTCGCCGTGGAAACGGTCGCCACCGGCGAGCTCTCCTCCCACCTCGCCGGCAAGGAACGCCGCTGTGTTCCGCCGCAGCTGTCACCTTAGCCCCAATCTGACCCGCCCATCGCCTTCGCCATCCTCTCCGCTTCCCGCCGCCGTGTACCGCTTGTCAGGACTCGCCACCGACCGGTCGAAGGCCATCGAGCATCGCCGGCAGTCGATCACCCTCGGCGTTCTCCTTTCCGAGCTCGCACCGACGTGGCAGCCGCATGGCTGCCACGCCAGCTGCCGCGGATGAACCGAGCCACGTCGGGTTGGCCTGGGCAGGCCATGGCCTCAGGGCCGGCCGCTACGGCCCAACCCACTCGGCTCTAAGGCCGAGGGCCGCCGGCCCACTTCCCTCGGCCCAACAAGCCGCAGCCCGATCTCCTCTCCTCTCTCTCTCTTTGTGACCACCTGACCCCACCTGTCAGTCACTGTTCCAAAAACAATTTTTTTCCAAAATTCTTTTAACTTCTTTTCTATTATCCCGAAATTGATTTAGTCTTCAAAAATTCATATATTTTTAACCGTAACTCCATTTAAGTCCATTGAACTCTCAAAATTTTTCTAAAAATAAGATCTACACAATGTCATTATTATTACTTGTCTAACATAAATTCTGATTTTTTGTCTTTTGTGTGTTTTTGTTCTGCAATGCATAAAAGCCAATTTCGAGGAGCAGTTGATCAAACTCTACACCGAAGAAGTCCATGATCCAGAGCAAGGCGAGTAACCCTTTGACCATGTTGATCCTATATGCTTATAAAAATATTTTGTTTGCCAATTACACATTCTTTAAGAGCACAATTTCAGCCACGATTCGTAAGTCGATCCCAGTGGCCCGACCATTGCTGCATTTATACCCTCCTTGTTGATTGACAAACCTACGCCCTTGTCGCCATGTTGTCGTTCTGGTATCTGTATTCTTTGAGTACAGGTATCGACGACACACAAATCCTATACTCTTTAACGGTGGGAAAACTATGGGATTTTCAAAAATGGTTTAAAAAGATCGGCACTCGATGTCTGTCACACCCTGAGATTAGCCACACAGAAACTTTACCGGAGAAAATACCTAAGAAAAGGAATTTTAAAATGGCTAGAGAAATTAATTGATGGCGTAAAATGCAAGATAATAAATTATCGTGGCGGGGAATATTTTTCTTGTATTCTCTGTGCCAAAATACATTAACTGGATTTTTAGTGGAATTTACAGAGTACAGGAACTATTTTTAATAAATCAAATACGCTTATCGGAATTTAAATCGTCCTGGAAATCTTTTTCCTTTTCTTTTCCCTTCTGTTTTCTCTGCTTTCTCTTTTTCTCCATTGCTGGGCCGCCGGCCCAGCACTGTGCCGCAGGCCGGTTTTCCCTCCCCGGCCTTTTCGTCCTCGCGCCCGTGCCCCCGCGCCCTCGCGCCCGCGCCCGCGCCCGCGCGCCCGAGCTCCTGCGCCCTCGCTCCTCGCGCCCTCGCTCGCACCCACGCCCACGCACCCGCTGACAGGCCGGGCCCGCCTGTCAGCATCATCTTCCCCCTCCGTCCGAATCGGGAGGAGGGGAAATTCCCCGGAGCCGTCCGATCCGGCGCCGCCTCCCGCCTCATCCCGCGCGCCCTCCACTCGTTCAAACGGTCGCGGACCGAGTCTGCCCCACTCCCCCGAGTTCTCCGGCGTCCACGTCCCCTCTCTCCTGAGAATCTCGCACACGATGCCCACGCCGCCGTCCACTCTCCCGTGCGCGATTGGAGCCGTTCGGCCTCGATCTCTCCCGGCCGACTGTATAAAAACCATCTCTACCCTCTCCTCCATCTTTTCCCCAACACGCCGAGCTTTCCAGTGCCCCAGAACCCCGTCGCCATCGCGCACCCGAGCTCCACCGTTTTTTCGCCGCCTCCGGCCGCCGCTCGCCGCAGTTCCGGACGCCATCAGGCCACCCCGCCACCGCCAGCACCTCCGCCGCGCCGCGCCGCATCTCGGCCGCCACTCCGTGGAAGCCGAAGCTCGCCGGACCGCCTCGCCCGCGCGCACGGTGAGTATCGGCCCTCCGCCTCCTTTCCGGCCGGTGATTCCTGCCGCGCCGTGTCTCCATTCTCCGCTCTAACTCCTCTCCCGTCCTCCTCATCCTCCAGGACACCTCGGCAATCGCCTCTCGCCCGTTCCCCGCCGTTGGAGTTCCGTCGCCGACGTCGTCCCGAGGCCGCCGCCGCTTTTTCGTCGCCACCGTCGTCTTCGCGCCGTCGCTCGCCGTCGCAAGCCGCCGGTGAGAACCCCTTTCGTTTTCTCGTTCCTTTCCGCCCCTCCGTGTGGTCGCCGCCGCGTCGGGTGGTCGCCGTCGTCGACCATCGGGTCACGTGCGCGCCGCCGCCTCCCGCTCGGGACGGCTGGCTTCGGCCGCGGCTCCCCGGGTCCGTCCGATCTGCCGGGTGGCAGATCGGGGCCGCCCGCTCGCTCGCCCGCGTGGTTGCCCGCGGTGGCGCCACGTGGTGCGCCCGCCTCTGTGCGCCGTCGCCTCCCTCTCGGGTGACGTCTTTAAATCGGTTAATGCGCATTAAATCACTGGTTAATTATATTCACTCTAAAAATAGCAGTAAAATTCAATAAATCATAACTATTTCATGCGAACTCTGATTAAGTCCATTCAAATTTCATTAAATCCAGAAAAATGCCAAGAATCCATTAAAAATACTTTCAGCCCATGTTTGTTGACCCCCATGTACTGTTTTTAATTGTTTATGCATTGTTTGTTGTAGAATCCGACGCCGGTAATTCTCCTGCGTATTTCGAGATCGTAGCCGAATACCTTGAGCCGGAGCAAGGTAAGTCGCACTGATACTTTGATCAATTTGTACCCATTTTTCGTTAAATTGCTTTGTTTACGCAAATAAACTGCATTATTTTAATAATTCATGTGGATTGGTATTGCCTATACAATGTCAGGATGAAGCCTTAGTTTTGATGACTAAATCCTTGTCACCTGGGTAATAATATGAGTAGAATATAATCCCTAGGATGCTTAGCCATGCTTAGCAACATAGCTCACCTGGGAATTAAATAATGTCTTTTTATATGATTCGACTCAATGTCGGAAAAATGGAACCTTGGATAGGTTGTTGTTAAATTCCTAAAATTTTGACCTAAATGGTGGGCTGTGGGTGTATGGTTTTGCTTGTCTGTAACACCCTGAAATTATCCCTATATAAAATAGTGTGCAAAAAGGAATTTTCAGAAATGGAATTAAAAGTCTCAATGAGTGAAAAGAATAAAATCAGGGAAAAATCTGAAGAAAAATGGGCTTGAAAATAATTTTATAAAATTCTTTGCTTAATTATTTAATTTCTGGAATTTTCTGGGAATTAATCGATTAAGGGAAGCATCTTTGGCAAAATAAATAAGCTCACAGCAGTAAAATAAAAGAAAAAGGTTTTTAAAATCCCCTTCGCAGCCGCTGGGCCAGATCTCGGCCCGTTGCTGTGCTCAGCCTTCCTCTCTGCCCGGGCCCTCTCCAGTGCTCGTGCCCGCGCCTCTGCAGTGCTCGTGCCTGCGCCCTCAGCCGTGCTCGTGCCCGCGCCCGCGCCGCGCAGTCGCCGACAGGTGGGACCCGCCTGTCGGGGTCGTCATCGTCTTCCTCGCGCCCGAAGGCGCTGTAGCACCCGAGAGCCGCCGCCGTGAATCTCGCCGAATCCGTTCGCCTCGGACCCGTTCTCTCCAAATCGGTTGAGGGAAAACCTAGCCCTTATCCGCATCTACCTAATCCCCAAGAATCCGGAGCTGAATCACGCGTGGAGCGGAGCCCCGAAGCCTCCCGAGTCGGTCTCTTCTCTCTCTCTCGTCGCCGCCGCAAAACCCGTCGAGCCCGAGCCGGAGTCCGCCCCTCTTTGCCTTAAATAGTGAGCCTGGAACCCCTAGGGTCGTTTTCGCCCTTTAGATCGAGCTCGAGCTATCCCTAGCCGCCTCCCCGCGCCTTGCGCTTGTTCCGCCGCCGCCGCCAGGTTCCGGTTGCGCGCCGCCGTCGCCTCAGCCGCCGTCGGAGTTCGCCGCCGCCTCGGATAGGTTCGCCGGACGCCGCTGAAGCCAGGCCGCCGCCTCGCAGTCCTCGGGAACCGCCGGAACGCCATCGTCGACGAAGACCCGAAGCCCTCCGCCGCCTCAAGCTCGCCGCCGGCTGTCTCCGTCGTCGTTCTTCGCCGTTTCACCCTCGGTAACGATCGCCTCGACCCCTTTATCCTTTCCCGCTCTCCCCGTGCGTCGCCGCCGTCGCTGTAGCCGTCGACCATCGGGTTTAGCGCCGCCGCCGTCGCTGTAGCCGTCGCCGTGGTCGCTGTAGCCGTCGCCGTCTCGCCGTCACCTCGTCGCCGTAGGCCGATCCTTTCGGGATCGATGTGAGCCGTCGGACCCTATCGGTTAGATCCCACCCGTTCGATCCAAACCCTAGAGACCTAGCCGTCCGTTTTGCCCCGTGGACCGCGGTGGACTCGGTTCACCCTGGACCAGACCCCTTCCCTCACTCTGACAGTGGACCCCACTGGTCAGCCGAGAGTTCCCTCTCTCCTGTGACGCCCTAAATGCCTTTTTCGAATGAAATTAATTCAATGATGACGCAATAAATCAGTTAATTCTGTTGCATAGGCTATAAAGGGTTAAAACTTCTAAAAATCATAACTAATTCATACGAACTCGGTTTGAGGTCGTTCAAGTCTCTAATTTCTCTAAAAATCATGAACTATCCATTAAAAATATAATAATATACTATTCATGTGTGTTGATGTACTGTTTTTGCTTGTTTTATTATTTGCCTATAGCTACCGACGTTCTGGAAGTGACGCAGTTTGTCGAAGCAGGTGTCGAAGACTATGTGGAGCTGCAAGGCAAGTCACACAGATTCCTCCTTCTCATTGAACATATTGATCCTATGATTAAAGCTATGTTTTCCTTCAACGTTGCATTTATTTTGGAATGTCATCGGGACAGGGAAACCCTAACCCTTGTTATGGCCCTTTTGAATTGATTACTTGACCTTGTACCTATGGGATAATTTTGACTAGCTACCTTTATTTATTGGTTAGCTGGAATAACTCTAGGACCCTGCTTAGCCATGCCTAGTAATTAATAGAATAACTTATGGGTTGTCATCATGATTTCTATACTATTATTCAGTCACATGGAATGATGATCCCTTTACGACGTGGTCGTATAAGGACAATTTAATGGTCCACTAAAACTTGACTAAAAGGTGGGTTGCGAGCACCATGGTTGGTGTTGTTGCTAGCGGTGCTCGTGACAGTTAAGGACCGGTTCGCGGACTACTTGTTGCGAAGCAACACTCGTGCTAACCACAAGCCAGCATGGGTAATGGTAGGAACCAATGCGTAGTACGTTCAACCGGGGTCCACCATGGTGTGTTGTGGCTGTGTCAATAAGACCACCATGGCTGCGTCAATAAGTCCATGTTTTGGGCGTTGGATCGTCTCCCAGCCGAGGTATCTGATCAATCCTACCGGAGACTGGTGGTCCAGCGGGTGGCTTCCTTGTTGTGCGGATTACATGGAGGGTCCTATCACAATTCCTTTCTGAGATACCGTGGTGGTATTGAGGGGCACAGTGATGTGCTGTGGAGTTGTATCTTGTGGGTAAATTGGTACATCTCTGGCCAGAGTAAAACTGTTCGAATAGCCGTGCCCACGATTAAGGGCGGCCTAGCAATGTTTTCTGTGATTAGTCCCACACTATTTAAATGTGATGGTTAAACGATGGAACATGTGTAGCTCCAGGTTGGAGTGGTTGGGCCTATACCGTTTTGGTAAGCGGTATAGCGTTGATTAATACTGTTATTTAATTACTGTTTTATTACTCTCTCAAATATTTTATTAAATGCTTTTATGCAATTATGAGCCATACTATGCCCTCCTTTGTTATCCCGTACACTTGCATACTTGCTGTGTGGCTTGCGGAGTATGTCATATGCTCACCTTGCAATCAACAATCATTCAGAGGAGGACTACAGCGAAGAGGACTCTTTGGAGGACTAGGAGGGAGCCTAGTCAAGTACGTGGAGTGGGAATCGTCACGCTGTTGTTTATTTATCCGCTGTTAGAACTTTCTTTATTTGAGAGGTACCATTCACCTCTGTAATAAATGCTTACGCTATGTAACCAATTACTTTGATTATCAATTTTGTCATGTGTGCCTCGGTTGATTCCTGGACGAGGGTTTACACACAATAAAACTCCAGAATTTTGGATAGAAATTCTGGGCGTGACATTGTCACACCCATGGCAATTAAGGACCGGTTCGCGGGAACCACTTGGGCAACTTCCCGTACTTGCCACAAGCCAGCGTGGGCAACGGCTGGGCTTGAAGCGTTTCTTCTCCCTCTCCTAGGCACCGAAGAAGAGGGTGGGCGTGATGGAGTTGGGTCGGCCCGGGGTAGGGTTGATCGGCTGCCGGATTCACCGTGGCGCAAGGGGGGTAGCCTGGCCAATATGGCGTGCCCTGTCGGCAGGTGCAACCTCAGCGTGGTGTGGATGGTTAGGGAGGGGTTGCGTGAACGGTCCTGTCACAGCCTCGCACGGGACATCGTGGTGATGTACTGGCACACGGGAACGTGTGTGGGGGCTGTGTCTTGTGGGTACAGTTGTACACCTCTGATCAGAGTAAAACTATTCGAATAGCCGCGCCCGCGGTCATGGGCACATTGGCCAAGACTCACCGTGATTAGTCTCACCCTAGATAATTAATCCTGTTTTATCAAACTGGTGTGTGGAAGGTGTGAGTCCGGTCGACGTGGTTGAGTTGACCGGGGGTGACTGGTTAGCGTGGTTTAACGCTAATCGGTGGAGACTGGTGAGTGTGGTGTAACTCTCATCAGTTACGCCTGGTGGTCGTGGTGTAACTTCCATCAGCGCGGCCTGGTCAATGTGGTTTAGCGTTGGTCGGGAAAAACTGGTCAGCGTGGTACGTTGTCCGGTGGTGACTGGTTAACGTGGTGTAGCGTTAATCAGTGGAGTCCGGGTAACGTGGTGTAACGGTACCCGGAGGTGTCTGGTGAACGTGGTGTAGCGTTCATCAGTGGAGACTGGTTGACGTGGTTTAGCGTCAATCGGTTGGGAATGGTTGGGCCTGGTTAACGTGGTGTAACGTTAATCAGTGGAAGTTAATATTGTTAAATAAAACAACTTTTTACTGTTTGCGAACTACTTCCCTTTTGCAACTGCTTTTCCGCAAATAAACCCTATCCCATCTTTGTACCCTGTGCATATGCATATTTGTGGGTGTGATTTGTTGAGTACTGTGGGTGGTACTCAGCCTTGCTCCAATTTTTCCCCCAGTGTTGGAGGACGCGTCAGATGAAGATCATCCTGAGGAATAGGCTGGCTCCGCCGTCAAGGTGCCTGTGGGAATGGAATCGGCTGCTTGGCCAGATGTTTATAGACTCCGTTTTACCTTTTTCCGCTGCATTTATGTAATATACAATTTACTCTGTTTGTAAGACACTCTGTATGGCAACTTGGTTTGTGTACCCTGGCTTTCCTGGGCAGGGATTTATTACACATTAATGTTCAGAATTTCGGTGCGAATTTCTGGGCGTTACAATGTCGGACACTTTATAAATTAAAATGTTTTTCATAAAACTTGGTCATGGGTTGTCATCGCCTATGTGGCCTGACCTCGCATGGCATATTAGAACCGATTTCTTGGGAATTCCACTAATCATAAATAGTACGACCACATGGTGGATGTGACACCCCTAGCCAAGTAATTTGTGGAACTAGGGTTAGCTTGGTTGTCGATGGACGTGGAGTCGCCAGGGTGGCTATGTGAGATGCACTCGCGAGACCCTAAGTATGGGGAGTCTGGGACTTGCCCGGTACATGGTTTGGGACTTATCCTGTCGGCAACTAGCTATTTTGGAGATGCTTTGGAAAAGCCTTCTCGCAAACCTCCTTTCACCAACCATATCTAATCAATGCTGTTCGGTGTCTGTAGTAAGCTTGTGTCATGTGGGTAAAGCGTGCACCCTTTGCAAAGGTTATAATCTGTTCGAACAGTCATGCCCACGGTCATGGGCAACGTAAAGTGATTCCTCTAGTATAGTTTTGTTTTATGAAATGTTTATGAAATATGTTTGTGGTTAGGAATCTTTACCAAAACCAGCCGGAGTGGCAGGTGTAAGACCTGAGTGGTCTGAAACGGGATTATGTGTTCTAGGGTATCGTTTAGCACCATAGTCATGGTTAAGTGAAAGAAAATGTGCTTGAGAAGTTTTAATCCAACTAAATGGAGATTCTGTCTAGGACAGTACGCTCTCAAATGGACCTGTAACAAGTCATTGCGAAGTGATTTGTGGAATGGAATGAGACGTGAATCTCTTCCCGATAATTGTGGTGAGTTGTTGAAAGCAACTCACGGAATGGATTGAGGCGTAAGCCTCTTTCCGACAACTCAAAGAACACTTAGAATTCTTTTAAAATATTTTTCAACCCAATCCGTGTTGCGAAATACACCCAAAACCTTTCTTTGACAAACCTTGTATTCCACACTATTTCCATGACTTGCTGAGTATGTTGTGTACTCACTCTTACTGTATTCTCTTCTCAGAAATAAATGAAGATAAAGATCCAACTGTTGATGAGTACCTTCAAGAGCAAGCGGAATATGAAGACTTTTAGGGTTTCGATTTTGGTGCCAAGCCATGCTTGTGGGTGTCGTTAGGCCTAGCGCGTGCTTCTGCTGCCATTTTTTATGATGTATCGTTGCATGCCCAGGTTTTGTCCGTGGCTGCAACCAATGTAAGAGAACTCTATCTAATAAATAAAGTAGATTTGGCTATGATTCATCAATGTTCTGTATGTACCAACTGAATTTCTGGAACTGGTACAGGTAATATAAGTAATGACGTTTCGCTCCTATTAACCTTTATTGATTAACGGAAGAGGGCTGTTACACACACTCACCTCTGTAAACGAATAAACACACACTCTATCCTTATGAGCAACTCAGAGACTGGGCCGACATGTCTTGAGATTGACGAAATTACCACAAGTGTCTCATTATCGACAAACACGTCATCTACCGTTGAAAGAATAATTAGTCATAAATACGAGCACTCATGTTAAGTGTAAGACTTAAAACTGGATGGACAAGTTTCTCACAAAGGACCTAATCAGTTGAGTTATGCTTAATTCGCAAAACTTATGATATTTGGTACTTTTCAAGATAAATTTATGATATTACGATGGTACTTTTTAAAAAACTAAGCATTAATTTGACAGATTATTAATGGTAAAAATTTTAAAAGTTTGATTAAATATTATACTAAACGTCTGACCGTAACACGACATAAATTCATACACACGTTCCATCAAAGTACTACCTATTGACAAATTTTGAATTTCCTAAAAGAATCAATTGACGGGTGTAGAAGCAAGAGTTTATATATCAAATTCAATTACTTCTAATTAAAAAATATACTTGAGAAAATCCGCCAGATCTTATAAAGTAAAATCTTGTGTTCCCGAGTTACCGTAATATTGGAATGAACGTGGTTCCCTACGGGGAGGCCCATGGGGTATTGCAGGGCGTAGACTGGAAGCCCAATTGGGAGGCCCTTCCAGTTTTTACGTCACACTCCTCGTTAACCATGTTCGTCCCTTCACTTCAGCTACTGTGACCATGACAACGACTGCAAAAGAAATGAGAGCTCTGCCGTGATTTCCCCCCGGTGCCGGCCGCGGCCCACCGTCGTGCCGACCAAGCTGATAGATCATTGGAGCTCCCCACGACTGCTCGAAGACGGGCCACAGGAGATATACGTAGACGCTGTTTAAGATAGTTAAAATTAATGGATTGATAGATTATTTGATTTTTTTATCTATTTCAGGGTTAAACGAATAAATTGACTAGTACAAAGTTGAAATTTTTTTACAAAAATATTCTAAGAAAATTTTATATAAAATTTTTTTATACGAAACGTATAGTTTATAAACTTGAAAAGTGTGTAAACGAAAATCCAAAATTTAGAATCGAAAAGAAAATCAGAAAAGAATAGGACTGACGGCGGATTCAAGTCTATTTGCTCTACCTTGCTTGGCTCAGGAGCAGTCACGTTTGTTGGAGAAAAATGCAAAGGTATTCACCGTTTCGATTGTGGTGGATTCATATTAAAATAGTTATTTACAAAATACAATTGATCGGTGTAGAAGCAAGAGCTGTACATCAGATCCAATTCTACATTTAAAATCTAACTCAATATAAAACTTCCGTGAGAAAATCCGCTAGATAGTGCCCACGGAAATTCCGAAGTACCCTAATATATCGACATGAACGTGGTTCCCTTCCATTTCACGGTTTAGGCGGAAAGCCCAACGTTGGAGCTTTTTATCAGTTGGACCTCGCCACCGGCCCACCTCTGTCCAGGCTGCGCCGCGCGTACGATACGAGCAGGCAAAATCGGGAGAAAAGAGAGGCGGCAGGCAAGCGAGCGGCCGGCCTACCGTCGTGCCGACCAAACTGACAGAGATCATTGGAGCCCGACTGTTCGAACACGGGCGCGCGGCCGCGGCCACGCGCAGCACGCAGCAGCAACCCACCAGCGGCGCGGCCCAGATGTACGCAGTATGATGGTTGGTTTGAAACCGGGAAAGCGATCGATCGGTGCGCGGTCGTAGCCGCTCCCTCTCGCGGGCGGAGCACGACACGAGCGCGTCTGCAGGCCTTGGCACGAGGCTGTCGGCTGGCACCAGCCGCGCGCCAGACACACAGCACCACCACCACCACCAACGCTGCCGCTGCCTGGTTGCCCCTCCCGTGCCCTCGATTTCTCCTGCGAGAAAGGGAAAGCACGTACGCGCGCCGGCGAGCAGCAGGCGCAGCGCAGGAATGCATGCCACACCAGTACACCACACGACCATGTTTCAATTGGCATGTCACGGTGGCAGCGGCGTAAATGAGTGCGTCTGCTGCTGCTAGCGGCATGGGACGGCATGGGCAGGGCAGGAGAGCGGAGTGAGGAGGAAGCCACCGGCCGGCGCGCGGCGGCGTCTTTCCTTGCTCCGGACGCGACCGTCGCAGCAGCAGCAGCATGGCATGATGCGTTGGTGCGGTGCGCCTTCCATTCCACTCAATCGCGCGCCTCGCACCGTCGCTCGCTGCCCCCTCCCTTTTCTCTCCAAAAGAGAACGTTTTTTGACTCGCATGCAAAGAGGGAATCGCGTTTGGTCGGCTGTTGGAGAGAAGTGGTTATTTTTGTTGAGATTTCCGGCTTCTCCCAAAAATATGTGCATCTTCCGTGACATGGCCATCAATCAAACGATTATTCAACTAACCACACCGTATCACTGCACTCCTGTTGTACATTTGTATACAGTACATCATAGAGGGCAAGCACCAACAAATGGCCAAACAAGTAGCCCCCTAATTAGCATAACCTCTGCTTGCAAACAGCCAGTGTGTACTAGTGCATTATTACACTGGTGTCTCTGTGTGGATGCACAAGGTGGCCCAGGTCTGTGATATGCATAAACCTGGTTTTGTAGCAGCACCCGGTATTGCTCAAAACTATCACCGAGTTCCGGCTCACCGATTTGTCCTCCGTGCAGACGGTAACTGAGTTCTTACGGTACAGACATCTGGTGATGTGTACCAAAGACGGTTACTGTTTCTTCTCCGTTTCATCTCACTTTTTCACCAAACAAGAAACCAGTGTATCAGTGTGTATCTACTGACCCAGGGGACATTTCATAATTCTGTAATGTCTGTATCTCGTCCTCATCTTAGAACTTGCCATTGTACATTTGTACTCTTACATCGTAGTAAATTAATAATTTAATAGGGCCACTGGGCCTCTATGAATTTCATCCTAGTTGTAACAGTAAAAAACCTGAAACAGATTCCCCTAAAAAAAGCAAGCAAGCAGAAATGCTTTCACTGTGTTTGCTGTACCTGAGGCCGTACATTCCTGCACGTTGTTACCACGGTTCGTGGGTATATCACCCGGCAGCCAAAACAAGCAAGCAAACTCCCGTCTCTATCTTTTCTACTCTTACTGTCTCGCTTTCTCTCTCTCTCTGCAGAAATGGTGTAGCGAGTTCTTCCTGCCTCTTCTTGGTTTCTCTCTTCTCTGTGTGCACAAACTCTTGTAGTCTTGTGCACAATCTCAAGCTCTCGGCTCGATCTCACTGCGCTGTTCTTGCTATCTGAATCCATCCATACCACAGCATCCCCAGTGCCTCCTCTGTTCTTTCTCTCTTGTTCATGTCCTGGTTGGTGGTTCTTGCCTGATAGCAATCTTAGAATAGCTCAGCTAGTCTCTGAAGATCTCTTGCTGCAAACTGAAACCTCCTAATACCGGAGAAAAGGGCTTGTCCAAAGATATCATAACAGGTCAGTTCCATGTTTCTGTTCTTGCTCTTGATCGAGTTTTTGATCTTCAGTCCCTATTTTCCTAGTTAGTACTCGGATTCTCATGCTCTTGAGGTGGTTATGACTTGGGTTGAAGTTCTAGATGCTGGATAGAAGACAGGGCTATTCACATGGTCCTTGCCTTTGTGTTAGGTTGTTCCATCAGATACTAAATAGGAGTAGTCTTCTGTGGTTGGTTCTCCTTTTGTATTCATCAAATCAAACAGAGTTCTTTTCCCACTGTAACTGGCTCAAATCTTTCACCCTCAAGCCCCAACATCTGGTTCTTGGTTTGTGTCTTGTATAAGCCAGTCATTTTTACTTGCAGTTTTTTGCTGCAAGAATCAGTTCTTCTTATCCCTTCTCACGGAGCATAGTACAGATGCATATCTACTCAGCTATTTATGCTGTGAGTCGTGACTCTTTTCTCGAGTAGAAACTACCAAAACACAGATTACAAAGGTATTTGTAGAGAAATGTCTTCACTTGATTTGTTTCTCATATTTGCAGTTATCAACTTATCAAGTTATCATCACCACTTTATCCGATCCCCTGTTTGGTTTGCCTGTTTCGTCATCCTGTGTCCTGGATGGGAAGGCCTAGAGGTGGAAAAGGCAGGAAATCCATCGAAGCTGCGAAAACCGAGGATGGCAGCAGCGGAGGCGAGGAGGAGGTGATCCCGGCCTACAAGAGGAGGGGAAGGCCACAGAAGCATCATCTCAAGGATGATCACGCCGACGAGGAAGAAGACGATAACAGCATTGCCAAGACCGAGGAGGAAGACGACGACATCGCCAAGATCGACGTGGCGAAAACGATTGCGCCACCAGTCAAGGCGGAGTCCAAGGTAGTAGCCGGCTCAGCTCATAACCCGGGGAGGAAGAGGAGGCGGCAGCTGAAGCGCGGCGCCGACTCCGCCGCAATGGAGGAGAAGGACAAGCCGTCGTCGCGGCAGAACGGCTTCCGGCAACACGGAAGCCGGCGGAAGAATTCCACGCCGCGGAGAGCCGCCGAGGCAGGAGTGGAGTGCAAGTGATGAGGCTTAGCTCGCTAGCTCTAATGAGCTGTGTGACTGATTCTGCCAGTTTCAGTTTCTGATCTTAATTACCCTTAGTTACATACTAGATCAAGCACGCAAGGAGTTGTCCATTGTGTCTACTCTCCATTAGCACCTACATGCTATGGCTTGTGAGAAGCCTAGTGATAAGCTGCCTAATGGCAGTAGGTGGTTATATAGCACCTAGTTTGTTTAGCCTAAAATGCAGTAGCTAATGTTTAGATTTTTGACAGTATGAATTAAAAAGACTTCATGTCAGATAATACTATATTAAGTGATAAGTACTAGTGTATCAGTTAATTTTGTGAGGGACTTTACCCTGAGAAATTGTGTTCCATGTTCGATGAGGAGTGAGTGTGGGCCAACCCTTGGATATTCCTTGGCCCACTCTAGTTTAAGTGGTGACCATCCCTTCGCTGTTATGTCCAGCATCTATGACACTATGTTTAAGAAATGAAAACCAAAATTACAGCTACATAAGATGTTTTTCCTCCAATACATTTCGTGCATGATGTAGCTGTGGAGAAAATGTTTTTAATCACACTCTTCTATTAAAAGGGGTAAGGCTATGTTCTAAACAGCTAAATGGCTTAGTTTCTTTCCCCTTTTTCATAAACACACTTCCCAAACTACTAAACAATATGTTTTTTATAAAAATTTTCTATATAAAAATTTCTAAAAAATCATATTAATTAATTTTTTAAGTTTAAAATAATTAATTTTTAATTAATCATACGCTAATGACTTATCTCGTTTTGCGTGCCACCAAAAATCTAAGCACAGCCTCTATTTTGAACGCACCCTGAATTGTGCGTGGCAGACAAGAAGAGCTCTTGTCAATGATTACATTACAAATTAAATATACAATGTAGCCTTCCTTGTTTACTTGAGCTTTTTTATGAATTGATCAGTGTGTAAAGCTAAATACAATATGATTTCCAAATCATCCTGTGTTAATTAAAAATTAACTGTGAGGTTTACAAATCCCAAAGTTCAGCTAGGGCAAGATGCTTCGCAAATCCATAGGTTTGTGCATGATACTCAGTATATAACTAAAATAAACTACATTTTTAAGTATATAACCACATTGATGGTCCACGATATGATGTAGTATTATCCTTGTCTACTCAGATCCGATAGTCCCATCGTGCACTGGCCAAACTAGATAGCACCACAACCCTGGTATCAACGAAGCGTAAACCGGTTATATATACTACAAATGCATGCTGTTGAGGGCCAAATTTGGATGAGTCTTAGTATACAACAAATTTAGGTTAAATTTAGAAACAGACAAAGCCTTCTCACAAAGGCCGGTCAGACTGACAGTCAATTCACGATTTGAGCCGAACCCTGTGGTCCGACGGGGTTCTCATGCCAGTCTGATAAGAGGTTATCGACTGGTCAGATTTATAGAACCCCAATGTAAATCTAATTTGGCTCTTCTTGTGTTTCCTTGCTTAGTGACAGGGGTTTCTCTAGTCCTAACAATCCCTAAGCTTAATTGAACATGGAGATGCTATGTTTATGTAAGACCACCTCTCTTATAAATATAGAGAGCCAAAGCCAATCGAAAGAACCAAGAATCAATTGTCAAAATCAATTTACTACCCCTTCCTATATCATTTTTTTATCCTTTTGTTCTTTACTTTTTCAAACGCCTATTGCTCGTTGTTTCTCGTCTTTACGGTATTAGAGGACGTCCTAGCTGACATGCCTAATCTAGGATAAGCTGACGTGCGCTTGTCCTGACGGGAACTCTCCCGAGCGAGTGTTCGGCGATATTTATCCCCTATAGTGGCGCGTCTCTAGATATCGTTATGGCCTGCACACAAAGTGTTCAGTGTGTCTTAACGCAGGACACGCTCTTACGCCAACACATGCCACTAGCGATCAATTGCCACCAGGAAGGTGGGGCAATGTGCATGTGCTTGATGTTCAATTATATTTTGTATTGGGCATAAAGCTAGAGGCCAAATAGATGGGATAGTTGCATACCTTTATATGATTTTCTGACGCATATTACTTAAAAAGAGAAATACTTTAAAAACAAGTTACGAAAATTTTTAATTTCAAATGAATCAAACATTACTAACAAAATCTACAACCCACTTTGAGTTGTTTGGTGCATAAAACTCAACGGGTGGTATGGTTGGGTAAAATTATGCATATTGGAAAGAAGTCAACAAGACATGCATGCTTCTCTTCGACCCTTCAAAGATATCTATACTACTAGCTAAATGCATGTGCTTTACTACGAATAAAAAATTATTATAATATTGTCTAAAATAAATACAAATATAACCCATCTTTTTTCTAGTGGGAATATTTATCTATAGCTATCTATTTAGATTTGATTGTTTCTTAATATTAAGAAGTTTAATGGGTACTTTATAAAATTTACTATAGAGGTAGGTGAGGTGACAGATTTACTGCTACGAAGATAATGGTGATGGCAGTAAATCTGCCACCCTACCTACCTCCATACTAAATTTTACAAATCACACCCTTAAACTTATAAAAAATCAAATCTAAATGAATAACCACATGTAAAATCAAACTAAGGAATAGTTTGAAGGTGAGGGAAGAAGAAGAAGATTACGTAAAACGAGATGAGCCATTAGCATATGATTAATTGAGTTTTAATTATTACAAACTTAAAAAAGAGTTTATTTGATTTTTTATAGCAACTTTTATATAGAAAATTTTTACAAAAAATATACTGTTTAGTAGTTCGGGAAACGTGCTCTTAAAAAACAAATGAGCTTTTCACCTCATCAGGCAAATGCAAACGCATCCTAAGGCTATAGAAAAACATGGATAACATATCCATAAAAATATTTTTTTATTTATTTTAGGTAATATTATGATATATTTTCTTTTATCCGTAACAAAGGACGGGCATTTAGCTAATCTTTGTAAACAAATGTATGAAGATGATGAACTATTGTCATGTTTGAATCAAGTGAGTGAAATCAATTTCAAGTTTCAACTGTATGTAGCTTCAAGAAAACAGAAAGGGGGACATGAAATTGACTGTTAGCCTTTTTTACAAAGAGAAAAAAACAACTGCATGTCATGTACTACTCCTAGGTATCTACTCCTATATTTTCGAATGGGGTAGTAGTATTAGGGCAGTCTTAATTCAGTAGCTAGGATGGTATATCCATAGAATTAAATAAGCTATCACATAGGATAAAAGATAATATGACAAGTGAGTAAACGAAGAAAAAGGAGAAAACTAGGTCTTGCATGAGATATGGTTTTTACATAATATCTAGGACATAGCAATAGATGAATAGTATTAAATTCAAGTATAAAATAGTAGTGTTTGTATTAGAAAGATAATATCTAGATAATGTGAAAATTATAAAAATGTTATGGGTTGGAACTGCCCTTAGTACTACTGACAGAGTACATTTCATTTGGGCATTCCGGTCTAGCTAGTGGCCTTCACCAATTGGGCCAATGAATCCACAAGCTGCATGTTAATGCGAACTTGAAAAGCCTGAGATGTACAGTTCAGAAACCCAATAGGCTTTTCAAAAGACATTAGTAATAAATAAGGAGGCTACTGGGCTTGTTCAAACATCGCTACTGCCTCGTCAACAACTACGGTTACGACTAAGGCACTGGTCGGTTCTGCTTATAACTTTTTTTTATTGTTTGTTTTTTATAAGCATGCTTTTTAAACTATTAAACGTTATGTTTTTTATAAAAATTTTCTATATGAAAGTATAAAAAATCAAATAGATTTATTTTTTAATTTTTTAATATTTAATTAATCATGCGCTAATGATGTTACCGCATGCAAAAGCTGATGACTGCTTAGTGCTAGGAGAGCTGCTAGTGCTCCTCCTTGGCTTGGATTCAACTCAAAATTTCTCACCCTTCTTAATTTATCAATATCGATCTTTCTCCTTTTTTTTGATAGTCAGAGAACGGTATCGTAGCCCGTGTCAGGGAGGTTCCAGAGTTCGAGTCTGCTTGGACTCAAGCTCTCCAACCAATTTTAATCTCTCTTAATAATTGATGCTGTTTTTTAAAATTAAATTGACAAGAGAGCTATCAATTTCAATTAAGCAGGAGCAAAGATCCAAAAGGGCTACAAGAGAAAAAAATAACTTAACAAGAAGAGTCTCGCCAAACACCTCAAAGAAGAACAACTAACACCACCACTAAAATTTAATGTAGTCGACATGACAAAACATAGCACGTGTAACAACTCAAACACCAACCCACTAGCATCTACCCGTCGACGGAGTCCAAGCGCATGCCATCGATGCCAAGCTTGTCACAATGGCGACAAAGGAGCTCCGAGTTCACCAAGGGCGTGTTATCGTTGTTGAGCTTGCCGCAATAGGAGCACAGCAGCTCCGACTTCACAGAGTAGACCTTAGTCTTTGACTCCATAGCATCACATCCCCGCATATGACCAACACCAGCATCGTCTGCTGCATGTTATCGTTGCTAAGCTACGTCGCACACCCATGAAATAACAATTCCGACTTCACTCTCGAAGCGTGGTGGTTGTTTGCCAGGTGAGGTGCAAGACCACAAATACAAAATCCTCGTCGAACAACACAACTGGATTACTGGCTACCCAACAAGGGTGCCACACCAAGAAGAGTATCGGTATAGAACTTGGAGCGGAATCCCGAGCCGACGCAGAATTCTACCAATGACCTTTGCTGCATTGAAAGGCGTGGGCCCTAGGTATCCATATGAGAGGCCTATCCGACTAGATGGAGCGGAGCTGGGCCAAGCCATAGAGTTAGAGATTGAATACAACTCGGACATGAAGACATGCCTTCTAAAGCACGAGATAGAGTTCTATACGGAGATTCTCATGTAACTTATTGTAAATAGAATAGGGAACTAAGTTGTACTCAGTTTGGATACCTAGTACCCATATCCTCAGGTATATAAGTGGAGTAGGGGTCCCAAGATAGAGGAAAAAGCCTCATACAATATACAGCCAAACCGATGAATGTTAACAGAGTAATACAATTCGACATATCCTAATCCATCAAACAGGAGTAGGGTATTATTTCTTATCAAGTGTTTAAACTTATCTGAGTCTTATTGACTTGTGTCATCTTCAAACTCTAGATTCGACGTATAATCATCTATTCATTATTATCGATACTAAATATCACCGGTTAACGTCTTAGGTATAAAACAAAGCGCCAAGATCCATATTGTCAAGTTGGATGGCTTCAATGACCGGCACCGCCGGCACCAACTTCATCTCCCACCAGGTTCTTCACTTCGGGAGCAGAACTTTGTCGCTGCCAAAATAACCAGGTTTGTCGTTCCAATCTACTGATTATTAGGGCACTCACAATGCAAGAAACTATTAGCAGTTTCTATAGCATAGGACATTGTACCAAGAAACTATTCTTCCCAGTGTAAGATTTTCTATTGCATGAGACTTTAGTAGTGATAGAAACCATATTTGCTCTCCCAATGCGGTTATAGTAGTTTCTTATCTATTGATAACCGTGAAGACCCAGTTTCTTAGTTAGACTTGGTTTCTTGGATTTTGTCTCTCTCTCCTCATTAAATCACTTGCCACATCAGCAAATTGCCAACGTGGCAATGTAATTAATATCTATAGAAACTACCATAGTTTCTGCATTGGAAGTGCCCTTAGATTAGTCTCTGATTTAATTATTAATCATATATCTATTCTTTGCAAATACCAGTATCGGCTACCGCGCCGAGTTCCTCGATTGTGAAGCCGAGATCATCTACCCTGCATCCTACATCTAGCTGGCCACCTACACGGGAAGAATCGACGACATCGGCTCGCCCGAAAACTTGCATGAGATGGCATCAAACCTGACGGTTGCAATCCGAATACATGACCTTGCCTCTGGCCGCTCAGACGACACATGCGCACACTGGTGTCCTTACAAAGAACGCCAAGGCGTCAACCACATGACCATCGGCAAACAAGCATCCAAACGATCCATATGCGTGCAAGCATATACATGTAATGACCTCAAGCCATAAACGCACACATCCAGCCATATATCACTATAAAAAATCATTTTCACCGACACCCTTCTTTATTTTTATAAACGGATCAAAAAGAAAGTTCGTTTGTAAAAATACATAGGGGTCTTCGATCAAGATTCGTCTGTGAAAATCAATTTTCATATACGGCCAACTAAAAGGCTCGCCTATAAAAATAAGATTATTTTTATAGACGAGCCTCTTAAAGGCACGCCAGTGAAAATAGTAATTTTCGCAGACGAGCCTTTAAGAGACTCGCCTGTAAAAATATACCATTTTTACAAGCGGGCATCTTAATACGCATGACTCCTCTCCCAGCCGAAGTCTTATATGTGGCCCTCACCCCTCACCAAGTCAGACTTCTAGCGACCTCCCAACTTCACCGAGTCAACCTCGTCGTCCTCCTCCTCCTTCCTGACCCCACCCTCCGCCGCTGCCTTCTTCCTCTTTCCGCGGCTCGCCTCATCCTCCTCCTCCTGACCCCGTCCTCCACCGCCGCTTTCTTAGATCTCACTCTACCTCCTCTCTCTCTACCACCGTTTCGTCTCCCCCTCCGTCTCCCGTGGCCTCCTTGTCCTCCTCCTTCCTCCAGACCCTACCCTCCGCCGCCGCCTTCTCCTCTTTAGCAACCCCTCGCCCCCCGACAGCTTCTCGGCCACTGACAGCTCCTCACTTTCCATCACCTCTCCCCTTCCTTGCAAATCGGCCGGAGATGGGGGCGGCTACCGGTGGCGGTGGCCTCGGGAAGGACGGATCTGCCACCACCAGCCTCGGTAACAGTGGATCTACTAATGGTGGCCTCAGGAGGGGCAGATCTGCCGTCACTGCCCTCGGTAATGGCAAATCTACCGCGGAGAGGACTGCGGCGACGACGACGAGCATTTTTTTTGTATTTTTTTTCAAAAATCCTTTACAGTCGGGCCTCTTACCGCACCTGCATGTGAAAATCGATTTTCACATGCGGTTGTGGTGCCTGCATGTGAAAATCGTGATTTTTACATACCTTCAGTTGCTGGCGAGCACTTCACTCACCTAAGAAAATGCATTTTAGCCATATGTGAAAATATATTTTGTAGTAGTGTATGGACATGTGTGCTACAAGACCAACACAACCATGTAGTGCAATGCATGTACATATCCACCTTGGCAGTACGTATGCTACTTGATGCGTGCAAATTAATATTTATCAAGGCCTAACAAGCCGGTATGTCATTCTATTTTATCTTTATTAGATTAATCTTGTTTTGATTAATTTATAATCGTAGATTGATTACGTGCTAATCTATATGTACCAACAGTACCGTGTACTGGTAGTTTTGCTGATTTAACCTACGTTGACAACTACACGTTTGCGCGTCTAACTACGTGTTCGCATGTCTGACTACACATACGGCAAGGAAGAGTACCACAAACTATTCCGAGTTCGAACTCTCAAGCATGTAGGCTCATGTCGTTAATTTTAGTAATCAATCATAAGTATTTATTATAGACTAACTATTTTATTTGAGATGTATTTTGAGTTAGATTTGCATGATAAACACGCCGAGGATGGATACCATGGATTAAAATTTAATAGTGTAAAGCGAAGATTTGAAGGTGATAAACTAGTCTAAGGGTCTAGGGTTGTTGATCAAGACGTTTGGATGATTGACTAGACTAAGTTTTTTTTCTAACTTTATCGTACTATCAAAAGAGTAATCTTGGCTAGTGATGATTTTGTGCCACATTAGATCATTTGTATTGATGTGTATTTAGGTTTTAGAGAAATACTGGCTTCTCTGTTCTATGTCAATATGACTGAGGCCCTACGGCCGGTCTGACCGCAGGACTTCCTAACGGTCAGACCGGCCTCTGTTCTCGGATGTCCTATTTTTTTTCTAAGTGAGCCAGTCTGATCGACGGACTTATGATGGTTTGACTGAGCTAAGCTCGATAGACTTCTGGCGGTGCGCTCAGATGACGGCGAGGCAGAGAGCAGGGAGGAGACGGGGGTGGCGGCGGCTAGTGTTTTCGCCGCCCAAGTCGTCCTCTCCTGTAGCGACGTCCCCCTGTTAAGTCCCTACAAAATATAGGTATTTTTTACAATAGTACCGTAGCTCAGTGGTCAGGGAGTCGCTAGGAGCTTGAGCTAGCCGGCTGTGGAGTCCTCACGGACACAGGTTCTCTCACCAATTTTCTTCTCTGCTTTGGAGTACTAAAAGTCTCTCCTTAATATCCTACATTAAAATAAAAGTCCTGGCGTAATATTTTCTATCCTAAGTGATTTTTTGGCAAAATTTTGGCCGGCTTCTTGTCATAACCATTTTTTTGTTGAAGTTTTCACCGACCAAGGCAAAACATCAGCAGCTATCTAGCATCACGGAAACCTACTCAAACTGTTGTCCATGAAAAATACAGTGAAAATCATATGTTCCAAGCGAGACCTGACGGCTCCCGTCATCCGATGCTTGCTACTCCCTGCCCGACCGGACGATCAAAACGGTTGGCACTACTAGCCAAGGTACAGTAGTACTGGTTGGTACACGCCACACAAACAGGAGACGACGGAAAAGAAAACACGCAGCCACAGAAGTCCAGTGTCCAGAACACGTACGTACGTGCACGTACCCAACCAAACTGTACAAACGACACCAAACCGGAAAGGCCTCCACTTCCGTGTGCCGTCCAATCCGTCGCCGTGCCCGTATACCGTACGCCATCTCACGCCATCCCGACGTCACCCGTCGTACGCGTACCCCAACTCTCGAGCGGAGGGGGACCCGGGACCCCCTTCCACCGCGTGCCGCATCCTGCATCCCCTCCTCCGCCGCTGGAGCCGGGGCACGGTGAGCGTCAGAGCCAGGCGGTGACCAACCGCCCGCGCGCGCGCGTGGGGGACAGCGTGGAAAAAGGCGACTTTTCCTACCTCAAGCGTGGCGCCCGGGCACTGTTGCGTGAGGCAGCGGGACAGGGGCGTCCGGGCCGTCGGGCCAATGGCGCGGTGTAATCTCGTGGGGGAGGCGGCCATCGCGCAACAGGAGCTAGCTACGACGGGGGACGCGGGCCGGCTGGCCGATGATTTGTGGGGGTGGGTGGCGGCGTGCCGAGCCGGCGTGTCCACCTCGTGGGCGCCGGGCTGAGCACGTTTGAGGGGGTCGATTACAGAATTTTTACTGTTACTAATTTATTTATTTTTTTAATTTATAAAACTAATTTCGATTTTGGTCATTTGTAGATCTACCCTCTTGCCGCCGTGGGCCACGGCGGTATTTAAAAACCGCCGTGGCCCAGGGCGGCGAATGGTATCCCTGTCAGGCGCGGCTAACGGCGCCGGCCGCCGTTAGCCCGGGGAGGCCATGTGGATTCGCCGCCCTGCATTCGCCGCTGTCTCCCACGGTGGTTTTTAGCATAGTGAACGGACGGTCTGCACAAGGATCGGACCGTCCGAATCCAGGGGGCCGCCTGCAAAATTTTTTTTCTTTTTTTTGATATTTTTTTCTCAACTAGCAACACGAGAATAGCAAAATCTCGTGAAGGTGCAGCTCAAACCGATGTAAGATGTGGCCTGTAGAAAATTGTGAGTGTGCTTTAAAAACCGTGCTGAAACTTCGGACTTCAAAAACTCAATCTTCCTGGCTGAATTTCGCAAAATTTTTTTGGACAAACCCGATAAAGTCGGGGGGAAGCGGATGTAAAATTTTCTGTAGATGTCCGTAGAGTACTTATTTGCCCGATTCCGAGGCCGTATGCGAAAGTTATGACTGTTTTAAGGTAGGTAGCGCGCGTTACAACAATTTGCCGTGGATTCGGACCGTCCGATCGCTGTGCGGACGGTCCTATGCACTTGCATTCGCCGCCGTCCCCCAGAGCAGCGAATGCAATTTTGCATTCGGCCCCCTGGGGGCATTCGCCGCCGTCCCCCAGGGCGGCGAATCCACGTGGCCTCCCCGGGCTAACGGCGGCCGGCGCCGTTAGCCGCGCCTGACGGGGATACCATTCGCCGCGCTGGGTCACGGCGGTTTTTAAATACCGCCGTGGCCCACGGCGGCAAGAGGGTAGATCTGCAAATGACCCAAATCGAAAATTAGTTTTGTAAATTAAAAAAAAAATTAAATTAGTAGCAGTAAAAATTCGTCGATTATACATGTAGGTGTAGTAGTACTCCGTCCTAAAATAATTATCTTTATAGAATTTAAATTTTGTTTTAAAATAATTATTACTCTAAAATACTACTTATTTCATCAATTATTTTTTATTTAAATTTAAATTTTTTTATTCTAACTCCAATCAACCCTCTACTCATAACCATACATCATTTAATATATATCAAATAACCTAAAATAATAATTATTTTCGTTGGAAGAAAGAAATGTGTTACTCCCTCCGTTCTAAAATATAAGGATTTCTATTATTTAAATCTTGTTTCATAATATAAGGATTTTTAGCACTGTTCACAATAGTATTTATCCTATCGATTACTTCTCATTTAAATTTATTCCTTTCTTACCTATATATATATTTCCACCTCTATTCATTTTACATTTATTAAGTGGCATCAAAGTCTTTTTTTCTTAACCTTAATCTTTACTTAACAGCCTAAAAATAGTTATATTTTAGAACGAAGGGAGTATATCCATCTTGCCAGGCCAGTAACATCCTTCGTACGTGCACTCGTGCAGTACAGAAAATGAGTGCCGAGCTTACGTCACATGGCGGACGACCCTCGCATGAGAAAAAAAAAAACCTATTCTCTCCTTCTCATAATATACTCTGTCTATTCTAAAATATAAGAATTTCTAAATTTATTTTACGATATAAGGATTTATAGCACTATTCACAATACTACTTGTTCCATCAATTACTTCCTATTAAAATTTCTTTCCATCTTACCCCATCTACAATCCCACCTCCATTCATTCCAAAATTATTGAGGGGACACCAAAATCTTTTCTTCTTAACCTTAATCTCTGCTAAATAATCTAGAAATGCTTTTATTTTAGAATAGAGGGAGTAAAAGATTTTGCCATTTTAACTTGCCCCAAAATATAATGGATTTTGTGATCTTAAGGCAGCACTTTATTCTCCACCTATCAACTTTTGTAGTATTTTATTCTTCATCTATTAACTTTTATACTAGTTTATTTCTCACATATCATATTTTATACTAGTTTATTGCCCCAACTACCACCTTCTATATCACGATTTGGCATTTTGCTACTTACAAATTTTTGAAAAAAAAGCATAATATAAGTTATGGGACGGAGGGAGTACAAGATGACACACATGTACTCCTGCTATGTATGGAGTAATGAGCCATATATACTGAGATTGCAGCAACCACCGGGAAATTTTATTTCTCAGCTTATTACTTCCTTTGTCCACAGATATAAATATTTCTAGACTTTAAAAGCGAGTAGGAAAAAAAAGACTTTGATAACTCTCATTAAATGCGAAATAATTAGAGTTGGAAAGGTGGTCAAGGAAAGAGAAAAAAATAATTGAGGAGTGGTTGATGGGACTGCCTATATTACATTTGATAGAAAACCTCCATCTCAATCATTTTTTATATAATCCAGATTGCTTTAAGATTCATGCAGCTATAGTGTCTCCACCTTATCCTCTCCCTCTTACTCTTCTCGCTCAGATCGACATGCTTGAGTAGCCAGCCCCCCACGTCGCTGCCACACTCCTCCCCATCCTCTTCACTGGCGCTAGTGAGGCCCATCCAATTAGCCTCATTCACCTTCCCTTCTCTCCTCCTCCCCAAGCCAATCCCCGTCCCGCCGTCATTCCTAACTCTAGCGGCTCCAGCGACGGTACTATCGGAGTTGCCACCATTGCCCCCATCTCTTAACTAGTCAGAATCCCATGCCCTTGCTACCAACACTGGCCCATCACTCACTACCAACCCCGCAGCTTCGGCTGTGCCTTGTCGCTTGCCCATTTTGCCACCACTGCCAGCAGCCGTTTGCTATGGCTATCTCTTTAAGCCCAGTGAACTTCCACCCTCTTCTCCTCACTCGCTCCGACCCTAACCCTAAACTTTAAACTCTAACTGGTTGAGCTATCATCGGTCACCGGAGCAGTTACGGCTCGCCAGAGCTGGAGGTGAAGAAGCCTGGTGCAAATCTTAATGTAGATCTGACAATGGAGAATCTACAATAAATCCTCTAAAAAATATGTCGAAGGAATGTCAGCATATCCGCGCTTAAAAACCCATAATACTCCTATACTTTTCACTGTTTCACACATGGCCTGAAGGCCAAAATGTTCGTGGCACAGCAACCACACTGTACGCTAAAATCTCAGCCTGTAAACGCTGCACAGGATTATCTTGATCGAAA
The DNA here is from genome assembly GCA_003991445.1 of Oryza meyeriana var. granulata. Taxonomy (NCBI): domain Eukaryota; kingdom Viridiplantae; phylum Streptophyta; class Magnoliopsida; order Poales; family Poaceae; genus Oryza; species Oryza meyeriana. Next base: position 160,768 of record RYFJ01001176.1, on the reverse strand, counting down.
CAAACGATGAGTGTGTTTTATCCGTGGAAATCTCTCGGCCTATCAAACCCCTAAACCAAACCGAAGAGAGGCGCACAGTCCACACACGAGTGATTCTGCCACAGGAGCAGAGCGCCACCCGCTTCCCCGGCCCATCAAGCAAGCACAGTCACAGGAACACAGTAACGCCAGCACGGGGGAGCCCCTGCGGCCCTGCCTGCCCACGCAGCAGCGCGCAGGCACAGCGCGTAGTACGTGTCACCGGTAGCATCAGCAACAGTTCGGGCGCCAACGTGACAGCGTCCCACGGGCCAGAGGCCACAGGCCACGGCCCTCCCCCTCCTCCTCCTCCTCTCTCGTCGGCGTCGAGTGTCGCCTCGCGTGGCGTTTTACTGGCGTGTACTACCACCACCACCTGCTCTCCGGTTCCTGCCGCGACGTCGCCGTCGATCCGTCAGGTTTCCTCTGTAGCTGCGACTGCGAGATCCGGCCGATGCCGACGCCGCGATCTGACCAAGATTCGGGGTGCATGCTGCTGTCCCCCTCGTGCTCGTCCGTCCGTGTAGACGACGTCACCCCCGCGAGATTGGCAAGGAGTACCACGCTCGAGCAGACGATGTTGGGGCACACTGGTTTGCTCTCGCGCGCGCACGCTCGACGGAGTTACGTAACGATCGCTGTACTGCGGAAAAAGTAGTACAGGAGTAGTCCAGTTTTGATGAGTAGTCCCTATCGTCCTAAAACAATTCATCTTTTATTTATCCCTTTGGTTAAAAAAGATTTTATCTTTAAAATAATTAATATATTAGAATTTATTAAAATAAAAGCTAAATATATTAGAATTTGCTAAAGTAGAAGACAAACACATAAAAATTTGTTAAGTTAAAAACATATACATTCAAAGTTTAATAAAGTAAAAGATATTCTAATCTTTTAAATTTATATTAATATATATAGGACAGATTAAAAATAAACTTATTTTAGGCCAAATATAGGGCCTGTTTGGCAGGGCTCCAGCTCCTAGATTCTGGTTTGGTGGAGCTGGAGCCCAACCAAACGGTCCAGCTCCAGCAAAAAATGGATCAGATCAGGCTGGAGCACTCCTAGAAAAAGAACTAGCAGGTTGGAGCGGGTCTCTGTCAACTCCATGGCTCCAGCTCCGTCCATTTTACATATGTACCCATAGAAGTTGTACTGTAATTACCCGCAAATGCCACTGATATACCCTCCCTGGCCTCTTAGGCACAGCGGCCTCTCTCCCGATCTCTCCCAGATCCATCCCCATCGACTCCTGCGCGAGCTCCAGCGACCGGAGGGGAGGCGACGGCGGCCGGAGGGGGAGCAGGCAGCGGCGGCCAAGGGGGAGCAGGCGGCGGCGGCGGCAGGCGGCGGCGGCCGAGGGGGAGCAGGCAGAGCGAGCGGCGGCGGAGGGCGACGCACAGGCTGGGCCCACGCTGCATCCTCCTCTGCATCCCCTCTCTGCACGGTGCACGGGCGGGGGAGGGGGAGCAGGCGACGGCTGCTGGAGGGGAAGCAGGCAGCGGCGCAGCCGGAGGGGGAGCAGGCGGCGTCGGCAGGAGGGGAAGCGGCGGCGGCCGAAGGGGAAGCAGGCGGCGACGCGGCCGGAGGGAGAGCAGGCGGCGTCGGCCAGAGAGGAAGCAGGCGGCGGCCGGAGGGGAACCGGCGGCAGCTGGAGGGGACGCAGGCGGCGGCGGCCGGAGGGGACGCAGGCGGCGGCGGCCGGAGGCTATCTCTTTCAGGCTAAAATTGTCCATCTTCCCCCACCTATCTCTTTCAGGATTTCTGGAGCTGATCAGGCTAGCCAAACACTTTCAGACCACCTCCAGATCCTATAGGATCTAGCTCTCGTTGGAGTTGGATCCAGGAGTTAGGATCTAGGAGCTGGAGCCCTACCAAACAGGCCCATAGTGTATGTACCTGGCATGTACGGGGAAACCGGCGGATACCGCCATACCGGAACGCAAGAAATAACTTGGGCTACAGGATAAAGGGGCGGGACCGGTCTCTGTTCGCGAGTCGTGGGTTCTGCTAGTTTTCTGCTGTTAATATGAGCACGCATTTTTGAGAACGGTAAATCGGTAATGGTGATATTCAGGGGCAGACCAGCCCTGTCTGTGGTTTATGAACCAGATGGTGCCAACCTATTTTGATCTGCACCAAACTTATCACAGTGGAAATTGATTTAAGTTCATGAGTCTGAGGTTTTGCTACTTGTGTATATTGGTTGTAGTTCGTCTATAAGTTTGCACTTAATTTATAAATACCATTACGCTGTCCATCGTATGTGGCGAGTGTGAATAAAAGCTTTATGTAGAAAACGATATAGTGAATGCATGTATAAACAGTCAATATGCACAATAGCCTACCGTATTTTATTTTTTATTTATTCGTTCAGAAAAATGTTCATAGTTCTCATATTTAAGTATGGTTGAGGATTTTTTTCGCATTAACTTAAAAAAATGTTGGATATCAAAAGAGGAATTTTCATACTCCTCCGTCTTAAAATATAGCTACTTCTATCATTTAAATTTGTCTTATAATATAACTATTTCTCCACATACTTTTTCATCTAAACCAATTATATACATCTCTCATTTAATTTCTTTGTCTACTTTCTCATCTCAACCACAATCGTTTCTCAAGTCAAACTTAATCCATCCAAAAAGGGTATAAATAGTTTGAATTGGCTTATTGCGCGGCTTATAAACCATACGCAAAACAAGAAATATCATTAGTGTGTGATTAATTAAGTATTAACTACTAAAAACTTAAAAAAGACATTTATTTGATTTTTTAAGATATTTTCATATAGAAAATTTTTGCAAAAAAACACACTATTTTACGTTTTAGAAAACATACTAGCACAAACAAGAGAGAAGCTAGAAACAATGAGCAGAAGCAAATACTGTGTTAGAAGGCTGGAATACCAATGTATTAAGAAGGAAATGAGTGTTGAGAGTAGGCAGTCAATGCACATCGGCTGCCCTACCCATTGCGCTATGCGGCTATATATGCACTGTTCTCTTTTACACTCATTTCAATTTTGTTTGACACTAGGATGTCTCATTCACATATAGGTCCAAACACTATTTGGTGGGGAAAAAGTGGAAATGATGTTTCCATTAATATGTAGGAGTTGAAAGGAACTTAACAAAAATAACTTTCAACTATGACATAATCTTTAATTCCCATGATTTTAATCCCTTTCAATTCAAAAATCCGAAGCCAATTTCAACTATTTTAATTTATAGCTTCAAATGGTAACAATTTCCACCAGAATTGGGTGCAACTTGAATCTTACTCAAACAATGAGTACAAATCGAACGTTCAACTAAATTTCACCGGTTTTCACATCCTTTAATGTGTCGATTTCACCTATTTTCCTACACATCCAATGTGTCGAAATGCGCACAACCTTTGACCCTTTGCCGTTGCAGCTTGCAGTGTGTTGGCCTGAAACCGAACACTGGCTTATTGAAAGGTAGTGACAAGCGGGTTGCATTGGAACTTTAATGACACAGCACAAAGCTAAATTTAAACTACCAACTTGTTACTACTCCTTGAATGGTGTTTTGGAGCATTTTACACGCGTCCCTGGTTGTTTATACGTCCCGTTGCCTTTGGAGTGTACTACTGCATCGTGGATTCAGAAACTAATCAGGAGTCATGGTGTCACGCTGTTATATGCATTCCATCAGCCTCCGTTTGGACAGGATAGGAGTAACCGGCGAACACAAACTAAACTTGGTTCTCTGCTCTACCAAATTTTAATTTAGTTTGTTAACTGCTAAGATTTTGGTAACATACCAAACACCTTGAAGTTAGTGAAATTTTGGTAATACCGGTTACTTATTATACATTTTAATTAAGGCCCCATTTAAAATTCAGTATTGTAAAAATACAGAAATAGAAAAAACATAGAAATAGAATGTCATGCCCATTAAATTCCAATAGAAATTGAAAACACATGAAAGCTCTAAAACTGTCCTTATTGATATACATAAGAAACATAAAAATTTAGAATCATATGAAAGAGAAAACATGAGGTATAATCTTTTACTTATTTGCCTCTAAAATCTCTATAGGATTGTTTATTTTATAGGAATTTCAAATGAAAGGATTGGATTCAATTCTTTGTTTCAGAGCATTCTTAGAAATTTTTCCTACAAGATTAAAATCCTCAAAGTTTCCTATATTCTCCTTACAAATCAAGAGTGACCTAAGAGTTTGATAACAAACTGGACACCTCAAGCCTCCCTGATATTTTCTTTACAAATCAAGGGTGGCCTAAGAGTTTGATAGCAAACTAAACACCTCAAACACACCCCTACACACCCCGGCACGCCCACCCCCACAAGAAAAAAACACAAAATTTGGCACTACTCCATCTTCTTATCAAGCCTCAAGCTGCCGAGGTTTGAAAAGAAAGAGATTGAATACATACATTTCATTTAGTGCTAAAATCATGATTATGTAAATAAATACTATGGTGTTACCAAAACCACACTAAGGTATAGTTTGTTAATGTTTGTCTTTCATCGATTGTTTGTTTGCTTATCAAGCGTAGCCTAAAATTTGAATTTTTAGAGTTGATATTAGGGTTTTTTTTTCATCTAGTTTATTTTTCAACATTTAATTTCAAACCGCTTAACACATATATAAAAGTTTGGGATAATTATTTTTTCTACTTTTATATGCAATTGTGGTTTTACCCTTACCTTTTAGGGATTATGATTTTGCTCTCGTTTTTTTTAAATGAAGCCCCCGAAGGAGTACCGTATTTAATGAGTACCTTGTTCAAAATTGCATTCGAAAGTGGATGCAAGAACATAATTCTATTTAAATGTTCTATTCATAAATTAATTTTTATTACTTTATTTATTCACTTATCAGCTGTAAAATTTTCTTGACGACAAACCAAGCTGACCCCAATCCACTTTCGAGGCAATTTCAAAACTTCATTCAGCGGTCGGAAGGACAAAAGATTCTCCACCAATGCAAACACGCCAAGGCGTAACTCAGCCCAGGCTAGACCAACGGTTAAAAGAAAGGCAAGAGCCCGTCTTGTCCAACTCAAAAGTGGAAGGCTAGAGGCCAAGCAGGCAAGCACGTGCATGGCTCCATGCCTCCTCCGCATCGTTAATTTCAACCATTTTTCTAAGAAGACTGCAGCTTTCGCTGTTGTCCACATGAGTTCGAAGTAGGGAGCTTTCGGAGGTGCAGGAGAGGGTAAAAACTCTCTTGTTTTCGTAACAATTTTTTAGAACTGCTAATTTTTATAAAAATTTTTATCTAAAAATAACTTTAAAAAATTAAATAAATCTATTTTTTAATTTTATAATAATTAAAATTTAATTAATTATGTGTCAATAGCTTGTCTTGTTTTGTTTGTGCTAAAATTTTTAGCCTCAACCTTCATTTCCGAACGCTGTCATATAAGAGTACTATTTTACTCATCAACAACCTTATATTTAAATTTTTCTCTATTTTATTCTTAGCCACCTTCCACTCCCTACAGTTATGAGAGACAGTATCCTTTGTTTATTTACAACAACATAAGATCCCTTATATAAAAAGAAGTAGGGAGTAAGTAATTAAAAAATCTAGTAGCTTCAAAAAAAATTTTTCATTTTGAACCCATCTCACACATACCAATACAAAGATAAAAAATTAAAATGTTTTTTATTTTAGCAAACTCCAATTCACTTGTCTCCTATTTTACTAAACTCTGAGTCATTTATCTCCCACTTTAGTAAACTCCAATACATTTATACTCTGTTTTCACAAACTTCAATATATTAATTGATGTAAAGATAAAGTCTTTGTAGAATAATTTAGATGAACTAAAGATGAAGTATTTTGGACAGTGGGAGTACTACCCCAGAGAGACTTTATTTTTAGCCTAGAAGATTTGTCCCATAATTAAAGACTTTATTTTTAGCTAGGAGTAGAAAAATTAATATATTAGAGTTTATAAAAGTGTGGGACAAATGTATTAGGATTTGATAAAATGTGAACAAATGCATTGTATTTTGCTAAAGTGTGAGACAATTGCATTGTACTCCTAGTTTGTTAAAATAGAGAATATTTTAGTCTTTTTAACTTTCTGAAGCAAGAGCAGTAATTAAAGAATTACTCCTAGGTAAGCAGGAGTACTACTGCTTCACTTGTGCATAGGAGTAAGATACTATGCCCCCTTTTTTCTTCTAAATTTTAGATTTTCATGCACGTTTCTTAAGCTTCTAAACGGTGTGTTTTTTTAAAATCTTCTATATAAAAGTTCCTTATCTCCCCTTTTTAAAATAGATTTTTTTAACTTTATAATAATTAATTCAATCCTTTATACCCTCAAATAGTTATGATGAAATCAGATAATATAGAGAATCTAAAAATATAAGCACTTGAACAACACGGCTTAATAGTACGCTATACTCCCTCCCTCTGTCATTCCCATATTCATCTTCAAAATCTATTATATTAAAGGACGGAGAGAGTAAAGCATTTTATAAATCATGCTAACAAAAATGGAAATACTAAATAACATTGGTTTAATTTTGTGCATTTAGAAAGAAAAGAATACGGTAAATAAGTACTGCCGGGAACCAAATGTGACATATTTGAATAGCACACGAATACCTCGCCACAAACGTAAAAGATGCGGAGAAAATACTTCATACAAAAATACATCCTGCTTAAAATTACAAATACTTTGGCAAAACATACAAGTTATTTTCGATAATGGAATTGATTCCACTCTTATATCAAAGATGCATGAGCCAAAACTATACAAGTATGAACAATAATGTTATAAATAACAGATTTAGCAACAATATCACAACACACGTAGACGTGAAAGTCGTATACACACTACCATGTACGTATTCCACACTCACGCCCCACGTGGATACACCCATTTTAACATAACTCAAAAGACATGCCCAACGCTAAATACATAAACCGCATAATTTCAATTAAAGCACACTTACACATATGTAATTATAGTAATTATAACTACCAGTATCCGAATCTAAATTTTATGGAGTCATCCATCCACGACTCAATCAACACACCTTGAGCGCTTCCAAACAAAACCATATATTTATATATGTAGCACTAAATTTATTGAGTATAGATCCGCACATTTATATATGTAGCACTAAATTTATTGAGTATAGATGAAGGTACCATCCTGGTAATGTTTGAAATTCCAAACTTAACTCTGCAGTTTTATGATAATTCTATTAAATATTTCTAGCTTTATGAAACTAATTATAAAAATAAAAGTTTTTCTCTAATTAATATCTCGCACTATTAATTAAAATATATTATATCATGTGTACTTCATACTAGTGATATCTTACTCGAATGACACATAGTACGATGTAGGCTTTTTTAAAGGACGCATAGTACTTGTACGATTTTATCCAGTAACCAAGTCAATCTAAATAAAAACCGATAGTACAACTGTGTTGGAGGACATCAAAAGGTACTGAATCAAAACCTACCTAATTGAGAAACCTTCGAAGAAGAAGGGCGACTTTTTAGGCTTTTACACGCCAAACCTTATTGCTCCCCTTTCAACCTGTGAAGCAGCACGTCTCCCCAATTACCGGAACCGCCGTTCGTAGCGAAGCCGCCCCCACCGTAGTGGAGGTGGCCGGTGGTGGTGTGGACGTAGCGGGGGGCCTGTGACGCGGCCCAGCCGGCTCCATCGTCACATCGATGGGTCGTCAGCTACTGTGGCCTGCGTCCGTCCAGCGCGGCGGCAGCAGCAGCGATGCATGCACAGTGACGCTGCTCTGCTTTGCTTGCTGCTCGCTGCTGCTCATGTCGCTCGTGGCCCCCGTCTCCCCCCGCTACTGTTTTGTTTTGCCGTCTCCTCTACTCTCCGCGACGGACTACGCGAGATCGAGTGTATTCGACGGCCGCGACCGCGGCCGCGCCAAGGCTACTTTGGCTACTTTTCCACGAGAGCATGTGCGGCACCGTGCCACACCGGCGTGCACCTGCGTATGCGTGTGTATATATATATGGTGTGCGTCGGCACACACACGAGCAGCAGCTGGGCACGGCCGGCGCAAACACTGCCCCACACGACGGAAGCTCATATATTTTATTTAAGCGCGGTGCCCAGTGCCAGCACTGTTGTCGCCTCGCTCCCTCGGCGCCTTGCTTTACGCTCACACGCGTGCACGCTCGCTCACTCACACTCTCTCTCCTCTCTTTCCTCTCTCTAGCTAGAGACTAGAGAGAGGTGGACGAGAGGGGGCCAGCTAAAAGAAGCTAGGAAGGGATCGCCTAGGCCGCAATGGCGACCGGCGGCAGCGGCGGCGGCGGCGGCGGCGGCGGTGGTGGTGGAGGGGGTGACGACGTCCACGGGCTCAAGTTCGGCAAGAAGATCTACTTCGAGCAGGACGCGGCTGCAGGCGGGAGCGGGAGCGCGAGCGCGGCGGCGGCAGTGGAGTCGTCGTCGTCGGGCGGCGGCGGCAAGAAGGGCAAGGGCGTGGCATCGGCGCCGCCGCCGCCGCCGCCGCCGCCGAGGTGCCAGGTGGAGGGGTGCGGCGTGGATCTGAGCGGCATCAAGCCGTACTACTGCCGCCACAAGGTGTGCTACATGCACGCCAAGGAGCCCATCGTCGTCGTCGCCGGCCTCGAGCAGCGCTTCTGCCAACAGTGCAGCAGGTAAAACAAAACAAACCTCTTCTTCTTGCTCCTCCCGTCGAGCTAGTGCTTGGCTTCCTCGCCGAAGTGTTTGTTGCCGCATTAGATGCGGTGTCCGAGTCCGACGCGGTGGCCATTGGTGCTCGCCCATCTCACGCTCCGTCCATTGGCCGTGTGGCGCCGCCGCTACTTCCTCCGCTTTGTTCCCTGTCGCAGCCGCGGCCGCCGCTTTCCTCTACTGTTCCCCCCGTGACAGAACACTCACCAAGCCATTAAACCTACCGTGATTCGTGCAGTTTCAAATGGTTTTCCGGCAAAATTCAAAAACTCCCCGTAAATTTGGCTCCCTGAGATAACAATCTGCCTCTCCGCTTGGGACAAGAAAACGATATCCGCAACTTGCAAACGTAACAACATTCGATTTCGGCTAAATTGGCCTTTTGTGCTGACCAGATCGAGAGAGAGATTCAGGCCCTGTGTGCCGTGGGTGTGCGTACTTGTGCTGGCGTTGCATCGGATTTGGTTGATAGCGATCAATGTGAAATTTGGACATGTGGAACCTGACTAGAATAGTAAGGGACATTAAAGCGCCCATCCTGAATATCTTGTCTGAGGAGCACACATATAGTAAGTCTAGATCTCCTTTTTTTTCTATTCTACTAGTAGTATGGTAGGATATGAAGGATGATGGGTAGTAAGTACACTGGTACTACTATGCACTATTTAATACCCTAAATGGAAGTTGGGCTGCAGAGAAATTGAGGTGGAAAACAAATCAGATGAAATAGTAGTGGTAGCTACTACCAACTATAATTAAGCTGTGATAATGATGTTGGTTAGTCAAGTTAAACCAATAATCCTCATTTGGTTCATCGTTGATCCCATATACTTACTATAGTTTTGTGTTTTCATTTGTTATCGATACTAGTAGAACACAAATGCACCTATACTCCATAATAATCCTAAAGTATCAAAATGAAGTAACATCATCTGATATATTACGTACTGACGGTTTTTGTGAAAGAAAATGGCATTCTATTTCACACAGTGGTGGTGACTTGTGGAGTTCTGGACGTATGTATTACCAGAAAATAGAAGGTTCTAACAGTTGTTATTTATAAATCTGCTGTTCTGTAGATAAAACATCTCTTATGAATATTTCTGTACTAATAAAGCCTTTGTGCATGCTGATAGTACTATGGGAATGATTACAGGTGCTCTGTCCACATGGCTGTGTAACCTTTTTATTTTCCCGGTCGTGGTGGATGTGTATCTAATCATGAAAGGCGTGTCTTTGGTTAGTGTTGCTACTTAGTAGAACAAATACACATTAGTCTAGGATTAAAAAAAGATGTTATGCTTGCATCAACGCAGCTTTTCACATGGCATGTGCTTTGATTTATTTGTCTGATGCACACCCGGTATTAAGATAAGCAGCAGGTAGCTGATTCTTGATTACAGAGTTGGCATTCCTACTTTTCATGTGCGTGCATTTTTCTAAAGTAAGGATCACTATAATATGCAATGGACCATTGGACCCACCGCAAATGTTCTTTGTTGTGCTTTTTTTTGTTAAGTGAATTTGATTATTGTTTTTTCATTGCCAGTGTACTGTAACCACTGTTTTTTATAGATTCATTAGGGGAACTCCTATGTTTGTAGGTGCAGTCTATTTTAGTCAGATATATTCTGCAGTGGCACTACGACTTGTGGTAATTTCACTAATTCTTTTGGCCACTTCAAATCACAGGTTCCACCAGCTATCTGAATTTGATCAAGGAAAAAAAAGTTGCCGCAGACGCCTTACGGGCCACAATGAACGCCGGAGGAAGCCGACACCTGGACCTCTTGCTTCTCGCTATGGCCGGCTTGCTGCATCCTTTCATGGTAAAATATGGCTCACGTTTATCCTGATTCTTAACTTCTGCACTTCAATTGATTGTATTAACGTCTTGTCCCTGCAACTTTTGGTTCAGAAGAGCCGGGCAGGTCCAGAAGCTTTGTGGTAGATTTCTCGTACCCAAGGGTTCCAAGCAGCGTGAGGGATGCGTGGCCTGCTATTCAACCCGGCGATCGCATGTCCGGTAGTATCCAGTGGCAAGGGAACCATGAACTCCATCCTCACCGCAGCGCAGTTGCGGGATACAGTGATCACCATGCATTCAGCAGCCATGGTGGCTCAGCGGCTGGGGCACCAATGCTCCACCACCCTGCCTTTGAGCTCACCTCCGGTGGATGTCTCGCGGGAGTCGCCACCGACTCCAGCTGTGCTCTCTCTCTTCTGTCAACTCAGCCATGGGATACTACCCAAAGTTCCAGCAGCCACAACCGGTCACCGGCAATGTCAACGACGGCCAGCTCCTTTGCAGGCGGCAACAACCCGGTGGCGCCGTCTGTCATGGCGAGCAACTACATGGCAGCGAGCAGCGCCTGGAACAGCTCCGGCCGGGGCCATGACGGTGCCAGGAACATGCACCTGGCACCGCATGGCGTTGCGCTGAACGAGGTCCCCCCGGGCTCTGTTCACCACGGCCATTTCTCCGGCGAGCTCGAGCTCGCACTGCAGGGGAGTGGGCCGTCTACCAGCCGGCCAGAAGCCGAGCATGGCTCCGGCAGCGGCGCCTTCAGCCACTCCACCAATGCCATGAACTGGTCTCTGTAGAGACCATTAATTTCTTCTTCCACATTGCCTCGCGCTGTCATGCCTAGAGACATGGAACGTTGGGCAGCCTGGTTTTGTGCTCCTTAACATTGCCCTGTAGGTTTTCAGGATGGAGAGGAAATTCTTAACTGATTAGGCCAGTAATTTCCTCTCGTCGAGCCTGATGTGTCCATGAACTCGAACACCAGATCCTCTTATCTGTAGAACTCCATAAACTGGGAGTATTGATGTGTTTCACTTGGCCTATTTTAATCTTGTATTCTTCTTAAATTTGGTTTGACTGTTTGAGACTAGTGCGTGTTCGATTCAATTACCCGCAACTGCGAACCCATGTATGTCCAGATGAGGGGGTTTTATGCATAATATTGGACCGCTTCCGATGATAGCGGTCTGAATATATGGACTGTTATGCATAATTATTAGATTGATGCCAAACCTACTTCTCCTTTCCCGTTAGATAAGCAATGGACGCCTGGATTGGATAGTGCAGAGTAGGAGATGGATATTTGCAAATAAATCCTTGTACTCTTACTTTTTGTTGCTCTGTTCTTCAATCCATCCACTCGTACGAGTCGCCCCCCCCTCACCAACGCCGCGGATCCCCGGCCGGAAGCGAGACCACGAGATCACATCCACACTCATCACTCGATTCCCTCCGGCCGGCGACGACGTCATCCTTTTCTAACGGCGGCGCCGCCTCATAGGCGAGTTCTCGGCGACAGCCGGAGCGATCGATCCGGCCTCTGCTCGCCGGCAATCCGACCGGCCATTCCGTGTTCGTCGACGGCCTCTGCTCATCGGTACCGTGTTGGAACACCGTACGAAAAAGGCAACCGGGCCGTTCTTGGACTCCTTCCTCTGGTTGGGAATCCATCTCCGATACGGACACACGCCTCGATCCGGAGTCGAACACCTCGTGGCGGCTATATGAACCACGGCGTGACTCCGTCCACAACGCAATTCACGAGCACGATAGGATGGATTTTGGCGGCGGCGGAAACGGCGACATGGTCGGCGAGGACGCGGCATGGTCGTTGTACGGGGTGGACGTGACGCCGATCCGTCGCGGCATTGACACCGCCGTGGACGACATCCGCGCGGAGCTCGGGCTGGCGCCCGTCTCGGCGGCCATGGCGCGCCGCCGCCGAGCGGTGGAACACATGCGCCGTGCCGTGGAGTACGTGGCGCTGCGCGCGCGGGGCTACCACGACGACCCTCTGTGCCAGCAGGTGCAGGCCGCGCTGGCGGCGCGGGTGCACGGGGCGTGCCGGCGGTGCGGGGGCAACTTCTGCGTCGTGCCCGTGGTGGTCGTGCCGGAGACGAACCCACTCGTCGTGGACGCCGGGCGGAACGCCGGCACGGTTCACTGCGGCTGCTGCGGCAAGCGCGTGCAGGCGGCGGCGCCGCACCCCGTGGCGAGGCTGGAAGGTTGGCAGCCGTGGCACCAAGGGTACAACATATAGCGCCGGCACACATGCAATTGACTCCAAGAAATTAGCTATGGTTGACTGTGGAGTTGTACAGCGCTAGCAGCTGACCTGACCGTTGTTGAATGATCTCATCCGCATGTTTGTAGCTACATTACTGTGCTGTGCTTGTGGTCTTGTGTTCACAACTTTTGCACAACTACAAGAGTCTACAACTGGATTGTATATTTGTAGTACCGTTTTTGTTATGATACTACATCTTTTGTTTTTAAATAATGCTTGCTCAATTCCCAAATACTCGTCGTCAGACACTATTATATTTATATTTTGATTACTTTTTTTTAAAAAATATAATACTTGAAAAGATGTTGTATCATCAAAATATGTTGCATCCTAAACATAAGTATTAAGTTTTTGTTCGGCATAATTTAATCGTAAAAAAAATTAATGATCAAATTAAAACAGTTACAGTCAACAATAACAAGTATATCCTACGGTAAAGTGAAACTGGCGGCCTCTAATCTAGGATGGAAACGGGATAGAAATTCCCCGCGGTACCTAAAATAATTCCGGCAAAATTTTGGAAGATCGTCTCCATGATTCCACGAAAGCCACCTCTTCACTGAAAGTGAATACAAGCGGGCATCCTCTGAGTGGCAGTCATGTGCAGGGCCACAGGCCGGCGACGTGTGGCAGCTAGATGTGGTACCAGGTCTGATATCCTGGGTTTCAGACCTGGTACTCACACATACTAGATCTTATATCCATAGGTATCATATGTATATTTACTTGGTATCATACCGTTTGAACGGGATATTTTATAATAATAGCTCCACTTTCTTTTTCCCTAGTTTACATTTAACTTATAATGATTGGTTAAACAGTGAATGGTACTTTGATTTATTCACTAATTTCTTTTCTATTTTTTATTGATTCACCCGTTACATATTCAATAGATTTTTTTAAAATTTAACTGGCTGAGTATTATGCATGAACTTTTTTCCATCCATAATTGTTATATTATGTGATCATAATATAATGATGTTGTGCGGTTGTATGTATGTGGTTAATAAACCATAAATGATATGATGATGTGACGATGAAGCTATATAGTCATGTATAGTAAAACATATGATGTTATGGTTCGTTGTTTTTGACATAAATTTTTAACTTCTGACCGATATTGATATATTTTCGTTTTGATAATTTTATTTTTATATCTCGATAGTACCGATATCGCAATGGTGTCAGAAATGGTCGAGGCACTTTTTTAACCATTTTCTTCCCTAACCTGTGCACTGGCTTTGTAGTTTATACAGTGTACCATTGTACTGCAAGTTCAACTAGAGGCCTTTGATGGATGGGCCGGCAGAGTTAGCCTTCGATTCTTCCATCACCAAGCTTTCCCTCGGTATATGCCTGGAATCCCACAGCGCGATTGGTTAAGCTTGTCCTACAACTTAATTAAGTATTAATTATTATAAATTTAGAAAATAGATTTATTTATTTTTTAAGAAACATCTATAAAGAAAGTTTTTATCAACAACATACCGTTTATCAATTCCAAAAGCATGCTTACAAAAAAACGAGGCAGAACCTCAGCTTATAGGGTGATTCAGACCGTGCCTCATGAAGCAACAATATGTACAGGAGTATATGATGCTACAGTAAGTGCATGCGTCAGGTCCTCCTCAAGAACAGTTCGCTTTGGTCACTGGTCTGCTTGTTCGCTCACTGCTTGTCATGCTGGCTGGATTCGGTTAGGACAAGGCATCGAAGCAATCAGAGCACCCTAGAGAATGGTCAAATGAATATATGGTAGAGAAATGATCAAATTAATATAAGTGGTGTAGGAGTACTTAGTTATTCAAAAAAAGATTCTGTACTTGAGCTGACGTTTGGAAGGGAGAAATTAAGCCTGATTGAAAGGTATTCGTCAGACAATGGCTTATAAACTGAAGATACATGACCAATGGAACAAAAAATAATTTTAGGAATACTTTTACATTTCTACTGTTAACCGAGCGATGAAAAGGACAAACAAAAAACTCTACGTCAAGCAAAAACTAAGTTCTGAAATTCAGAATTGAACTGGCTTATAAGCCATATCACAAACCAGCGGATTATGATAACGACCAGGCGTTTTCTTTTTGAGACATTGCTTCGGGAGAGTATTTTTTATAGTCTAAATTTTGCTTTAGTGGAGTTTGATGATGATCAGTTGTGTTTGTAATCTACTGTGGGATGATATTTGTTATTATATGGTTTTTTTCTTATTTAATAATTATAGACCGTGTGTATTCTAATTATGTAGAAGCTAAAATAGTCTTAGAGTAGTTGTATCTAAAGTAGTTGTATCATCTTAATGTAATTAATTGTAAAGCTACCAGCAAGCCCTATGAGCACATCATCCAACAAGTGCAATTTGGTGTCCTTTCCGTATATACATCAGTCGGTCTCTCATGTGCATATCTGAACCCAACTCTATGATATCCCAGTCAAATATCCATATATTTGAGTGCAAGCATTACTGTATTTGGTTATTTTCCGCGCTGCAATGAGCTAGCCAATTATTGCCAAGCATACGCTAACGATCGATGGTTTCGACATGTACGAGTTCAGAATCTCAGTTTCAGAAGAACAACCGAATTAGGTAGCGGGTATACTTCAGAAGGGTGAGGGAGAGATCAATACAAATCCGACTTGATGTTTATCGAACAACAAATAATTTAGCTGAAAGTACAATTATGTTTGATAAACAACTCCTAATAGAACCTATACTGCTATTATTTGTGAAAACACAATTGAGTTTATAATACGGCTGTAACAATACTCTAATACAACCTGTACTGCTGTACACAATTAACAGTTTAGAGTTTTGTTAACTAATAACTCACAGCTTCGTTCTGGCGAAAAAAAATTCACAGCTTCCTGAGTGCAAATATGGAGCTCACTCTAGTCTTCTTTAAATGATGTAGTAGATAAATAATCGAATTTCATGTCCCCTGCCCGGTTCATAATGACATAATTTATGTGAATTCACGCAGAAAAGCTTATATACAAATCCTCCATACAATATGGCTCCAGAATACGAACTTCTATTCTTGTTATTCTGTATTAGTATCAACATATATTTTAGAGTAAATTACATTTACGGTACATCAACTTGGCAAATAGGGGCAATTTAATTCAAAAACTTAAAGAAATAAACGTGCTAATATAACAACTTAACAGGTGAGTGCAATATAGTATAAGAACTTATTAAGTAAGCATATATGTACAACAACTTAGAAGATATGCACGATTTTAGTATAATAACTTAATGAGTGAGTGTACTTGTGCAACAACTTGATTATTTCAACCATTTTTTCTATACACATTAAGTTTCTAAGTACTTATTTCATCAATATACTTGTGTAGTTTTATATAAGCATACTTAATTTTGTCATTCTAG
The DNA here is from genome assembly GCA_003991445.1 of Oryza meyeriana var. granulata. NCBI lineage: Eukaryota > Viridiplantae > Streptophyta > Magnoliopsida > Poales > Poaceae > Oryza > Oryza meyeriana. The sequence continues at coordinate 144,564 of RYFJ01001176.1, read as the reverse complement.
TAATTAAGAGTTCAGAAACTTTTGTATTTCGGTTGGGATTTGAGAAGGTGAAGAAAAGATCCAAACCTATGGTGCAAATTAACCGAGCAACATCATTCTTAGAGATCAAATACAAGATTATAAGTAATATCCATAGAATTGTTATGTCATGGCACATTGACATCGTAAAAAAATACTCATCTAGCACTCGTTAACCAAAACAATGCATACCTAGTTAAATTGTTGCACCAAAATATTAAACTGTCAAATTCTTGTACTAGAACACACGCACTTGCTAAGTTATTCCACTTGACGTTTAATTCTCAAGTTCTAATACTAGATCGCATCTACTTGTCAAGTTGTTTTATCATGAGTATAATTTACTCTATATTTTAACTAGTGCGATTAACTCGGTTCCACTGCTGTAATAAAAAAGTAAAACAGATAAATAAATTTATATATAGAGATATGTTCAGCATGTGCCTCATGCGAGAAATAAACAATTCCTCGTGTGGATTTCGGCAGCCTGTTCCAACGTCCTCTTCCTCATCGATCGCTATTGTGAAAAATCCCGATTACGCCAGCTACCATGTCTGCAGAGAGACACCGCACTGATGAGGATCAGACCCAATCAAAGCTATTGCTGGAGTGTCTCCTGCCACTGCATGCATGCAGCACACATCTTGCTCCAATTCATCACTATAAATACCCATTAGAGCTGCAAGTGCTGGAGGCAATCTAGCTAGCTCATTCTGATCCCAACTCTCACTGGAATGGGGATCAGAATGGGAAGACTACTCCTCCTCACCTTGTTCTTGGGAGCTCTGTTCTGCAGTGGCGCTTACGCGAAGTTTAACCGGTACAGCTTCCCCAAGGATTTCATCTTTGGCACAGGTTCAGCAGCTTATCAGGTATATTCATGTTGTAATTCTGGAACTCAATGTCAGTTGTCACATTGCTGAATTGGTCATGTGTGTATTGCTGATATAATTTGTAGCTGGATACTCATTAGTTTATCTTGGATTGGTTTTGATTTGTTGCAGTATGAGGGTGCCTACAAAGAAGGGGGCAAAGGTCCTAGTATATGGGACACCTTTACCCACATTCCAGGTTAATTTGCATCTATGCATGACTCCTCATTATCTCTGCGAAATTAATAAAACTGAAATAGATTAACAGTGAGAAAGTGAAATCACAGAGCTTGTAATACTATCGATAGCTAGGTTCATCTTCCAGCTCTCTGACAAGTAGAAATTACCAATCCATGACCGCAGGTAAAATTTTAAACAATGATACTGGCGATGTGGCAAATGATTTCTATCATCGATACAAGGTGACCTTCCATTGATTTACGATGATTAACGTCGTGTCTCTGAATTCTCTGAAATGGGTCATGGTTTGACAAATCTGATCAAATTTCAGGAGGATGTGAACCTCCTGACGGATATGAACATGGATGCCTTCCGGTTCTCCATTGCGTGGACAAGGATCCTGCCAAGTGAGTTCCGAAGCTTGATCACACACTTATGTTTAAAAAAAGCTTGATCACACATGCTCTAACAAATTATTCATCAGAGAATATATATGATCACATAGTAACTACGTGTAATTCCTGCAGACGGATCCTTGAGTGGAGGAATAAACAAAGAAGGGGTTGCTTTCTACAACAGCCTGATCGATGAGGTCATAGCCAAAGGTGATCACTGATTAATCAGTAAATACGTGCTTATTCTCCATTGCATATATTATTCCAACAAAACATAAAGTCCATTATCAGTCAGCTACGGCAAGAACAAAAACTAATTTTGACAACATTTCTGCGTCAACAGGGTTGATCCCATTTGTCACCATCTTCCACTGGGACACCCCCCAGGCTCTGGAAAGCAAATACGGAGGCTTCCTCAGTGAAAACATAGTGTATGCTCTTCCTTGCGTACTTAATTTCACACACACTTTTTAAAACCATTTGGAACAAAGGAGGAGAAAGTTCACGGGGATTGAACTAACTTACACAAAATCCTATAAAATTCCTGCATTCCAAAAAAATCCCTAATTTTTTTTAATATATCAACGATAGGAATGGTTTCTAATCACTCGAGAGAATATTCCCTCGTTGCTTAAATGTTATTCAAATAGTTATTAAAAAATTTAACAATATAGATTAATATGTAATATATCACGTTACAAACATGCAAATTAAATTCAACTTCTGCAAATTGTAGAAAAAAGAATAAATTAAATTTTAAGTAATATGCGTATATTCATGGTCTTTTTTTTCAACTTGTAGAAGTTAAATTTAAATATATATCTTTGTAGAATGATATATTGCATACTATCTAGTTAACTCTTTTTTCAACTCGTAGAAGTCAAATTTGAATATGTATATTTTTTGGAATGATATATTAGATACTAATCTATCTAGTTAATTTTTTAAATTTTTTTATAACTATTTAGATGTCATGCAAAAAAATTAAGGGACCTCCTCTCAAAAATTTAAAATAGTTTTCCCTGAGCGATAGCTTGATTGCATACACAGGAAGGACTACGTGGCCTTCGCGGAGGTGTGCTTCCGCGAGTTTGGCGACCGTGTCAAGTACTGGACAACGTTCAACGAGCCGTTCACGTACAGCGCCTACGGCTACGGCAAGGGCGTGTTCGCCCCTGGCCGGTGCTCCCCCTACGTTTCCGCCTCCTGCGCCGGCGGCGACTCCAGCCGCGAGCCCTACCTCGTGGCGCACCACATCCACCTCTCCCACGCCGCCGCCGTCAACCTCTACCGCACCAAGTACCAGCCGGTGCAGAAGGGCCAGATCGGCATGGTCATCGTGACGCACTGGTTCGTGCCGTACAGCGACACGGCCGCCGACCGCGGCGCCGTGCAGCGGAGCCTCGACTTCATGTTCGGGTGGTTCATGGACCCGATCGTGCACGGCGACTACCCGGGCACCATGCGGGGGTGGCTCGGCGACCGGCTGCCGGCGTTCACGCCGGAGCAGGCGGCGATGGTGAAGGGCTCCTACGACTTCATCGGCGTCAACTACTACACCACCTACTACGCCAAGAGCGTGCCGCCGCCCAACTCGAACGAGCTCTCCTACGACGTCGACAGCCGCGCCAACACCACGGGATTCCGTAACGGCAAACCCATCGGCCCCCAGGTGCGTACACATCGATCCATTTTGCTGAGGAATTCAACGTTGCGTCACAGAGACAAAACTGTAGTGTTGACTACAGGCATGCGTGTGTAGGAATTTACACCGATCTTCTTCAACTACCCACCGGGTCTCCGCGAGCTCCTGCTCTACACCAAGAGGAGGTACAACAACCCGGGCATCTACGTTACAGAAAACGGTAAGAACATTGCATTCCTTCTATGCAATTTTACGAGGGACTAACTACATAACTTTTGATAGAAAATCTACCAAAAAATTAACAGTACTGTAATTAATATATAATTACAATATAATTTAGATATAAGTCGCATGTAATTAACTACACAACTGTGTTGTAGCTCGATGAAAGAAGCAAGCTCAACGGGATCGAGCCCCTGCCTGTGCACACGATTTTTATTTCCAGCGGCCAAAAAAATGACAGATTTTTTTCCGGATTTTCTACTGATAGTAAAACAGCAAATCCGATTTTACAAAATTCATTCAAAAGCTTAATTAAGCTGACATAAACGAACGACCAATTTCACATGTATTTTTTAATTAAAAAGTGCTTAAAATCCTAAATCGTTCGCAATATCGAAAGTTGTAACTGTGTTTTACACGCGCGCGTGTGCTGATAATACAAATATATAATGCACAGGCATCGACGAGGGCAACAACAGCACAGTGCCGGAGGCTCTCAAGGATGGGCACAGGATCTCATTCCACTCGAAGCACCTGCAGTTCGTCAACCACGCCATCAGAAACGGCGTGAACGTGAAGGGTTACTTCACGTGGACGTTCATGGACTGCTTCGAGTGGGGCGACGGCTACCTCGACCGCTTCGGCCTCATCTACATCGACCGCAAGACGCTCAAGCGCTACCGCAAGGAGTCCAGCCACTGGATCGCCGACTTCCTCAAGAGGCACTAGTGATCGAGCTCCATTGATCGGTCGGCCACCGGATTTGGTTTGCATCTGGTTAATTTGTGGTTTGTGCATCAGTGGTGACCGATCGATGTCGCGATTAATTATGTTGCAGTACTTCTCGTCTTCTCCTGTGTACTTGTGCATCATTGCTGGCTGATCCAATGTGGCAATGTTGAACCAGATAATAAGAAATAATGATGCTCCCTCGCGAGCAGTATTGAGTTCTTCTGAACTATACATATTAACGTGTAATAATAAGAAATAGTAATGTCTTCTTGTCATTTTTGTCATTTTTGGGCCTGTTTATTTTGCTACCACTTTCAACCCTGGCAATTTTTGGCATTACCGAAATTTGGTAGGTAACAAACTACACATATAATTGCCATTGTTACTCTACCAAAATTTAGTAATTCCGTAAGTTTCCTCTCACATAAGTACTACTCCCTTTGTCCGAAAATATAATCTCCAACAATATCTTTTACTATTAGTTTCTTTTATAATATATCATCAACAACCACAAAATTAACATTATATGAAAATATTATCGAATACAAATCTAGTGATACTACATGCATAATATTAAACCCATATATTTTTAGTTTAATTATTAATCAAAATATCCAAATGTTATACTTTGCAAAAAAAAAAGGACGCTTTTATATTTTTAAACGGAGGAAGTACCAAAATTTGGTAAGAGTACAAACCAAATACAACCAACGGTACTAAAATTTGGTAACGCAAAAATTGCCAAATTTTAACAATACCAAATTTTGGTAAGATTAATTTTGGCAACAAATTGAACAATATTTCGCTAAGGACGAGATTTTTGTAAGGTGGCCCCGCTTTCAGCGAGATGTTAAACAATATTTCGCTAAAATCTACCTGTGAAAATTTCGATTCTTGAGTGTTGTGTTGTACGTTGTGCCATGGATCTCGGTCTGTCTCTCTGCCTTGATCTCGATAATCCCTCCTCTCAAAAACCTCTGTTCCAAAACAATCTCCATATTCGAATCGTTGTTATCGAACTTCGCTTCCAAAATTCTAACGGCAAAGTCCCTCGATCTTTTCTTAAAAGCCTCTGCCTCGATATCTGTTCCATTGTTCAAATCATATCCCCTTAGGAATCAACCTCTACTCAACAATCTCTCCCCACAAATATGTATATGTATATATACATGTGCATCTATACCTTACATGTATATGTATACATGCAAATATATATATATAAATACCTGTATCAGCTCTACCCTAACTCCACACTCAATTCCACCTTCACACACACACACACACACACACACACACAGATATATATATATATATATATATATATATATATATATATATATATATATATATATATATATATATATATACATACATACATACCTAAATACATGTGTATACATACATATATAAACGTGTACATACATGTATCGCCCCTCCACCTTGGTCCTCTTGTAACGCCTCGGTTTCTGGGCCGTTAAAAACTATTTTGGTAAAAACCCTAATTTCAAAAATTTTGGTTCTTTGAGTTTGCTTAAGGATTAAGTGCCGTAGATCTCAGATCAAAGCCTCCCTTGGAACCCTAAAACCTTGGTCCCAAACTCTCTCCAAATCCGAGACTCGAATTTTGCAATTCGATAGTCTCTCTCAAAACTTCCTCTGAAAAATTCCAAATCAAAATCCCCTTCGGATCCTTTCTGAAGCCTTCGATTAAAATACTCTTATTTCACACCTCCAAAAACTTCTCTGTACTCGGGTTCGAATTTTGCAATTCGAATCCCTCCAATAAAACTCTTCGAAAGCGGTCTTTGAAACCTTTCATTGAAATCCCCTGATTTTGTTCCTCTCGGAAGCTCTGAATTCCATCGAGAACTCCCTTCTCGAAATGTGCCAAATATATATTTCCTGAAACCCTCAAATCCCAACAATTAAATTAAGTTCTAATATTCCCTTGTGGTACTCCAAATCTATTCCACTACAAAATTCCCAAAATATCCCTGAGAATCAAGTCCTAATCTTAAATCAAAATCCAAATCCAGTCCCCTTTTGAATCTCCTCATTTCTATTTCCAAATATCATCCAAATATCCATATATATGTATATACGCCCAAATCCCATCTCAGAAACACCCCTCTAAAGTCCCCAAAAAATTTCCCCGAGTCATAATCTCGAATTAAAGATTTAATTTGAGTCCGAACCCTCTTTTGAAACCCTCCCTTCGAATCTCTCTTTTATATTTATATATATATATATATATATATATATATATATATATATATATATATATATATATATATATATATATATATATATATATATATATATATATATATATATATTAGAGTCCCCTATCCAAAACTGTATCCAACCCTTGGGAATTTATTATCTATTCCCTCCAAAATCCCCATCCTTTTCCTTCCAAAACTATATATATATATATATATATATATATATATATATATATACGTCTCAACCATGGTGATAGAAATCCTCCTCATAAAATCTCGAGGACTAAACTCCAACCAAAAACCCCTCGAGATCTCTCTTCCTATATTTCCTCTCTCAAATATTCTCAAAAGTCCCGGAGTCCAAATCTCAAATCCGAAAAATAAATCTCCAATTATCCCTCCAAAAATTCCCTCTCTAGACCTTCCTTCAATTATATATGTGTATGTATATATATGCATATATATAAATATGTCAGAGTCCCTCTGCAAAAATTCCCTTGATTTAATTCCCGAGAGACCAAGTACCAAATCCCCAATTTATACCTTTTCAATTCTCCAAAAACTCCTATCCATTTCTTCCATATGAATATATATATATCTCTAAATCCATACAAATACCTCAAAAGGTCCTCTCCAATTAAATCTCCAGAATTTTGTGGCCCAAAGAATAAAAGTTTGGATTAAAATCCCTTTTTGAAATCATCAAATATCCCTCACAACAATTCTCTGGAAAAATATCAAGATATACTATTCACATAGGCTGTCACCTCTTCCCTCTCGGCCCAACCAGCTCGGCCTGCTTCCCCGCCCGCACACGCGCTCGGCCCTGGACCCACCGGTCAGACGCCCACTCAGCCTCCCCCTCCGCGCCCGCTGACAGCTGGGACCGCCTGGCAGCCACGCGGCGCACGCTTGCCCGCCCGTGGTCGTCGTCGTCTTCTTCCTCCGTCCTCTCTCGTTTCTCTCTCATCTCTCGAACTTTCTCGCCTCCTTGCGCACAGCCGCTCACGCGCGTGACACACCTCAACCCGGCCTCGCTGGTCAGCCGAGCGGACACTGACGCGCAGGCCCCGTAGTTGGTCGTCGTCATTTTCCTCTCGTTGTCGTCTTCCCCTCGGTCTCTCTCTACTCTCTCTCTCCCTCTCTCGATTCTTCTCTTCTCTTCCCGACACAAGGCCGCCCCGCCCATACCTTCTTGCCTTACTCCGCTCTGAGGTCAGCCGCGCGTCCCCGTCCCATCTTATCACCATCATCTCTGTCCCTCTCCTCTCCTTCTAGTTGCCGCCCGAGGAAGCCCGATGGCGTCGGCCACGGCTATGCCACAGTGCCACGTCCCGTCACCTCGCCGTGGCCCTCCTCTTCTCCTTCCTCACCGCAGTCACGCTCCGCCTCTCCGTCCCGTCCTATCGCGCCGCGCTCACCTCGGCCGGCGTAGCCGCCCCGCCGTCCTGAGCCCCGCGCCCTGCCCTAACCTTATCCCGTGAGAAAAATCTCGCCTCCACGCCTCTGTCCGTCGTCGCCTAGCGCCATGCTGCGCCTATAAAATCCCAGCTACACCACACCATTGCCCAAGCCGAGCTCCAGCTCTCTCTTTCTCTCTCCGCCACCGCCGAAGCATCTCTGTACCCGCTCCAATCTCATCATCCCGAGCACAATTGACCCAGCCGCCGCCACCGAGGGACTCCCTGCCACCTCACGAGTCCGCCCGTGCCCTCAATTTCACCCGAGTGCCGCCGCAAGGAAAACCCCCAAATCGGACCGCCGCCGCCCCGCCATGGCCGTTGCTTCCGAGCTCGCCACCGCTCGAGGTAGGCGTCCGTTTTCTCCCTTCCTATCCCCTCCCACGAGACACCGCATCCTGTCTAACCCGTCTCGACCTCCCTCCACCGCTCTCTGGTCGCCAGCGACGACAGCCCCGCGCCGCCGCCCTCTGACCGCCTCGCCCGCCGCCGTCGGCCGCCATCTGAGAAATCCGAGCCGACCATCATCCTCGCCATTCCCTCCTCGTCCCATTCATGTAGCTTGCTCCTCCTCTCTCACCGTCCGCCGCCGCATCCTCTCCGGCCGCCGTGCACCATCGATCCCTCTGTCCAGCCGTCTCTTGTAGCCCATCCGGCACTCCCCTTCCTCTATCGGTCTCTGATAGGTGGGCCATGCCCTCCCTTTCTCTCTGAGACTTATCAGTGGGCCCATAAATGCACAGTAATCCCATTCAATTAACCCCATTCCTCTCACTTACATGCGGACCCCACCATTATAGTGCACAGTACACTCTCTTCTAAAATCCCTCACTGTCAAGTAGGCCCCCAGAACAGGCTCCATCTCTATTTTTGGTCTCTGACATGTGGGCTATAAACAATGAAGCACAGTGGCCCTCCTCTCCTCTCACTGCCTGTAGGCTCCTCTTTTTCCTCTCCTCTCTATGTCAATGACATGTGGGCCATCTCCTCAATTCCTCTCTCTCAGTCACTGACCTAGGGCCCCACCTGTCAGCTCCTATTCCCCAAAATAATCCTTTTTCCAGAAATTCAAATAATTCCTTTTCAATTCCAGAAAACCCCTAAAGCTTCTAAAATCCATATCTTTTCAACAGTAACTCCGTTTGAGCCCGTTCAAGTCTCTAAATTTTTCTAAAAAATGAGATCTACCTTATGGCACTATTAGTAATTAATAATAGTATTTTATTTCTAGGGTTTTGTGTGTTTTTCTCTTGTTTCACGCGTAGTCGATGCTTCGGAAATTCGTCGGACATCGGATTTTCGCGAAGTTGCAGACGAAGTCTGAGGCAAGTCACTCCTTGACCATAATGCTCTTAAATTTAAAATGTTTTGTTTGCAAAATTGCATTGCTAGTGTGCACGATAAATTTATTTGGCCTCAGTTTGCGTGTCGAACCGACGGACCTACCCGGTAATTGCATAAACCCTATAGGTCTTTGTTACCCTATTCCTTGTCGCTCCACCTCGTGGTACCTCGGTGACCGTGCTCTCTGAGCATGGATTCCGATGTTTCCACCCACATCACAATTGTTTATCGATTTGGGAAAATTTGGGTTTCTAAAGATTTAAAAACCCGACATGCGATGTCAGCGGATTTGCGAAACGAAGTTTATTTGTGAAAATTTCCGTGGTGCAAAGTGATCACCTGTGTGGTGGCACTTCGTATTCGCATATAAGGACCGATTTCTTGGGGAATTCCATCCGAGCATCTCACAGTGTGACCACACGGGTGGTATGGGACACCCCTGGCCAAGTAATTAGTAGACCCAGGGTTGGCTTGGTTGCCTTTGGACGTGGAGTCGCCAGGGTAGCAATATGAGATGCACCCGCGGGATCCTGAGTACGAGGAGTCTGGGACTCACTCGGCACTTGGTCTGGGACCCGTCCAGTTGGCTTTAGGCAGTCCTGGAGACACTTTGGAAAGGCCTTGTCGCGAACCTTCCCCACTGACGAGTGCGGGAAGTAAGTTCGCGTCATGTGGGTAAAGCGTGCACCCTTTGCAAAGGTTCATGAACTGTTCGAACAGCCGCGCCCACGGTTACGGGTAATGTGAGGTGATTCCTCTAGCGTAGATTTATTTGCAAGTGTTTGTGAAAGTGATTTGTGGTATGGGAATCGTTACCAGAATCGGCCTTTGTGGCTGATGGATGATCTAAGTGGTCTGAAACGGGGCTATATGACCTGGGATGTCGTATGGCATCATAGATTAGGTTTCCCGAATGGAAACAGTTTGAGTTGAGAATATGGATGGCTTGAGGAGCCATCGAGATGAGTTATGAATGGCTTGAGGAGCCGTTGAGATGAGTATGAGATGATGTCCTGGATAGGACGAAAGTGAAAAATGAGAATACGTCCTGGTGAGGACGAAATTGAAAATAAAGTAATAGATGTTGATATAGTGGAAAGCTGCTGGTAGGCAAATCCACTGAGCCGCTGTCGTGATCCGACAGGCGGTATAAGAATACTTAAGATCAATTAAAATTTGGTTCATTCGCTTGAGTTGTTGAAAAGCAATTCGCGGACAGGATCGAGGCGAGAGCCTCCTTCTAGACAACATTGATACAACCCACACTTAAGTTTTTCGAAAAATGTTTTCAAATGAAATGGTTTGCGAAATAAACCCCAACCTATTCTTTGATAGCTTGCATAACTCACATTTTCTGTGACTTGCTGAGTACGTAAGTACTCAATCCATTCCTTTTCTCCCCTCCTTCAGGAAGAGTGAAGCTGAAGTGAAGATTAGGGTTTCCTTCCTAGTCCCAAGCAGTTGCTTGTGGATTGGGTTCTCGCTGCGCGGTCGTTCCGCTGCTGTGGTTCTGTTTGCTGGTTGCTGCTCAGGGCTTGCCCGAAGTCGCAACTTATTAAAGGTATAATATATATATATTTATTTATTTAGTTAATTGCTGTGGTACATCTCCGTTGACCGTGGGTACCAGCAAGGATTCCTGGGACTGGTACCGGCATCACGGTTCCGTGGGAGTTGCTTCACGCCAATCTCCTGCGGCGCTTCCTCTCCGGTATCACCATATGGGGGTATCGGGAAGGGAGGCGTTACACCTCTAAAATCCCTTGAATATCCACCCGCTTGTTTTCCTCCACAGGAATCCTTGCAAACACCGACGAGTTCGGAATAAATTGAATTCAATTCCCTTCCCTCCCTGGGCTTCTCAAAATAATCCAAAAGAGACAAATACAAAGTTACACCAAAAATACCCACAATTTCTACTTGGACCCTCCTTTGATTCACTGTTTTTCCCTGAATTCAAAAATACAATTTGAATTAATTCCATTCAAAACTCCAAGCAAAACCTCCAAAAAGCCCTCCAAAAATACTTTGGAAAATTATGAAGTGCTACTGTTCCCCTGGGCTGTTTCTTCTCACGGACCAGCTCGCCTCAGCCCTATGGCGCGCGCAGCCAGCCAATGCTTGACACGTGCACGCCAAGCCACCACAGTCCTTTGATCTCCTTCACTCGCCCGCTCGCCGTGTGTGAGCCGCCGCACTGCGTAGATCGGCGCCATGTGGCCCGGGCGTCATGTGCCTGCCGTCGATTCCCCCCTGCACGCCCACACCACCGCGTGAACCCACGTGCCCCTCGGATTTCCGCCGCGTGGCGCTAGGACGTTCGATCGCCCGATCCTCGGGCCCGCCTGCTAGTTCGGCCCTTCCTCCACCCTATGCTGCCGCGCGCGTCGCCCGCCAGAATTTCCCGTCCGCGCGCCAGGGAGACGGTGAGCCCCTAGACCCTCCCTCCAGAAACCCGCTCTCTGAGCTCTCGTACTCCCCCTTGGTGTTAAATAAGCAAACCGTGCGCCGTTGGCGCTTGCGCGCAAAGTGCCTAGACGCACCGATGTATGGCTATCGTCACCTCGGCATCCGCCCATCCTCTCCCTTTTCCCTCTGTTTCCCCTTCTGTTGTTGCAGGGGTAGCTGCGCACAGCCGGGCCGCGCCCGGTGGAGACTCAGGACGTCGGCTCCTTCTCCTTCCTTCGCTGCGCAAGTCCCTTGGCCCCTCTACTCCTCGGAGATCTCGGGAATCACTTCGACGATGGCCAGCAGCCGCACTATTCTGTTGATGTTGGCGGGCGGCGCAAGGATGCCAAGCTTTGGCTCCCCCTCTTCTCTCCCCTCCCACATTTGGGCTCTCGTCGCCGACCGCCAATGTTCCTTCTTCAGGACATCCGAACCATTGATGACGATTGCCTCGGTCTTCTCTGCCCGCCGGCGCAGCCGCTCATGTAACGCCTAGAGATTCGTAAGCCGAATTCTGAACATTACTGTGTATTAAATCCCTGTCCAAGAAAACTAAGGTACACAATACCAAGTTGCCATACAGAGTGCGTCTTACAAATAGAATAAAATTGTCTTACATAAATGCAGCGGCAAAACAAATAAAGTCTATATACAACTAGCCAAGCGAAAGCTTTCCATTCCATATGATTCTTGACGGTGGAGCAGCCTAGTCCTCTAGATGGTCCTCATCAGACATGTCTCCACCACTGAGAGGGGGGAAAAGGAGCATACTGAGTACGCAACCCACTTAGTACTTTCCAAATCACACCGACAATATGCACAATTGCACGGTGAGACCAAAGATAGGCTCAAGGGTTTTATTTGCAATAAAAGTAGGTTTTGCAAACACTAGTTCGCAAACAGTAAAAGGTTGATTAATTGAATATTTTAATCCTCCATTGATTAACGTTACACCACTTAACATAGGCCCAACATCCACTCCTGAAGCTATACCGGTTCCATTAAGTCAAGTTAATTAAGTAAAGGTGAGGTTAATCACGGTGAGTTCTTGACCATTGCCCATGATCCGCGGGCGCGACTATTCGAATAGATTTACTCTGATCAAAGGTGTACAACTGTACCCACAGGACACAGCCCCACATGTTTCAAGTGTGCCGGTGTGTCACCACGACCTTGCCGTGAGATGCTGTGACAGGGACCATTCACGCAACTTCTCCCCAACCATCCACACACGCTAAGGTTGCACCTACCGAGGCCAGACAGCCCACATCGGCAGGCTACCCCCTTCGCACAATGGATGCCGGAAGCCATCAAAACCTCGGGCCGACCCAACTCTATCAGGCCATCCTCACTATCGGTGCCTAGGAGAGGGAGAAGAGACGCTAGAAGCCCAGCTGTTGCCCACGCTGGCTTGTGGAATGTACGAGTATTTGCCCAAGGGGTTCCCGCGAACCAGTCCTTAACTGTCATGGGTTGCGACCAACAAACTATGCACCAACAGCCTCCATTCAAGTTAAATTTTAGTAATTTAACATCAACATATCCAAAATTCTATTTTTTGACATTGAGTCGAATCATAAATGTAAATTACAGGTATTTAAATCCCCATGTGAGTTAAAGGTTCTAAGCAGGGCTAAGCATTTATACATATCTGGTACGCTAGTCATATTATTACCGGCTGCTACAAAGGTGTACGGGTGGATATAAAGTCAGAGCAATTAAAATTGCATTTGTATAGGTCACCCTCATTCCATAAGAAATGATCGAAATAATGCATGTTTATTAATTTAAAACAAATAGTTTGCATAATGGGTACAAATGATCAAGAAAATGATGTGACTTGCCTGCTACCGGCTCGGTTGAATTCTGCAACGACTCGTAGTAAAGTTGGTTAGAGTCGACGACGTTGGTGTTATAGTGTTATAACAAACAACACACAAAACAATTACAACAGTACATGTGGACATAGAAACAGGGGCTAAAAGTGTTTTTAATGGATTCTTGGCATTTTTTTGGGTTTAATGAAATTTGAATGGAATTAATCGGAGCTCGAATGAATTAGTTATGAATTTTAGAAGCTTTACTGTGATTGTCCTATGCAAAAACAATTTCTAAACGATTTATTGCGCATTAACAAGGATTTAGTGCATCAGCGGACCACGGGGAACCGCGTGACAAGCGGGACCCACGGTTCAGTGGCGCACGAGAGTACGGCGCATGGTGGACGCAGTCCACGTGCGTGCAACCGCGGACACAGGCACATGAGCGGTCCCGATCTGCCGAGGCAGATCGGACGGCTCAGACCAGTTGAGAACGAGCCCCGCCGGCGCGCACGGCCGGTGTCGGCACGCGCGACCCGATGGTCGCCGCCAGCGACCATCCGGCGCGGTGGAGGGCAGAGGTGAGCGGTGGAGGAGGTGAGGAATGCGGTCGAGTGCTCACCGAGGTGTGGCGATGGACGGAGAGCGGCAAACGGCGGCGAGCAGAGAGGATTGGTGGCAACGAGGTTCAGGATGTCGACGGTGACGGCATTCTGGAAGCTCAAAGCGACGATGGAGGCACGAACGAGGTACGGGAGGACCTGGCGAAGGTGTAGAACGTGTTTGGAGGGAAAAAGACCGAGTGGGTTGATAGGGATCCGCGGCCAACTGCCTGCGGAGAGGCTTACTGATAGGGGATGACGGAGAGGATGGAGTTCCGATGGGAATCCGGGGCGACCGGCGGCGGAACAGGATGCAGTGGGGTACGGCGAAGCTAGTGAGCACGAGCGCGGTAGTCAGCGACGGTTGTAGCCACAGCGACGTGCGACTGGAGTCGGCGGAGTGCTGTGGCGATTCGGGAGCTCGGCGTGGAGGGAGTTTGGGTACTCGGCAGGTGTGGGCAACTGAAGGGAAAAATGAGAACGGAGCACGGGAAAGGTTTATATGTACTCGGCTACGGGAGTTCATGGCCGAGTTGGCCAAATTTCACGGGTTTGAGGCCGGCGGCCGCGGCGGCTAGTGGGCACGATTCAACCGCGGTCGTGGGTGAGAGGGGCAGAGAAGGTGGGGGAAACTGGCAGGGACTCGGTCCGTGCGGTTTGAACTTGGAGCCGAGGTGCGGGGAAGCGGGGACGGGCAAAATCCAACGCTCAGGGGAGGCCGATCCCCTCCGGCTGATTCAGCCAGAGGTTGAAGATGGGTCTGACATGTGGGTCCCAGCCCCACATGTTAGTAGGCGAGGCGAGCTGATGCGGGGCAGCCAGGCCAGGCAATGAGGAGGAGCGGGGAGAGTCACGGGACCACGTAGGCTGGCAGGCCGAGAAACAACACTAGGCCGTGGCCTAGCGGGAAGAAAGAAAAAGGAAAAGAGAAAAGGAAGGAAAGAAAAGGAAAAAAAATTTCCAAAAGGATTTTAATTCCGATAATTTGTTTTGATTTATTAAAAATACCTCCAGTGCTTTAAAAATTACAGTAAAAATCCTGTTAGTGTATTTTGGCAAGGAGAATATAGGAAAAAAAATATTCTCAGCCAAGATAATTTATTATATCTCATTTTACTTATTTAATTAATTCCCTTGGCCTTTTGAAATAATTTCTTTGAGGCTTCTTCTCTAATATATTTTGTGTGGCTCTATTTAAGGGGAAACTCAGGGTGGGACAAACCTACCCCCCTTAAATGGAATCTTGTCCTCGAGATTCGGACATGCTGGTGAAGAGGTGCGGATGGGCGGACTTCAATTCATCTTCTCGTTCCCATGTGGCTTCTTCCTCTGAATGATGGCTCCATTGTACCTTACAGATTCTGATCACTCGGCTTCTGGTGTTCCTTTCACTGATCTCCAAGATCTGAATCAGTTTTTCCACATAGGTGAGGTCTTCCTAGATATTGATCTGCTCTGGATCGGCCTGTTCTGTTGGTACCCTCAGACATTTCTTCAGTTGTGACATGTAAAACACGTCATGTATACTTGCCATTGAAACTGGAAGATCCAACTGGTATGCAACTTTGCCTTTACGAGCTAGCACTTGGTTGGGTCCTATGAAACGCGGGGCTAACTTCCCTTTGGTTTGGAACCTATGTACTCCATAGAGTGGTGTGATGCGAAGGTACACATAGTCTCCTTCTCGAACCTCAGATCTCTGCGATGGTTGTCGGCGTAACTCTTCTGTCTTGACTGAGCTTTTTTTAATCGCTCCCGGATAATGGCCACTTTCTCTTGTGCCTCTTTGAGCGCATCGGTCCCGAATACCTGGCGTTCGCCTGTCTGATCCTAGAAGAGGGGCGTACGGCACTTTTTTGCCATACAGAGCTTCGAACGGGGCCATCTGTAGACTGGCTTGGTAGCTGTTGTTGTACGAGAACTCCGTGTAGGACAGACTCTTATCCCAAGTCCCACCGAAATCCAACGCACAAGCCCTTAGCATGTCCTCTAATATCTGGTTGACTCTTTCAGTCTGTCCGTCTGTTTGGGGATGGTAGGCTGTGCTAAAATTCAGTAGGGTTCCTAGTTCTGCTTGCAGCTTCTGCCAGAACTTGGAAGTGAATTGGCTACCACAGTCAGATACAATCCTCTTGGGTACTCCGTGTAAACACATCATACGGGCCATGTAGAGTTCTGCCAGCTTCTTACCCGAGTATGTTGTATGCACCAGAATGAAATGGGCAACCTTGGTGAGCCGATCCATGATCACTCAGATTGAGTCGTATCCCAAAGATGTACGGGGTAAACTGGTGATGAAGTCCATTCCGATCTCTTTCCACTTCCACTCTGGGACTCTAAGCAGTTGTAAAAGTCCTACAGGCCTTTGATGTTCTGCTTTAACTGGCTGACACACATCACAAAGCGCCACAAATTCCACGATTTCTCTTCTCATGCTGGGCCACCAAAACTTTGTCTTGAGGTCTTGGTACATTTTAGTGCTTCCGGGATGAATGGAGTACTGCCTCTCATGAGCTTCCCGGAGGATTAAGTCTTTGAGTTCCTTGTTTTCTGGGACGCACAATCGTTCTCCCATCCAGACTGTCCCGTTTTCGTCTTCCGTGAATCCGTGGGCTTTTCCAACTCTCATGTTCCTCTTGAGTTCTTTGATCTCGGTATCAATTGCTTGTGCTTCGTGTACTTGATTGAAGAGTGTGGGCTGGGTCTCTAGGGTTGACATGAATCCAGGGTCAATGATGCCTAGATTCAGACATTCGAACTCCTGCTGCACTTCCTTGCACATCATCTCTGCTAGGGCGGTGTTACAGTAACTTTTTCTGCTCAAAGCGTCTGCCACGACATTGGCTTTTCCCGGGTGGCAGTGTATTCCCACATCATAATCTTTAATCAGCTCCAGCCACCTTCTTTGACGGAGGTTCAGGCCAGGCTGGGTAAAGATATACTTCAAACTCTTGTGGTTCGTATAGATCTCGCTACGGTTACCGAAGAGGTAATGCCGCCAGATCTTCAAAGCATGAACCACTCCAGCTAATTCCAGATCGTGTGTCGGATAGTTGCCCTCATGGGGATGCAACTGTCGTGACGCATAGGCTACCACTCTGCCTTCTTGCATCAGCACACATCCGAGCCCTTGGCGGGATGCATCGCAATACACCTGGAAGTCTTTCTTGGGATCTAGCAAGATCAGGACTGGTGCTGAGACTAACTTCCTTTTTAGTTCCTCAAAGCTGTGATTGCACTCAGCTGTCTAGATAAACTTTACGTCTTTCTTCAACAAATGAGTCATGGGTCTCGCAATCTTCGAGAAGTTCTTGATAAACCGGCGGTAATAACCCGCAAGTCCGAGGAAACTCTACACTTGTGTCATGGTCTTGGGTGGTTTCCAATTGGTAACGGACTCCACATTCGTTGGATCCACAACAACTCCCTGGGTGGTGATAACGTGCCCGAGGAACTGTACTTCTTTCAACCAGAAGTCACACTTCCTAAACTTAGCATACAACTGATGCTTTCTCAGCTTCTCAAAAACCAACCGGCGATGTTGCTCATGTTCTTCTGTTGATTTCAAGTAGATAAGGATGTCGTCAATGAAAACCACCATGAACTTGTCCAGAAACTCCATGAACACCTTGTTCATCAGATTCATGAAGAAGGCTGGTGCATTTGTCAGTCCAAAGAACATAACGGTGCACTCGTACATACCGAGTGGTAAAAGCTGTCTTCGGATCCTCAGCTGATGATAGCCTGATCGTAGGTCTATCTTGGAGAAGATGGTGGCTCCCTCCAATTGATCGAAGAGGTCGTCAATCCTTGGTAGGGGATACTTGTTCTTGATTATGACATCATTTAGTGCGCGATAATCCATGCACATCCGCTTTGTTTTGTCTTTCTTCTCCACGAAGATGACAGGTGCACCCCAAGGCGACGTGCTTGGTCGGATTTAACCCTTCTATAGCAGGTCGTCAACTTGCTTCTTGACTTCTGCCATCTCGTTGGTGCCATTCTGTACAGCCTCCTGTAGATAGGCGCTGTTCCTGGTGCCAAATCAATTCTGAACTTGATTTCCCTTTTTGGTGGCATCCCCGGTAGATCTTTTGGGAACACATCAGGGTACTCCCCCACTATCGGGATTTCCTCTATTTTCTGATTTGGCTTCTTTCCACTTTCCGACTATTGCTCCGCTGCGACTAGATTTAAGCTTGCTTCCTGCTTATGTGGCACCGGCGACTTGAAGGTAACTGCCTTTCCTTCCGGGCTGGTTACTATAACGGTGCGGTCGGCGCAGTTGATCACTCCTTTGTGTTGGATCAACCAATCCATTCCTAGGATGACATCTAGGTCTTTGGATTCTAGGAGGGTGAGATTGGCTAGAAAGGGTGATCCTTGGATTTCCAGGCTCACTGAAGGGCTATAGTGAGCTATGGTCATGCGGTTCCCTGGTGTATGAACCCGCATGGGGATTTTAAGTTCCACCACTTTTATCCTATGTGTTCCCATAAATTTCTTGGATATGAATGAATGCGTGGCGCCAGAATCAAAAGGTACTATTGTAGGTATTGAGTTTATGAGAAACGTACCCAGTACCACTTCCGGTGCAGCCTGTGCCTCTTCTGTGGAGACGTGGTTAACACGCCCCTTTATCACCTGCTGGTTGGCGTTGGGGTTCTGGGGAGCTGTGGGCCTAGGTCCCATTCGCTTCAGTTTCGGGCACTTGTTGGTGAAGTGACCCAGCTCGTTGCAGTTGAAGCCGATGAGGGTCTTGCCCCCGCTGTCCTTCCGTGGCTGGCCTTGCAGTGTTGGTGCCATTGGTGGGCACGGAGCGGGGTAACGGTTGTGCTGCCCGCTGTTGCTGCTGCTGCCTCCAAAGTGCTCTGGTTGGAATGGGCGTTGCTGGCGTACAATCATGGTGTAAGGTCCACTCTGATGCCTCGGCATCACCCTTGGCCTCTGGTGCTGCCCCTGGTGGGCTCGGAATTGGGCCGCCTTCCGCTTGCGGTTCATCTTGTTGCGTTGATTTTCCTGGTGGATCGCCTTGTCCACCAACTTCTCGAAGTCAGGGTAGTCATTGGAGAGAAGCTGGTTGGTCAGCTTGTCTTTGAGTCCCTCCAGGAACTTCTCCTACCTCTCTGCATCCGTGCGAACGTCCTCTGGCGCGTAGCGCGCCAAGCGGTTGAAGTCATGAAGGTACTCCGTGACTGTCTTATTTTCCTATACCAGGTCCCTGAACTCTCTCTTCTTCTGTGCCACAATGCCGGCTGGAATCTAAGACTTCCGAAAGTTGTGGTAGAATTCGGCCCAAGTGACCTCCGTTGTGGCAATGCGGGTCACGAGGAAGTTGACCCACCAAGCTGAGACTAGACCCTGGAGTTGGTGCGTAACGAAGGCGACCTTTTCTTGGTCGTTGCATTGGAGGAGGTTGAGCTTCTTCTCGATCACCAACAGCCAGTCATTGGCGTCCATGGGGTTGGTGGTGCTGGAGAAAGTAGGTAGCCTGACCCTCAAGAACTTAGGCAGCTTAGACTGAGGGGCGAAGGCCGGGATGTGAGGTTGTTGGTGCGGCTACTATGAGTTGTTCTGCTACATCTGCTACATCATGATTGCCATCATCTAGTTCTAGTTGGCCAGAACCTGGGCGAGTGTGGGGTTCTCAAGTAGAGGAGGTGGCAAGTGTTGGGGAGCCCTGTTGTACTGTGGCGCTCCATCCTGTGGGTTCGTCGCGCTAGTATTATTGGCAGTGCGTTTACCATTCCTGGTGTTCACCATCTGAAGGGGGAGAGGGAAATAGGAGGGAAGGAGAAAAACAGGTGGCTTAGAAACAGGAATGATAATTAAGTGACTGATTTAAGTTAACTGAAGTGCATAGTTAGGAAATATAACAAAAGCAATTCAACTCCTAACTGAGACGGTCATACCAAAACAGACGGTATGAACCACCAACTACCCCAAAGCAAATATCCTGACAATACAACTAAACATGAAATCAAACTAGAAAAAACATTAAAGCTAAGGACGACGCGCCTAGTGCTCTGAATGGCTCCTGCGGTCATCCGAGTTATACTCCGGCTCCTGCTCGTCGCCCACCTTGTCGTCGGTGGAGGTGAAGCCCCTGTGGATGCTGGTACCTCCCTGAGAGCTGCTGTCGCCTGATGACGCGCTAATCCTGTCACCAGTTGGTGATGGCGCGGGTGCTGGAGCTGGTGTTGGTGCTGGTGGCGGTGGTGCGCGTGGCCCGTTCCTAGGGGCCAACTGAATACGCATCGGAGGAAGGGTCCTCTTCCTCGGGGTCAGATGGATCCTAGCCCCACCAGGTGGTGGCTGTCCCTTCAACTCCGTGACCTCCTTCTTCAGACGGTCGATCCGGTTCTGGGGACCAATAATGGTCATCCGGTTGGCATCCTCCTTGTCGTGGGCCGCACGCACCCAGTTGGCGTGCATGTAATCCATGGCCCACATCGCCCACCTCATGTGGACGATGGTGGTGTTGTTCTCATCATCAGCCGGCTGGAAGTGCTGTAGACCTAGTAGTGGGCCTGACTGGGGAGGTAGCGGTAGGTGGTGGTGCGGTGGGTAGAGTGATGTTTCCGGCGTAGCTCTCCAATCAGACGGAAAGCTGCCTCCTGGCAGGCGTGGTCATAGGTACGCCTACCGACCTTAACCTCCATGGCTAGTAGCAGGTATAGCTCGTCTGGCAACTCCAAGCGAACACGGTGTGTGAGCTCACCCTCCAAAGGCTCCATGGCGGTATACTCTGGGGCATGGCTGTACCCCAAAGTGAAACTCATCATATGAAGCTCTTCAATGAATCCACCCATATCTGCATCGCGTTTGTCGGCGAAACGGGAATGGGGGCCCCACATACCCCAGGGACGCGTGGGTCTTCGGCCACGTCGGCTCCTCCGGGGGCCACGTCCTACACGACTGGCGGCCGGCCACGACCGTGTCTCCCGCTAAGTGTCCGGGCCCAGGGTGTGCTTCCCCGTGCCTTGATGCGTCGCCCTCGGCCCCGGGTGCGCTTCCCCGTGCCCGGGCACGTCGCCCCCGGGCCCGGGTGCGCCGCCCCCGGGCCCGGGCGCGGCTTGCCCGGGTGCGCCTACCTCGGGCCCCATGGTCCAGGGACAGACCCCGGTCCTGGGACCCACATACACGGTCGCGGGGCGCGTTCCCGGGCAGCGGATCAATACTCCGGTGACCAGCGTTAATGATGGGCGACAGGGCGTACCGCGCACGTCGCCCGGTCGGACACGCGTGGATCCTCAAGATGGCCCCCCCGTGGGCCTGCTCCCTGCACAGTCAGAGGATATTTGATTCCGGCAGCGGAGCCGTGCGCTCTGACATCTCTAGGATTTAGCTGCCTGCAGCCGAGCGGCAAGACGACCAGACATGCTCTGCCAGCCGCCTGCAGCAGCCGAGCGGCAAGGCGACCATCTCCACGACTTAGCCGCCTGCAGCTAGAGGTGCAGCACCGTCTCCAGCGTGGGCTTAGCAGGCGGACGTGCATGACGAGACGTACCATACCTAGAGACGCTCTCTCTCGGCATTTGTACTGGGCACTGTGGACTCCCCTTGCACTATAAAAGGAGGATCCATGCCACTGAGTGAGGGGCCCAGTTGAGTAGAGTTTTCCGGATAGAGAGCTTTCTGGTCTCCTTCTTCTCCGATGAGAAGTCTGGTTCCTGATAGGACCTCCGGAGCTGCTCCCGTTCGCTCCCGGCTAGCTCCTGAACACCCTGAGTCTCCTTGTAACAGCAAACACCTTCATCTCCCACACAGCAAAACATACATAGGAGTAGGGTATTACGCCACAGTGCGGCCCGAACCTGTCTACTCCTCCTGTCTTCCTTGTGTGTCATCAATCCGACGCCGCAAGCCATCTGTGAACAACTCCCCTGGCCGAACCTCAAAAGGGGGGTCTCCAGACTCCCCGCCGTTGGAGTTCCATCGTCCGACAGCTGGCGCGCCAGGTAGGGGGAGTTTCTCTTCTAGGCGGCACGCCGACGTTTGCAACACCGACACCCTTCATGGCAGGAGGCCATCGTCCGCGGGACTCCGACGAGGAGTCCGGCGGCTTCACCCCGCCGGGCAACCTTAGCCCTGTGGCGAGTCCGCCGCGTTCCCCCTCATCTTCGTGGGGGTGCGCGGCACGCGCCCGGCGGGCCGAGCTTGCCCCGCGGCGGCCTGGTCTTGTGGCCTTGGCCCCTTCCCTCGCAGAGGGGGCCGACAAGTGCCCCGCCGGGTCTGCCGCGGCTTCATCCATGAGGCGCGAATGAACGCGCCGCTCCATGGCGCGCCGTGGACTCAACTTCTAGTCGGCGACGCCGCAGGGAGCCCTCCTCGCGGCGGAAGCCCTCCTGCGCCACCCCCCGGCATTTACCGGGGGTGGAGGCCGGGAGCGGCGGTGGCTGAACGAGGTCGCTGACCTGGTAGGCGCGGCCCATCGCCGGGTCGCCGCCGATAGCCATGCAGGGGCCGGGAGCGCCGACCGCGCGGCTTCTAGCGCGAGCTAGCCTACCGCCCCGAAGCAGAATCAAGCCCGGGACGCGGTGCCTCGCGCCACGCCTGGGACCAAGAAGGGCCTCGGCGACCTCCGTAACCGGCTCAAAAAGCATGGCGCCAAGTGGATCGACGAACTCCCAACGGTCCTGTGGGTGAATCGTACCACACCAAGCCGGGCGACCGGGGAGACCCCGTTCTTCCTGGTGTACGGGGCCGAGGCCGTTCTGCCATCAGAACTCACTTTCGGCTCTCACCGGGTACAACGCTACAGTGACGACGTCAACCACGACAACATGCAGCTCGACAACCTCGACTTCCTCAAGGAACGAAGGCGGCGCGCCTCGCTCCGCGTTGCTCGTTACCAGCAGAGCCTTAAGCGCTATCATCTGCGTAAGGTTCGGGCCCGATCACTCCAGGTCGGGGACCTAGTTCTTTGCCGTGTCCTCACACGTGCCGGAAAGAGTAAACTTTCCCCCATGTGGGAAGGCCCCTTCCTGGTGATCGGTGTCTCCCGGCCGGGCTCGGTAAGACTGGGCCATGAGGATGGGACCCCGCTTCCCAATCCCTGGAACATCGAGCATCTTCGCAAATTTTATCCATAAACACATTCTGTAAGCCGCGGGGTGCTCGGGCCAGCGCCGGATTCCTCCTAATCTCAGCGTTGGCCGAGGGCCGCCACCATGTACATTCCTAGCAGCATTTTCAACATCCTTGGCCGAGCATGTCAAGAAGTTCCGGCCGGAGCGGTAGCAGACCAAGCCCGATCCGATCGGTATGGTCCGGACGGTCCGATCCTTGGGAGGACGGTCCGACCGTCGGGGTTCGGACGGTCCGATTTCTGGGCGGGCGACTCTTCCAAGAACCCGAGAGCGTCCTCGCTCTTCAAGCAACCATACGTGGGGTGCCGGCCGCGGCACCGAGCCCAGCGGCAACCCCGCAGGAGGTGAACGCGGCGCTCGTCGTCGAGCGCCCCTTGCCCGACAAACACGCGGCCTAGGACCCGCCTCCCGGGCCCGATTCTGGGAAGCCCGAACCTGGACAGCCTCGCCAAGGCGAGTGCGAGTCTTGGACGTGGCACTCGGAACAACCATACAGGGCGCGATAAGCCGGACAGCGTCGCCCCGGCGAGAGCAAGTCCGGGAAAGTCGTCCCGATACATATCCATGCCCGGGCCTCCGGATCCTGGCACATATCAAACCATATTCCAGTCAGGCCCCCGGGTCCCAGGGCCCCTCGCCCAATAAGGGCGTAGCCCGGGATTCGCCTCCGGGGCCCGACACCGTGGAGCCCGAACCAGGGCAGCCTCGCCAAGGCGAGTGCGAGCCTAGGAACGCAGCGCCCGGGACAATCTCAACAGGGAGCGATAACCCGCACAGCGTTGCCCCAGCGAGAGCAAGTCCGGGAAAGTCGTCCCGATACATATCCATGCCCAGGCCCCCGGATCCCGGCATATATCAAACCATATTCCAGCCGGGGCCCCTGGGCCTCGGGCCTACATATGCTCCCGGCCGCGAGAGCTCGCTTCCTCCCGAGGGAGCTGAGCCCGTGATCCCGGCCAACGTCAGGCCAAGGGAGGCGCACACACCAGAAGCCAGTATGCTTCGCCAGTGAGGCCACGCCCCTCGCTCCTAACCAGCAGAGTCTCGAGCGCTACTATCAGCGCAAGGTTCGGGCCCGATCACTCCAGGTCGGGGACCTAGTCCTCTGCCATGTCCTCACACGTGCCGGAAAGAAATAAACCTTCCCCCCGCGGGAAGGCCCCTTCCTGGTGATCGGCGTCTCCCGGCCGGGCTCGGTAAGCCTAGGAGATCTTCGCGAATTTCATCGGTAAACACATCCTGTAAGTGCCCGGGCCAGCGCCGGATTTCTCCAAATCTCAGCGCTGGCCGGGGCCCCCATGTGTATACCCTTTACTAAGTAGCATTTTTAATATCCTTCCGGTCTCGTCCCTTTCGTCTTTTTCCGTGTGTTGCGTTCGAGGCAGTCTCATCCCCTGGGGGCATATTCGGGCCGCGCCCGTGTGGCGGTTAGGGTTTGCGTATTATCATCAGTTCCCTACAAACGAGCTACCGTATCCCGACGTGCTAAGCCCGGGGCATTGTCGAGCCCCCGGGGCCAGGGTGGCGCCCCTCTGCGCAGCACCCCAGGTCCCGGCGCCTCCGGTGCCCCTGCTAGCAAGCGTCGGGCTCGGTTTTTTCTGGAGGTAGGGGGCGAAATGCTTATGCGTAATCTTTTCCTCCGCACGGTTGCGACCACGATGACGCCTTCGGGAGGTGGTTGACGCCATGGTACGTAGCATGGAATGGACAAAGGAACGAGCCAAATACTCTCACAATTTATCGAGTGCAGATTCAGAGCAATTGCCGGCAGGCTTCTCAAACCTCGATGCGCGCCAGGGGCCCGCCCGGCTAGCGCAGCCCCGGTCGCCGAGGCCTGATGGCCGGGTCGGGACCACGCCCCGAGCACTGCCGAAGCTCCGGGGTCTCGGGCATAACCCCTCGTCGGGCCAGCCTAGATTCCCGGGGCGGGCTGCGGTGCTCGGCCTGGCCAGCTCCTCCCCGACCACCAGCGCCGAGGCGTCGGGTGCTTCGTTGGCTGGCAACCCCAGGCATGGTTGAGCGGTCTGTCCCCGGGGCCTCGCTGCGCCCGGGGGCACGGAGGGCCCCCGGATTCGGAAGACGGAAGGGGTCGAACCCACGGACTTAACCGTTTCCACAAAGCTCGCGCTCCGTCGCCCGCGGCCCCATCTACACCAAGCCCCGGAAAGGGGACCTAGGCGCTACGGTGGTTCACGGCGGATGGGCCTGGTACTCAGCGTTCCCGGGGGCGAGCAGCGCTTCCGGCCCCGGGATCGTGCTCGCGGAGCCATGCCGCCCCTTTTCAATATCCAGATGCGTAATCTGATCCAACTTTACATATTGCTCAAATTCTATTCTTCCCCCGTTTGTATGGCCATGTGTTTCGTTCTCCCTGGCCCCGGGGGCAAAGCGGAATCTGCCAGGGCCTGGCGACCCCGTGCCCGGTCAGGGTCGGTTCCTGAGGGGCTCCCGGCGAGTCAAAGGTCTGTCCTTGCGGCCCCGCTGCGCTCCCCGGGCCAACGGCGCTCGGGGGCACGGAGAGCCCCCGGATCCGAAAGACGGAAGGGGCCGAACCTACGGATTTAATCGCTCCGCCAGGCTCACGTTCGGTTGCTCGCGCGGCCCGGGGACCGGGTTCCCGGGGCGGGCAACCATCGCGTTCACTGCCCCTGGGGACCAAGCTCCCGGGGCAGGCGGCGACGCCAGGGCTCGGACAAGGGTCTTGGGCTTTACGGCTGTTCGCGGCTGCTGGCTCTTGCTGTCGGATGGCGCCCGGTACTCGGCGTTCCCGGACACGGGGCCTCGAATACGAGCAACCTCCGAACAACGCAATAAGCAAAGGTACGAAAATATAAACATGATCATATACATATACAAATGTCTATCTTTGTACCAGACAGGCAAAATCGGAGCACAAGCACGCGCGGAGGCCCGGAGATGTCGTCGCCCGGGGGAGGTCACCCGTCTTCTTCGGACCGGACCCAGGGCGGTGTCAGGAGGGGACTGGCGTCTTCCTCGGACTCGTCGGTCATCGGCCCCACGAGTCGCTCGCCCCGCTCGAAGAACCCTGCCACCGTCGCTACGGTGTCGGCCATGGCCTCGAAGTCGGCCGCGCACTTCTGGGAGGCCTCGGCCTCCCGCTCCATCTCCACCAACCGGGACTCGGCGGCCTTCACCGCCGCCCCGCACGCGGTTGATCTCACGCTCCAAGGCCGCGAGCCAGGCCTCTCGGGCCCGGACGCGATCTTCCCTTGAAGATATTCCTTCTCCCGCGCCTCCATCTCGGACCAGGCGCGGGAGGCCTCTTCGACAGCGGATTTGGCGGCGCCCTCCAGTTGGATGCCGCGCCCCTCTGCCGCCTCAATCTCCAGCCGGCAGGTCGCCGTGAAGACCTCGGTGGCGACGGTACGGGTGGTAAGCTACTGCATCGCCATCGCGATCGCTGCCCGTCCGCTCTCGAGATCCGCCCGGACCCGGGCGGACTTCCGCTGCTCCCGACGGGCTGCCACCTGCACTTCGCCGGTGGCGACCGCCATCCGCTCCAGCACGGACTGTAGCATCGCGTGTCCGCACGCCGCTCAGGTTCGCCGAGCAGCAAAAAGTACCAGGGCGCGCTCCCCCCTCGCGGGAGACGGCTAGGCCCTGGCATTCCCCCTCTTCTTCGGCTGCAGGGATGGGAATTTGGATGGTCCGATCCCTTCGCGGACGGTCCGATCATAGGGGTTCAGACTGTCCGATTCTTAGGCGGACGGTCCGAATCCGGCTCCCGATCCGAGGCAACCTCTCGAGTTCCAAACCCTCGGTGGCAGGGCGCACGCCCGCTTCTCGCACCGCGGCTTCATGCCATCATGCGAGGGTTGCTGGCCGCGGCACCGAGCCCAGCGGCAACCCCACACGCGGCGAGCGCGGCACTCATCGTCGAGCGCCCCTTGCCCGACAAACACGCGGCCTGGGACCCGCCTCCCGGGCCCGACTCTGGGGAGCCCGAACCCGGGCAGCCTCGCCAAGGCGAGCGCGAGTCTGGGGACGAGGCACTCGGAACAACTTCAACAGGGCGCGATATCCCGGACAGCACCGCCCTGGCGAGTGCGGGTCCGGGGAGGTCGTCTCGATTCATTCCATATTTCCAGCCCGGGCCTCCGGGTCCCGGGCACATATCCACCGTGTTACAGCCGGGGCCCCGCGTCCCCTCGTTTCTTCGAGATGTGGCCCTGTTCCTGCCCGGAGTTGTTCCCGGCCGAGCAACAGGGCTAGGGGCCACTGTCGGCGAAACGGGAATGGGGGCCCCACATACCCCGGGGACGCGTGGGTCTTCGGCCATGTCGGCTCCTTCGGGGGCCACGTCCTGCATGACTGGCGGCTGGCCACGACCGCGTCTCCCACTAAGTGTCCGGGCCCAGGGTGCGCCTCCCCGTGCCCGGATGTGTCGCCCCCGGCCCTGGGTGCGCTTCCCCGTGCCCGGGCGCGTCGCCCCCGCGCCCGGGCGTGGCTTGCCCGGGTGCGCCTACCTCGGGCCCCATGGTCTGGGGACAGACCCCGGTCCCAGGACCCACGTACACGGTCGCGGGGCGCATTCCCGGACAGCGGATCAACACTTCGGCGACCAGTGTTAATGACGGGCGACAGGGAGTGCCGCGCACGTCGCTCGGTCGGACACGCGTGGATCCTCAAGATGGCCCCCCCGTGGGCCTGCTCCCTGCACAGTCAGAGGATATTTGATTCCGGCAGCGGAGCCGTGCGCTCTGACATCTCTAGGATTCAGCCGCCCGCAGCCGAGCGGCAAGACGACCAGACATGCTCTGCCAGCCGCCCGCAGCAGCCGAGCGGCAAGGCGACCATCTCCACGACTTAGCCGCCTGCAGCTAGAGGTGCAGCACCGTCTCTAGCGTGGGCTTAGCAGGCGGACGTGCATGACGAGACGTACCATACCTAGAGACGCTCTCTCTTGGCATTTGTACTGGGTACTGTGGACTCCCCTTGCACTATAAAAGGAGGATCCATGCCACTGAGTGAGGGGCCTAGTTGAGTAGAGTTTTCCGGATAGAGAGCTTTCTGGTCTCCTTCTTCTTCGACGAGAAGTCCGGTTCCTGATAGGACCTTCGGAGCTGCTCCCGTTCGCTCCCGGCTAGCTCCTGAACGCCCTGAGTCTCCTTGTAACAGCAAACACCTTCATCTCCCACACAGCAAAACATACACAGGAGTAGGGTATTACGCCACCGTGTGGCCCGAACCTGTCTACTCCTCCTGTCTTCCTTGTGTGTCATCAATCCGACGCCACAAGCCGTCTGTGAACAACTCCCCTGGCCGAACATCAAAAGGGGGGGTCTCCAGACTCCCCGCCGTTGGAGTGCCATCCTCCGACAGCGTTGGTTGGGGAGACTGTCCATCTATAGAAGGCAAGGAGGGGGAATCAATGTATGCTCAGATCCAAATAGAGTGAACAATAAACAATTTAGAAATAACCAACAATTTTATGCATAGAATAATTTTACATATAAACTTTGTTGAGAATCCGGCGAAATAGTATAACAAAACCAAACAGTAGCAAATTAATTTAAATAATGATGGCAAAGCAAGTAAAATATTTTATGCATGCTTAAAACGTATATCACCCCAATAACAATGTTTTTCCCAAATTTGGATACCTATGTCATAACCCTTGAATAAAATTTCTACTATAGCTTTGACCTGACTCAAAAATTTTAGTCAAATAAAGTCGAAGATTTTATCCCAATCCGAGAAGAAATTCCCAATTTTCCCCAAAATAACTCCAAGTGCAAAAAGCATATGCAAATGAAAATTTCAAAGGGCTCTTAGGGTCAAGATCAGCTCTGATACCAACTTAGTAACGCCCAGAGATTCGTAACCCGAATTCTGAACATTACTGTGTATTAAATCCCTGTCCAGGAAAGCCAAGGTACACAATACCAAGTTGTCATACAGAGTGCGTCTTACAAACAGAATAAAATTGTCTTAAATAAATGCAGCGGCAAAACAAATAAAGTCTATATACAACTAGCCAAGCGAAAGCTTTCATTCCATAGGCATGTTGACGGCGGATCTAGCCTAGTCCTCTTGATGGTCCTCATCAGACATGTACTCCACCACTAAGAGGGGGAAAAGGAGCAAGACTGAGTACCACGCACAGTACTCAACAAATCACACCCACAAATATGCACAATGCACGGGAGACAAAGATAGGCTCAGGGTTTATTTGCGTAAAAGCAGTTACAAACAGTAGTTCGCAAACAGTAAAAAGTTGATTAATTGAACAATATTAATCCTCCACTGATTTACATTACACCACGTTAACAAGGCCCAACCATCCAACTGAACTATACCGGTTCCATTAAGTCAAGTTAATTAAGTAAAGGTGAGGCTAATCACGGTGAGTCTTGGCCAATCGCCCATATCCGCGGGCGCGGCTATTCGAATAGATTTACTCTGATCAGAGGTGTACAATTGTACCCACAAGACACAGCCCCACACATGTTCCCGTGTGCCGATGTGTCACCATGACACCCCGTGAGAGGCTCTAACAGGACCATTCACGCAACTTCTCCCCAACCATCCACACCACGCTGAGGTTGCACTTGCCGCCAGGACAGCCCACATCGGCCAGGCTACCCCCCTTGCGCCACAATGGATCTGGAAGCCGATCAACCCAACCCCGGATAGACCCAACTCCATCACACCCATCCTCACCATCGGTGCCTAGGAGAGGGAGAAGAGACGCTAGAAGCCCAGCCATTGCCCACGCTGGCTTGTGGAATGTACGAGTATTTGTCCAAGGGGTTCCCGCGAACCGGACCTTAACTGTCATGGGTGCGACCAACAAAACCATGCACCCACAGCCCACCATTCAAGTCAAATTTTAGAAATTTAACATCAACATATCCAAAATTCCATTTTCCGACATTGAGTCGAACCATAAATGTAAATTAAAGTATTTAAATCCCCATGTGAGCTAAAGGTTTCTAAGCAGGGCTAAGCATCCTAACAATATCCTCTAGTCATATTATTACCCAGCTACAAAGGTGTACGGGTGGAATAAAGTCAGAGCAATTAAAATTGCATTTGTATAGGTCACACTTCCCATAAGAAATGATGAAATAATGCATGTTTATTAATTTAAACAAATAGTTTGCAATAAATGGGTAGAAAATGATCGAGCAAACGATGCGACTTGTCTTGCTCCGGCTCAGCGAATTCGACAACGACTTCGTAGTAAACTGGAGAGTCGACGGCGCCGGTTTCTATAACAAACAACTCACACACAATTAAAACAGTACATGTGGACACAGAAACAGGGGCTAAAAGTGTTTTTAATGGATTCTTGGCATTTTTCTAGGTTTAATGAAATTTGAATGGAATTAATTGGAGCTCGAATGAATTAGTTATGAATTTTAGAAGCTTTACTGTGATTTTCCTATGCAAAAACAACTTCTAAACAATTAATTGTGCATTAATAAGGATTTAATGCGTCAGCGGACCACGGGAACCAGCGCCGACAAGCGGGACCCATGAGTCAGTGGTGCACGAGAGTATGGCGCACGGTGGACGCAGTCCACGCGCTTGCAACCGCAGACACAGGCACACGAGTGGTCCCGATCTGCCGAGGCAGATCGGATGGCTCAGACCAAGTCAGGAATGAGCCCCGCCGGCGCGCGCGGCCGGCGACGGCCCGCGCGACTCGATGGTCACCGCCGGTGGCCATCCGGCACGGCGGTGGGCAGCGGAGGAGGTGAGGAATGCGGCCTAGTGCTCACCGAGGTGCAGCGACGGACGGAGAGCGGCGAACGGCGGTGAGCAGAGAGTATTGGCGGCAACGAGGTTCGGGATGTTGACGGTGACGGCGTTCCGGCTGCTCAAAGCGACGACGGAGGCGCGAACGAGGTGCGGAAGGACCTGGCGAAGGTGTAGAACATGTTATGAGGGAAAAAGATCGAGTGGGTTGACAGGAATCCGCAGCCGACTGCCGGCGGAGAGGCTTACCGACAGGGGATGACGGAGAGGATGGAGTTCCGGCGGGAATCCGAGATGATCGGCGACGGAACAGGATACAGCAGGGCGCGGCGAAGCTAGCGAGTATGAGCACGGTAGTCGGCGATGGCTGTAGCGACGGTGGCGTGCGATTGGAGTCGGCGAAGCACGGCGGCGATTCGGGAGCTCGGTGCGGAGGTGGTTTGGGTACTCAGTAGGCGTGGGCAACTGAAGGGGAAAGTGAGGACAGAGCACGGGGAAGGTTTAAATGTTCTCGGCTACGGGAGTTCGTGGCTGAGTTGGCCGAATTTCACGGGTTTGAGGGCGGTGGCCGTGGTGGCTAGTGGGCGTGATTCAACCGCGGTCGTGGGCGAGAGGGGCGGAGAAGGTGGGGGGAAACGGGCGGGGACTCGGTCCGCGTAGTTTGAACTCGGAGCCGAGGCGCAGGGGAGCGGGAATGGGCAAAATCCGACGCTCAGGGGAGGCCGATACCCTCCAACTGATTCGGCCGAAGGTTGAAGATGGGTCTGACATGTGGGTCTTGGCCCCACATGTCAGCAGGTGGGTGAGCCGACGCTGCTGGCAGCCGGGCCAGGTAGTGTGGAGGAGCAGGGAAAGGCGCAGGACCACGTAGGCTGGCTGGCCGAGAAACAGCACTGGGCCGTGGCCTAGCGAGAAGAAAGAAAAAGGAAAAGAGAAAAGGAAGGAAAGAAAATGAAAAAGAGAATTTTCAGAAGGATTTTAATTCTGATAATTTGTTTTGATTATTAAAAATACCTCCAGTGCTCTAAAAATTCCAGTAAAAATCCTGTTAGTGTATTTTGGCAAGGAGAATATAGGAAAAAAATATTCTTAGTCAAGATAATTTATTATTTCACATTTTACTTATTTAATTAGTTCCCTTGGCCTTTTAAAATAATTTCTTTGAGGCTTCTTCTCTAATATATTTTGTGTGGCTCTATTTAAGGGGAAACTCAGGGTGTGACAGCTCTCTTCTGATCGCTGTCGCTTGCAAAATCGTCTCCGCCGCCGTAAAGCCGTTTGATCTCGAGCTCTTCCCTCGCCCAGTGGCTGTCGGAGGAAGACGGCCACGTGGCTATCCCACCCCTGTTCTCCCCGAGCGCGTGCACGCAGTCTCCCCTGTCAGCCGTCGCCGACATGTGGGCCCCCGTGCCCTGGTTCACCGTGGACCACGCCCCTAGTCACCTCCCTGCATGCACCCGGTTCATGTGGACCAAACAACTGCCGTGTGGGCCTGTGTCCCTCGGTCCACCGTAGTCCACGGCCGTGAGCCACCTCACCCCTTTTCTCTCTTTTCGTACCTGTTTGGACCCAGTCCATGGACCACGGGCCACTAACCGGTGGACCATCCACGGTCGTGTGCACCGTGCTCCACTCCTCTCTGATTCCTAGGCCTAGTTGTCAGTGTCTGGCCGAGAGGTTCCCTGGAATATTCCCCTGGTAAATTAAATAACTCTATTTTCCAATGATCCAAAAATTCAATTGAACTTTAAAAATTCATATCTTTTAATCTGTGACTCCGATTGACTCTGTTCCAACTCCAGTAATTTTCTAAAATTGAGATCTATCTAATGGCACTATTATTAGCACTAAATAGGATCTTTTTACTGTTCTTTGTATAGATTTTTGTGTGTTTGCGTATAGTAATGGTCGCCGGAAATATCGTTTCGGAGCGGATTTCGCAATGATTTTCCGATGACTCGTGAAGGTCTAGAGCAAGGTAAGTCATCTTTGATCATCTTGAGCCCATAATTACAGAACTAAGCATTTTATTTGATAAATTGCATATACTAGGTTGCACTATAATAATTTCTCGAGCGTGGTCGCGAGACGACCGCCGAGCCACCAACCCAAGCTGGCTGCATTAAATCCTCCCTTGATGATTGAAATACCCTGTTCTCTTGTAACCACCACTATCGCGCCTTGGTATTCGTGCACTATTGCATGAGTACTCACAGTCGCTCCTTTAACTTAAAGTTTGAGACAACTTCTTGGGTAAAACTTGGCTTTACGAAATGTTTGGAAAACCCAACACCTGGGTCGGCGCCTTATGAAAGCAAAATGAATTTTAAAAATGGAGACTCGTGACACAAGGCCGGTCCGGTGTGTGGGACGCCTGTGTGGTCGCTCTAAGGACCGATTCCTTTAGAATTTTATCCGAGCATATGACAGTACAACCACATGGATAAATTGGGAAGCACTTGGCTGAGTAACTAGACTCTTAGGGATGCCTTGCATGCTATTGGACTGTGGATCGTGCGGTAGGGCATCGGGGTTGCCTCCTAGATTTCTGGTACAGCATGGTCGTGGACCTACCCTGTGATTGGTCTCAAGGACCCCTCTAGTTGGCATGGGGTAACCTGAGAGGGCTGGGGAAACTTCTTGTCGCGAAAACCTCTAGGCCACCGATCGTGCCTGATCAGTACGAGCTGGTGGCTAGAGTGAGTCGTGTCGTGTGGGTAAAGTATATCCCCTTTGTAGAGGTCTAAACTTTTGAACAGCCGTGCCCACGGTTATGGATGGATATGAAGTGATTCCTTAGCATAGTTTTATTTTACCCTGTTTGTAAAATGTGTATGTGGTTTGGAAACTGTGGGAAGGAGGTGCCATCTAGGACGCTGGAGGTCCAATGAAATGGCTTAATTGTCGTGGACAACAAGACTCGGGAAGTCTGGTGAAGTGTTTTGGCTCGGGAAGCCGTTTAATGTGAATTCTTGATTGTGAAAACTGGAGAAATAAAGATTGATGCATCTTTCACTCTGATCGGGCGAGACTCACTTTGCCCTGATTGTTAAGAAGCACACACTAGCAGATTTAAAAGATTTCAATAAAAAGAATTACAAAGTATCTGGCCGCTCTTTGAAGTTTGCAACAACCACCTAAGTTCCTCTAGCTTGCTAAGGACGCAAGAGCTCACCTTTGCTATATATATATAGTTCTCCGCTGGGAGCTGAAGCTGGAGTTGCAGTGACGTGAAGACTAGGGTTTCGCCCTGGTTTCGAGCCGCTGCCTGTGTGTTGGGATATAGTCCGCTGTTCCGCCGCTGCCGCTGTCTCTGTGTTGTTCGTTGCTGTTTCCGGTTTGCTCAAAGCTGCAACGTAAGTTAAGATATTTGTCATTTTAATTATTTACTTAATTAAGGTTCTGTAATGATGCATATCTGATTTCCGTGGATATCAGCGCTGCGTCCTGGGATTGGTATCGGTATCGCGGTTCCGCGGGAAGGTAGTTCGTGCTGTTTTCCTGTGGCACGTTCTATTTGGTGCCGTTATACGATGGCGTTAGATCGGGGTGTGACACATTTGTATTTGGTTTGGTTAAGATCTTTAAAATAAATAGCTGTAGTTTTTTAACTGAAGACCGGATCATCCATTATAAAAAAAATTATATTGACGTGTACACTCAAATGCATGAATATGAGAACGGGGAACAGGGGAATGTGTTATCCTGATCCTCAGATTGTCAGCCAACAACGCTGTACTACTTGTTGACATGGAACGTGTTTAGCATGGTGTAGAAAACACCAATTTTAGAAAGGAAAAAAAAAGAGAAAGAGCTGGCAGACGGCCGGGGAACTTTCTCAAACAGTAGAAAACACCAGTGGATGGAGTTTACAGAGATCACTACTGGCCTTCTCCGTCATCGATAAGATCAACTGCACCATCCAATCACCTACGAACTGATCGAAGAGAATCTTAACTAGCTTGTGAATTAGTGGAGCTCAAGTTACTGCACGCAGGTACAGTGCCGTGCTGCCCTGCCTGCATTCGCTGCATTGCAACGGAAGTTGCTGATCTCCGGTTTGGCTCCGTCGCCAAGTACACCGGCCTGTGTCTCGATCGCTCTATCTCACTCTAGGGGCTCCACCGATCGGGACGCCCGGCCGGCTCGCGCTCCGCGTGCGCGCACGGAGACCGGGCGCGTGGAAAGCGACAGGCCTGGCCTCGCAGAACCGCCTAACTATTGGCGACATCGCGCGTCGATCGGCGTCGCGGTCATCAGCGTGGCGCGCTCCGGCGTTCAGTTTGTTGCGCTTTTGCTGCGTTGACACGCGGGAGATACTGGGTCGAGACGGGGCCGCGGCGCGCTCCGCGCATTATCGCTTATCCGGTGTGTTAGAGCTCCTCGATCTTTTTATAAATTTTTTAGAGATTTATCTAGAATTTTTATAGATTATGACTAACAATCAGATTTATATAAATGTGCTCTTTTAAGAATACTTTGCAGGACAGTATCTTCACTATTTAAAACCAACAGAACACATTAAGATATAACCAACCTGCCTTGTAGCTTTTGAGAGTATATGCATATTTACTTAGAGAGGGTTAAAAGTAAACTCCTCCGGTTAACTAATGACTTGTTCTTCTTAGGTGCTATTTCACGGGATCTCCGATCACATATGTCGGCGAAACGGGAATGAGGGTCCCACATACCCTGGGGACGCGTGGATCATTGGCCACGTCAGCTCCTCCGGGGCCCACATTCTGCACAACCGGCGGCCGGCTACGACCGTCTTTCCTGCTAAGTACCTGGGCACGAGCACTGCCTAGAGCCCGGGCACGAACTCCCCGGGCGAGTCGCAACGACGACTCGCAGCCACCTCCTCGGGCCCCGCGTCCCGGGGACCTTCCAGTGCCCGGGCCTCGTCCCCCGATCCCGGGAGCCCCTGCTTGGGCCCGCGTCCCAGGGACCATCCCGTTCTCGGGCCTCGCCCTCGGATCCGGGAGCCACCTCCCCGTGTCCCGAGGACCTCCCCGGTCCCGAGCCTCGCCTCCCGGTCCCGGGAGCCATCTCCTCGGTCCCGGGTCGGGTCCCCGGGGCACATTGCTGGGACTTCCCGGCCCCGGGTCTCGCCCCCCGGTCCCAGGGTCCACAGCTTCGGTCCCTGAAGGGCACGACGCCTTGTGCGCGCGGAGGGCTCGGTGAGCTCTCTGCCTCGGGCACGAGCCTGACTTGAGCGGGTCAACTCCCCAACTACCCGCATTAATGGCGAGGCGACGGGGCGCGTCGCCCCTGTCGCCCGCTCTGCCAAGCGTGACGGCTCGTGACGGCCTCCCACGGGGCGGCTCCCTGTGCAGTCAGAGACTTTTGACTTCGGCGGCGAGGGCGCGCGTCGTCACATCTCCACGACTTAGCCGTCTGCAGCAGACCAAGCCACGCCGGAGTTGGTCTGCTGCAGACGGTTAAGTTGTGGAGATGTGACGACGCACGCTCTCGCCGCCGAAGTCAAAAGTCTCTGACAGGTGGTGGAGCTTGGCGACTTGCTGCGTAAACTGGACTTGTTTGCCGGGAACAGATACGAGACCGGGACCCGGGGGCCCCGGCATAAATGCGGCGGATATGTGCCCGGGACCCGGGGGCCCGGGCTGGTATATGGAATGAATCGGGACGACGTCCCCGGACCCGCTCTCGCCAGGGCGATGCTGTCCGGGTAATCGCGCCCTGTCTAGCTGCGAAAATGTTGAGGAAAAGCTGGCGGCAGCGACCGCGATGGCGATGCAGCAGATCACCGCCCGTACAGTCGCCACCGAGATCTTCGTGGCGACCCGCCGGCTGGAGATCGAGGCGGCACAGAGGTGCATCGTCCAATTGCAGGCCGCCGCAAAATCTACCGCCGACGAGGCCTCCCGCGCCCGGTCTGAGATGGAGGCGCGGGAGAAGGACATACCCTCCCGGGAGGAATGCGTCCGGGCCCGAGAGGCCGGGCTCGCGGCTCGGGAGCATGAGATGACCATGCGCGAGGAAGCCGTGGTGGTTCGCGAGGGGGCACGGAAAGCCGTGGCCGAGGCCGCTGCAACTGGGGCAGGGTCTTCGACCGCGGCGAGCATCTCGTGGAGCCTCTGACTGACGAGGATTCCTAGGAAGACCGCAGTCCCCCTCTGGCACCGCCCGGGGTCCGGCCCGAGGAAGACGAGTGACCTCCTCCCGGACGATGACATCTCCCGTCCTCCGCTTGTGCTTGCGCTCTGATTTTGTCTGTCTTGCACAAAGAGAAACATTTGTATATATATATAATCATGTTTGTATTTTTGTACCTTTGCTTATTGTGTTGTTCCGGGAGTTGTTTTTGATTTCCCAGGAAACGCCGAGTGTCGGCGAAACGGGAACGGGGGTCCCACGTTCTCCGGGGGCGCGAGGACCTTCGGCCTCATTAGCTCCCTGGGGCCTGCAGCCTCGGCGCCCCGAGCGTGCGGAGCCTGGGCGCGAGGGCGACTCGAGCAGGTCAGCTGCCAACCAACCACATTAATGGCAAGGTGACGGCGAGGTGACGGGGCGAACGACCACTCCGCCCCCTGTGTAGTCAGAGTGCCCTTGACTGAGTGAGCTTCATTTTCCCACGCCCCGGCAGCGGAGGCAGGCGCCGTCCCATCTCCAAGCTCCATCTGCCCCTGGCGACGTGATGACCGTGCTGACCGGACGTCAGCACCAACTCCGGCAGGGGAGACGTGCGCTGTCACATCCCCAGAATCTCGCCGCCCGCAGCAGCTGAGCAGCGTGACGACCCAGCGTGCAGCACCAACTCCGCCACGGGCTCAGCAGACGGGCGGGAGCGACGGGACGTTCCTCCAACTCCGGCGTGGACTCTCCTCCAACGCGGCGCGGTGGACGGGCGTGGACAAGGACGACAAGACGTAGCATACTAGCTCCCTCTCTCCCTCTCTCTCTCTCTCTGCGCATATGCAAGCTCGGCACTGTGGACTCCCCTGGGCTCTATAAAGGAGGATCCATGCTGCAGACGAAGGGGGCAGCTCAAGCTCCAGCAATAGACAACAAAGCTCTCTCTCAGCCTCAAGTCCCCGGCGAGCTTCCGAGCTCCCGGGGGTCCTCCTTGTAAACTCCGACCCGCATTCATCTCTCTCTCTAATAGTCGAAAACACACAGGAGTAGGGTATTACGCTCCGGTGGCCCGAACCTGTCTAAACGCCTCCTGTCCCTCTTACG
The DNA here is from genome assembly GCA_003991445.1 of Oryza meyeriana var. granulata. NCBI lineage: Eukaryota > Viridiplantae > Streptophyta > Magnoliopsida > Poales > Poaceae > Oryza > Oryza meyeriana. The sequence goes on along the minus strand of RYFJ01001176.1, from coordinate 106,584 downwards.
CACGGTTGTCACGGTTCGGACGGTCCGATCCGCAGTTGGACGGTCCGAACCTCTCTCTCTCAGCCCGGGCCCTTCTTCTAGCGCCGATCCATCGTACTGCTGATCCGACTGACGCCGACTTCGCCTGAGAACTACTCCCCTGGCCGAATCTGAAAGGGGGGTCTCCTGACTTCCCGCCGTCGAGGTTCCATCCTCCAACAGCTGGCGCGCCAGGTAGGGGGAGTTTTCTTCCTCAGGCGGAACGCCGACGTTCCCGACACCGACGCCCTTCATGGCTGGAGGCCATCGTCCGCGGGATTCCGACGAGGAGTCCGGCGACTACACCCCGCCGGGCAACGTTAGCCCGGTGGCAAGCTCGCCACCTTCTCCCTCTTCACCTTCCTGGGGGCGCACGGCGCGTACCCGGCGGGCAAAGCGCGCCCCGCGGCGGCCTGGTAGTGCGGCCTCGGCCCCTTCCCTCGCGGAGGGGGCCGGCAAGTGCCCCGTCGGGTCTGCCGCCGCCTCATCCATGAGGCGCGAACAGAGGCACCGCCCCACGGCACGTCGCGGCCTCAACTTTCATTCGGCGACACCGCAGGAGGCCCTCTTGGCGGCAGAAGCTCTCCTGCGCCACCCCCCGGCATTTGCCGGGGGTGGAGGCCGGGAGCGGCAGTGGATTAGCGAGATCGCCGACTTGGTAGGAACCGTCCATCGCCGGGTCGCCGCCAACGGCCATACAAGTGCTGGGACCTCCGACCGCGCGACTTCTAGCGCGAGCCGGCCTACCGCCCCGAACCAGAACCAAGCCCGGGGCGCGGGCGACCTCCGTAACCAGCTGAACTAGGCGCGGGCCCACGAGGACGCCCGGGTCACAATGGAGCGCCAGCGTGAGCGGCGCACGGACGCCGCCAGGCATTCTGAGGCCCCGGCCTCCAGTTTCGGTCCACTAGTGGGAAACCGCCATCCATCGCCCGAGCCCGCCCAGTGTGGCTGCTCGGGTTGCCTGGCGCTCTCCCCTGGCCTCCGGCAGGTTCGCTGGCCGGCTAAGTTCCGGCCCAGCTTGCCGGAGAAATACGATGGCTCCGTCGACCCCTCGGAGTTCTTACAGATTTACACTACCGCCATCTAGGCAGCTGGTGGCGACGAGAAGGTGATGGCGAATTACTTCCCCGTCGCCCTCAAGGCCCAGGCTCGCTCCTGGATGATGAACCTCCCCGAGGGGTCGATCTACTCTTGGGAGAGTCTCTGCCACCAATTTGTGGCAAACTTCCAGGGCACCTTCCCACGCCCTGGGACCGAGGCGGACCTGCACGCCCTACGTCAGGGCAGGGACGAGGCGCTGAGACATTTTCTGCAGCGCTTCAGCCAGGTTCGCAACACAATCCCTCACATCGCCCCCCATGCGGTTATCCACCCGTTCCGCTCGGGCGTGCGCGACCAGCGCATGCTCGAGAAGTTGGGCACCCGCAACGTCCAAACTGCGGCCGAGCTGTTCAATCTCGCCGACCACTGCGCCCGCAAGGAGGAGGCCCGGGCGTGGAACGAGCCACGCCCCGAGGCCCCCGACCAGGGCCCTGGAGAGGGCGGCGAATCCTCGCGTTCCGCGTCACGGCGGGACAGAAGGAAGCGCCATAAGGGCAAGGAGGTCGTTGAAAACTTCGCTTTGGCGGCAACCGGCCGCCCCCAGGGCGACGTCGCCCGCCAAGACAGCAACGACGGCAAGCGGCAGAAAGCCACACCTGCCCCGCCGCCACCGACTGCGGGCCGGAAGTGGTGCTCCGTCCACGAGACGGATCGCCACAACCTCACCGAGTGCCGCGCCGTCCATAACTTGGCCGAGCGCACCAAGAAGTTCCAGCAGGAGCGGCAGCAAGCCAAGCCCGCTCCTGAGTCGGAGCAGCCTCTCGAGTTCCAGGAACCCGAGAATGTCCTTGCCACCCTCGACGGCGGGGTGCACGCTCACTCCTCGCGTTGTGGCTTCAAGGCCATGAAGCGCGAGCTCTTGGTTGTGACCCCAGGCCCCGAGGTGTCCCGGAGGCTGAAGTGGTCGGACACCCCGATCACCTTCGGCCCCGCAGACCATCCGGCCCGGGTACTCGGTGAGGGGCAGCTCGCTTTGGCTGTATCCCCGACCATATGCAACGTCAAGGTGGGCCGCGTCCTTGTCGACGGGGGCGCCGCCCTCAATATCCTTTCCCCCGAAGTATTCGAGAAGATCAAGGCCCCGGGGATGAGCCTTGCGCCCTCGTTGCCCATCATTGGGATTACGAAGGGCCTCACTTGGCCTCTCGGCTAGGTCTCATTGCCCGTCACCTTCGGTGACCGCGGCAACTTCCGCACCGAGCGCGTCGTCTTCGATGTCGCCGAGTGCAACCTTCCCTACAACGCCGTCCTCGGGCGCCCCGCGTTGGTGAAGTTCATGGCGGTTACGCACTACGCGTACCTAACCATGAAGCTCCCGGGCCCCTCAGGCCCGACCTCAGTCCTCGGGGACGTGAAGGCCGCCCTTTCGTGCGCCGAGCAACGTGCGGCTGACATCGCCCCAGTGGCCCCCAACGCGGCGGGCGACGCGGGGCCCTCGCTACTCCGTGCCCCCAAGCCGCGCATCATCGCCACCGACGCGGAGCTGGCCAAGGAGGTCGTTGTGGGTGCCATGGGCCCCGGGTACCTCATGACAAGCATATGGGCCACTCGGATAGAGGATGGGCCTAGCCTTGTAATTAGAGATATAGCTAGATTCGGCAGACTTCGCCTTGTATAGAAAGGAATATACAGTCCTAGTCGGGTGCGTTATATCTCTAAGGGGAGATCTCCTAGTCGTAATCTGATGGGGACTCCTACCTTGTAACCCTGTCCCCCAGTATATAAGGGGAGGCAGGGCGCCCCATGAGGGCAGGTTGAGTTGGTTCACCAGAATCACCACCGTATATCCTCAAAGGAATAACACCACAACTGGACGTAGGGTATTACCTCACATCGAGGGCCTGAACCAGTATAAAATCTCCCTGTGTTCCTTTGCAATCCACCGAGTTTCCATCCGCCGAGTAGCCCCATATATTTATTGCCGGTGTAAAACATCGACAGTTGGCGCGCCAGGTAGGGGCCTCGGCGCGATCTACATCTACAAGCTCGACGGATCCAACAACCGGAGTCGACGGCGGCAAATTTTCTCCCGAAGATACAATCTCATTCGGAAGCCTCGACTTCGCCGCCGACATGTTCGGCAATCTCACCTTGGCCGACACGGACCCGATCCAATCGGCCGAGGAACCAGCCGACTCCGCGCCAGTCGGCCTACATGATGCTGCAGCAATCTCTCACGACATGCTGCGGCGATCTCCCATACGCCCAAGTCCAGGGACAACTCTTTCTTTCGGTGTTCGACTCGGACTCGGTTTTGAGCCAGCCGAGATCGGGCCGAGAAAGGAAGAGATCGTCAATTTCCCGTTCGGACTCGGTGACGCCGCAGATATCTACGATCAACATCCGACGCGGCAAACCCGATCCCCTGGAGTTCGACTCGGATACGGCCCCGAGCCGCTTAAGATCGGATCTAGGGAAGTCGGAGTCGCTCTCATCCCAATCAACCATTCCGACTCCGACTCTCGGTCGGACTACGACTCCCAGTCGGATTCCGACTCTAAGTCGGACACCAGCTCGGCAAGTTTCACTCCGCCGCGAGAAATTTTCATGGCATCCAGAGGCTCTACTCCTACTCAGGAATCACGCCGACTACGCGAACAACAAGAGGAGGAGGCCTGCCGATTGCGAGAACAACAAGAGGAAGAAGCAAGATGCCCGCACGCCCGCAACGACGGCCTACGCAGGGCTGGGCGAACCGCTCAGCAACAAACCCTCCAAACAAAAGTCGGCGACCACGACGTCTTCGTCACGCCACAACAGAACATCGTGGCTGCCGCAACCCTACTGGACACGGTCCAACTTGGGCCTGATCACCAGGCCACCCCGACGATCGCAAGGATAAAAGCCATGCTTACCGCTGCCGCATGTCAGCAGCACCAACAGTCGGGCAACACACTCGTACTGACCAGTCGGTCAACTTCCCCAGCGGCAGTCTCATCCACCTCAAAGCGACATCGAGCGGCCGGCTCTAGTCGGCAGCACGCGGAGTCAAGCCAGACGTCACTCGGCAACCACAACAACCGGCAACGTCGAAGCGACCGTCGGGACAACCAGGACCTCCGAGACCGACTGCGGCGCGACCTTCAGCAAGACATTAATGCTCGGCACCGCAAACGAGAAGAAGACGACCAACGCCAGCTGGAAGACGAGAACGAGCATTTCGGCCTCCACTACGGGCGGTTTCGCCGCCGTAGTCGGGGTCGGAGTCCTCATGAAGACGAAGGCATACCGGCCTTCACCCAGGAACTACGACAGGTCGACTGGCCAGTCGGCTTTAAGCCTACAGGCATCAACAAATACGATGGCAAGACCAATCCCGAGTCCTGGCTCACGGTCTACACTCTGGCGATCCGAGCAGCTGGGGGAAATCACAAAGTCATGGCTAACTACCTCCCAGTCGCTCTAGCCGACTCAGCGAGGACATGGCTAACAGGACTTCCCAAGCAATCAATCGGCTCCTGGGGAGAACTTCGGGAACGCTTCATCGCCAACTTCCAGGGAACGTACGAGAGGCCATCTTCCGAGCACGACTTATATCAGTTGCATCAAAGGAAGAACGAGTCTCTTCGTGACTTCATCAAGAGGTTCTCTGAGAAGAAAAATTCGATCCCAAACATCAAGGATGAGGTCGTCATCGCCGCCTTTCGAAAAGGAGTCAAAGACACCTCGTTCATCGACAAATTCACGCGGAAGCCTCCCAACTCTGTCAAGGCCCTATTCGACATGGCAAACAAGTACGCCGACTCGGCCCACGCTGTTGCCGAGGCCCTCGATGACAACAAGTCACCCTGACAGAAGAAGCGGGACGACACCGATGACGCGGTCCCGACTAAAGCTGGGAATCGCAAACGCAAGTCAGACGGCTCCATTGTGGCAGTCGGTCACAACCGCCTTCGACCTTCAACAACTGAAGATTATCAGAACAACAAGTGACATGCTCGGGGGCTCACAAGCTCAAACACGAGGATGGCATCCCCATTCCCAAATACCGAACAGCTAAGTCGCTTTCTGATAAACATCTCCTCACTCGGCCTTGCTAGTGCCACAGCCGCTTACACCTAATAGGTGTACAAGCTGCGCATTTACTTTTTTCCGTTTTTGCTCTTAAATGATTACAAAAGTACTCGAGTAGCATAAATCTCGATCCGTGAAACTCTGCTCCATGTAAGACGAACTCAAGTCACCCAAAACGCGTGCCTGGGAAAGAGCCATGAGCCAACTCCCGACGCTAGGGGGCTATGACTAGTCGGGCAGAGTGCTTAAACGTAAGGGGTCAACTACTCGAGGAAATTAATATCAAAAAGAGGAAGAACACGTATTTACATACATTGTAAAATACATTTTATTCGGGTGATTATTTCCATCATCAGATGCTACTCATCCGATATTTTTATATTGCAGGCCCAGCTCCGGATATGCGTGACAGGAACTCAGGGCTGCGAGCCTATCTCCTACGCTTGGGGGCTGGACAAGTCTGCCAAAATACACTCGGGACGCTCCATGAGGGCTACTTACCGAGTACTTGCGCCAGTCGGGACGTCATCTTCCTCGGCTACGCTCCATGCGAGCTAATAACCGGCCTCCGGCGCCAGTCGGGGCTGTGTACTACTCGGCTAAGTAGGGTACGCCCCATGAGGGTCGCCAGCCGAATCCTACGCTAATGCTAGGTTCGGGTACCTTATCCGGCTTTACCGAAATCAGAGAAGACCTATGTCGTCAAAGCACATCCGGAGTTCCCGTGCACCGCGTCACACCTGGGGAGAGCGAGCAGATTCTGCAATATGCCTACTCAGGCGTCTGTGGCAACCAGGATGCATCCGGAGCATAAGTCGGAAAGACTTGCAGACGAGGATTCCTCTGGCTGATTGCGGTTACCAACGCCGCCATACTCATCCTGACATGCGATGGATGCTACTTCTATAGAGCTATGCTGGGTAGGTTGGTTCAGGCCGGCTTACTTGGTAATAGCCACCAAGACATGAGTTCCTACAGTAGCATGCTCCATGTGGGCCGCCCGCAGGCTGAGTTGAAATTATAACGCTGGTGCTACCCATAGGAACCGATGAGGTAAACAGATATGCTTCATGAGAGCCTTATTGCTAAACATATATGTTTGGGTATCTATCTTATCCACCATGTCTCGAGGATACATCCTTACAAGGATCACAAGCTGGTCTTCATTAAAATTGGAGATGCAGGTATCTCTCTCGAGTACACCTAACCACGTAATGGATTTATTTTTCATACAGTGGTACTCGGCCTACATGCGTGGCCACCAGTTGCCATGAGCAGCATTATTCTCGCTGACATGACGCGGATGAGTCTAACTTTCGAGTAGTACACTACTCGGGAGAGACTATAAAATTCTCATTCCCGGCTGACATGATGCCGACGAGTCGAATTTTCGAGTAGTACACTACTCGGGAAAGACTATAAACATTCTTCCAGTTGACGAGCTGAAGAGTCTAACTTCTGAATGGGACGCCACTCGGGAAAGACTATAAACACCTTTTCCAGCTGACATGAAGCTGACGAGTCTAATTTTCGAGTAGTATATTACTTGGGAAAGACTATAAATAATCATCCCGGCTGACATGATGCCGACGAGTCAAATTTTCGAGTAGTATACTACTCGGGAAAGACTATAAACACCCCCTTTCTAGCTGACATGACGCTGAAGAGTCCCATATACGAGTAGCATCCTACTCGGCAAGACTATAAACACACATTCCGACTGACATGAAGTCGAAGAGTCCTATATACGAGTAGTTCCCTACTCGGCAAGACTATAAATCATATTCCGGTTGACATGATACCGAAGAGTCTCATATACCAGTAGTAATCTACTCGGGAAAGACTACAAGGTTAAAGATCTTTGACTTCATGTTTAATTGTTTTCACAATTAAGCACAAAGTCGGGGGCTACACCTAATAGGTGCGCCTATTCGGTGCACACTATTCCTACATCTGCATGGAGCCCTTCATAGCCTCGCTGCCAGCTGACATGAAGCAGGACTCGGGAGAAGCAGCACTCAAAGAAAGAGTACTCGGGAGCAACGCACTCGGGAAGACTTCACCGTGGAGGATGAGCACTCGGCATCAGCTGTGACTCAACTATGAAGGTCTCGGGGGCTACTGTGGTGCCATGGGCCCCGGTACCTCATGACAAGCATATGGGCCACTTGGATAGAGGATGGGGCCTAGCCTTGTAATTAGAGATATAGCTAGATTCGGCAGACTTCGCCTTGTATAGAAAGGAATATACAGTCCTAGTCGGTGTGCGTTATATCTCTAAGGGAGATCTCCTAGTCGTAATTTGATGGGGACTCCTACCTTGTAACCCTGTCCCCCAGTATATAAGGGAGGCAGGCGCCCCCATGAGGGCAGGTTGAGTTGGTTCACCAGAATCACCACCGGTATATCCTCAAAGGAATAACACCACAACTGGACGTAGGTATTACCTCACATCGAGGCCTGAACCAGTTATAAAAATCTCCCTGTGTTCCTTTGCAATCCACCGAGTTTCCATCCGCCGAGTAGCCCCATATATTTATTGCCGGTGTAAAAACATCGACAGTCGTCCTCGGCGATGACCAGTCCCGGACCCGTCAAGATCGCGGTTCGCTGGACAACAAATAGGAAAGCCGCGCTCATCGCCTCCATCGGCAAACTCCGACGTCTTCGCCTGGCAACCGTCGGATATGCCCGGGGTCCCCAGGGGGGTGATTGAGCACCGCTTAGCCGTTCGCGCGGGCTCGCGCCCGGTGCGGCAGAAGGTACGACGGCAAGCCCCGGAGCCGCCAAGCCTTTATCTGCGAGAGAATCGACAAGCTTCTCGCTGCCGGCTTCATCCGCGAGTCGTCCACCCGGAATGGCTGGCCAACCCAGTCGTCGTCCCCAAGTCCAGCGAAAGCTGCGCATGTGCATAGACTACACAGACCTCAATAAGGCTTGCCCCAAAGATCCATTCCCTCTGCCTCGCATAGACCAGATAGTCGACTCCACTGCGGTGCGACCTTTGTGTGTTTCTAGATGCCTTACTCTGGTTATCATCAAATCCGGATGGCGGAGGAGGATGAGGAAAAAACTTCTTTCATTTACCCCTCAGGGGCTTATTGTTATGTTTGCAGCCTTTTGGGTTAAAAAATGCTTGTTCCACTTTCTAGCGTGCTGTCCGTGTAACATTTGAATCGCAGCTAGGTCGCAATATGGAGGCCTACGTCGATGATTTGGTGCTGAAGTCGCGCGACCGCGCCACTTTGCTCCACGACTTGGCTGAGACGTTGAGCAACCTTCGATGCAGAGGATGAAGCTGAACCCGGACAAGTGCGTCTTCGGGGTCCCGGCCGGCAAGCTCCTCGGGTTCCTCGTGTCTAGCCGCGGCATTGAGGCGAACCCGGAGAAGATAGCGGCAATCGACCACATGCGCCCCCCGACGAGGCTACGGGAGGCCCAGAAGCTGACCGGGTGCGTGGCCGCACTAGGTCGCTTCATCTCCAGGCTTGGGGAGCGTGCCCTCCCCCTATTTAAGCTTCTCAAGAAATCCGGGCAGTTCACCTGGACGGACGAGGCGGATCAAGCCCTTGATGAGCTCAAGAGGTACCTGACTACGCCCCCTGTCCTCGTAGCACCAGCACCAGACGAGCCCTTGTTGCTCTACATCGCGGCAACCCCGCAGGTGGTGAGCGCGGCGCTCGTCGTCGAGCGCCCCTTGCCAGGCAGGCGCACGACCCGGGATTCACTTCCCGGGCCCGCCACCGAGGAGCCCGAACCTGGGCAGCCTCGCCAAGGCGAGCGCGAGCCCAGGGACGCGGCGCTCGGGACAATCCCAACATTCCACCCGGGGCCCCAGGGTCCCAGGTCCATACCTGTTCTCGTAGGCGAGAGCTTGCTCCCTCCCGGGGGAGCTGAGCCCGAACTCCCGGCCCTTGTCGGGCCGGTGTCGGGAAACACGCAGCAGAGGCTGGTGTACTTCGTCAGCGAGGTACTCCGAGACGCCAAATCGCGCTATCCCCAGGCGCAAAAGATGCTCTATGCAGTTCTCATCGCGTCCAGAAAACTTCGCCACTACTTCCAGGCGCACAAGGTATCCATAGTCACATCCTTCCCCCTCGGGCAGATACTGCATAACCGGGAGGGAACGGGCCATGTTGCTAAGTGGGCGGTCGAGCTCGCTGATTCGACCTCCATTCCAAGCGCGCCACACCATCAAAAGTCAAGTCCTGGCGGATTTCTGGCGGAGTGGACACCGCGGCCCGAGCCGGATCCTATGCGGACGCCGGATCTCCCGGCCCCCAAGCTGTCGCCCGACCTGCGCCTCCACTGGATAATGAACTTCGACCGGCTCCTGCGCTAGCGGCTTTTCTCCCCAGCGCCGGGGCCAGGGTCGTCCTCGTATCACCCGCCGGGGATGAGTTCCCGCTCGTCGTCCACCTCAACTTCGAGCCACCAAACAACATGGCCGAGTACGAGGCCTCCTTGCCGGCCTCCGGGCCGCGATCGCCCTCGGGTGCGACGGTTGTGCGTGCAAGGCGACTCCAGCTCGTCATCAACCAGGTATCCGGGAGTACCAGACTTTGGACCCCCAATTGCCGCGTATGTGGACGAAATGCGGAGGCTCCGAGCGCTGTTTCGACGACCCTCAGGCTTCGCCACGTCCCCCGCAGTAGCAACCTCGCCGCCGACGAGCTGTCAAGGCTGGCTCCTCCGCGGGTGCCAGTCCCCTCGGGGGTTTTTCCAGGAAGCCTCGAGACCCCCTCGGCGCGCTTCAACTGGGACCTTGGGGACCGCCCCCGAGACCGCGGTCCGAGTCTGACACCGCTCCCCCCCAGGATTTGGTCCTCGCGGCCGGACCCAGCGCGCCTTCTTGGATGGACGAAATCCGGGCATATCTTCTCCGAGCGCATCTCCCCGAGACGATCGGAAGCCGAAAGGATCGCTCGCTCCTCTAAGCGCTACGTCATGGGTAGAAGGGGACCTCTACCGGCGTGGCGCCAAACGGCGTCCTGCTCAAGTGCATTCCGCGTGACCCGGCGTCGAGATCCCTCGCCGACACCACGAAAGGGGAGTGCACGTCACGCCGCGTTTCGATCCCTGGTCGGTAAGGCTTTCCGGCAGGATTTTATTGGCCACGGCTTTGCAGGACGCCGTTCGACCTCGTCCATGGCGCTCCGGCGCGTTTGCCAGTTTCATGGCAAACGGAGCCACCAGCGGGCGCAAGCACTCCAGGTAATAATCCCCCTGTCCTGGCCCTTTGCGGTCTGGGGACTCATATCCTCGGCCCCTTCCCCCGGGCAGTCGGGGGTATCGGCATCTGTAGTCACCATCGACAAGTTCACGAAGTGGCCGGAGGCGTTCCCCGTAAATCGACATCGACAAGCACTCAAGCGCTCAAATTCATCCAGGGAATCACCAGCCGCTTCGGAGTCCCCAACCGCATCATCACCGACAACGGCACGCAGTTCTGTTGACGCCGAAAACCCGCCGGGGCTCCTCCGGCGTCTGGGTGACACGCGAAGGCCTGGGAGATCTGCTTAACTCCAGTGCAGGTCCTAAAGTCTTGAGGTTCGTAGGCGTGCCAGTCAATTTGACCCTGTAATTGACAAGGAGAAAGAAATGTTAAATTCGCGAGCCAATCGGCTGGAAGCCGGCTTGGACTCATCTCATCGGCCGATGGCCGATACACACTGTAGCACTTATACATCGGCTTAGAGCGATGGTGGCAGGAGCAATAGCGTAATAATACACCAGTATCGTGCTAAGCCGATCATCAAAGGGATACTCAAAAAACCGGCTGTAAACTTGTGTAAAATAAACATGGTATAATGCATAAGTAAATAAATCAAATAAATCCTAGCCGATCATAATTTAGTGTTACTGTGTTGCCGTGAAATATGCTTGTGCCGGGCCCTTGCTTATATCGGCTCCCGGGGTCTTCATTGCTGTCCGGCCCGTACACTGGTCCTTACCTAAGCTCGTGCCCGGGCCCTCACCTGGGGTCGTGCCCGGGAACCTGCTTGTTACTTGTACTTGGATGGCAGAATAAACCATCGGCTAGTCCTTAGATCCGGTTGTAACAATAATACAGGCAAGAATATATGATAAGGTATGCAATAACATAAATGATAGATAATTGATGAGCCAGCCGACTACTGAACAGAGCGAGTATAGAATAAGACATGAATAAATGTAGTCGGCTTTAAACAGATAACTTATCGGCTAAGCACTCCGATAACACCATTGCACAACACCATCGGCTCATCAAGGGTAAAGCTATTATCGTCAGTCTAGTAGATCGGACCCAACCGTTGCGCATAGGACCAATAATGATAACGATACTCAATGGGCCATAGATATGATGCAACCGTGATGAAAGATAACTTACCGGCTATGCACTCCGATAAAACGCCTGCACACAAGCATCGCCTAGCAGGACCGACTTATCACTAGCAGTTCAGTAGGTCGGACCTAACCGATGCAGCACGAACTGCTGATAAATCGCTCCCAGTAAGCCGATACGATCTATGCATGCGTGATGTGATATACCTAATCAATCTATGAGGTCAAACTGAACGATGCAGCCATAGATAAAAGTAAATATATCGTGGTAAGCCGACTACCATAAAACCGACTAGAATATCGGACCTAACCGAGGAGAGTCCTAGCCGATAGGTAGCCGGGGTGACGAGACTTACCCTCTCGCAGGAGTTCGGACCTAACCGATGCAGCCCGGCTCGAGAAGCAGATCCCGTCGAAGGGGTGGCGATGCGCCGAAATTTGTATTGATCGTTGTGATGATTTACAAGGTCCCCGGGCATACGTATATATACCCCGAGTTACATGAGTCCTTATCGGACACGGTATACAATTTCCTATCCATAATAGAAAACGCTAACTAATCCTAACCGGACACGAGGTCAGGTTTCCTAAAGATAAACATATGCCTAATTAATATGTACAGTAAATAATTGCCAAATAACGGTCTTCATGGCTCCTTCCCGATTCCGGTCTCTTCTCCGTCAGTTGATTGCAATTTCTCCTTTGACCGAATCTAATACAGGGCCTTACCAAATTTTGGCCGTTAACACATGCCCCCCAATTTCGGAGTTCTTCAATAGGGCTTCGAAATTCTTCTATTCTGGGCCTCCAGATTTATCCCATACCGAGGCGGCCCAAGATAGCTCACTGCCATAAATGTTTGAAACAGTGCCAACGGCCTCGATTCCTGCTCGGTTGTCACACCTCTATAAAAACGCTTCGTCTCCTTGCCTTTTTTATGCTTTCACATCTCCAGAGCACCACCGCTTCATCTTCCAAATCCCCATCAAGCTCTAGCGAATCCAGACGATTCATTGCAACCTTTTGCTCCGGCCGTCGATCCCTGCAACTTCTCCTACTCCCGCCATGGCATCGGCATCTGCAGTTCCTGAGGTAATCTTCTCACCCGATTATTTTCCCCCAATCTGCAATCCATACGAACCCGATCTGCTCCGTTTTTTTTTCATCTGTTCTTCGTCGTGTTCTTGTTTCCTGTAGCATCTTAGAGCCCAGGTCTTGATTCCGGCCGCCGATTACCCCAGCTTTTTCTATCATGGCCCCATGGGCAGCGAAGATCCCACCGATTTCATCAGTGATGAAACCCAACGTATTCCCTTCAAGAACTCAGCTATGTTAGTCAGTGACTGGACCAACAGCTTCAGGTCATGGCCGAGCAGATTGCCTGGATGGAGAGATTGGTACATCAGAGTATCGGCTGTGAAGAGAACCCTTTGGGATGAATCACATATCGGCCACTGCATTAATCTCTCCCTGGCTGATATGGAAAGGAACGAGCCCCTACTTGCATCGGCCTCATACTACTGGTCCGATGCCCTCAATGCCTTCATGTTCGGGCATGGGCCGATGACCCCCACCTTGCTGGATGTGACCATGCTCACCTGCCTGGATACGACGAGCTACATCAACCCTTTCAAACTCCGGTTCAAGCCTGCTCACCGGCTCCAAACAAAAAACATCGGCGGCTGGTCCAGGTATATATCTCTCCACAACAAGGGAACTAGACTGGTTGATGATCGGGAGCACGTCGCTTTTCTGAACTTGTGGTTGGAACGGTTCATCTTTGGTGGTGCAACCCTCGGCCCGACGACTAATATGCAATGCCTGGCAGAGTGCTTGGCCGATAGGAAACAAATTCCGCTGGGGCACTATCTCCTCGGCGCCACCTATCAGCTGCTCCATCAGGTGACAACTAAGCTATCGGCCGGCCAGCCCGTCGGCCATATTGGGGGCCCTTGGTGGTTTGTACAGCTCTGGCTCAATGTTTACACCTCCAAGGCCATCCCAGAAACTTCTCTTCTTAAGCAATCCTTCCCAGCCGATTACCCAGAAGATCAAGACCCCGTCTATCGCCGATGCATCTCTATGGGCGAAGCTGCATCGGCTCTCTCTGGCGGCAAGATAACCCCTGCTGAAGTTAGTCAGTGGTTCAAGGGGTTTTATTATGGCTTCACCAGGGAGGCCACTCTCTGGTTTGCTTATAATGATGCATCATCATTTGAGATGCCTTCTAACTTTGACCCGCTCAAAGCCCTGGACAATGATGAATCCAAGTCTATCTTCCTATCGGCCATCACCCCCTGTCTGCTGCCAACTGGCTTCTCTCTGGGCCGATCGCAGCCTTCATATGAGTTCTATCATCCATCAGTCGGCTCTCGCCAGTTTGGTCTTGGGCAACTTCCCATCGGCCTCTTCTTCATCAACAAACTTCAAGCCCGAGGCACGGTCAGCAGCGCCCTGGAATATGATCGGCTGCGGACTTTGACAGATTCCCTCCTGCTAGGCGCCGCCACCGAGGTGTACATCTGCACTGCCAATACCAAGCTTTTTGTCCGATGGTGGTCAGAATGGAAGAAACACTTATTCAGCTTAGCGCCCACCTGTTACTGCTCTCGTCTTGACACTAAGCACGTCGAATCCGATGAAGAGGTAATACCCACAAGCTTTAACCATCATCTCCAATCATCTCTAACTCCTACTTTGCAGGCTGCCAGCGTCGAGCCCCCATCAACAAGCAACAGCGGTCGGCCGATCCTGTATCAACCCTCATCGGCCACTCCAAATTTAGGGCGCGACACTCCATCCCCATCGGCTCTCCTCAAGGCGCCTCGGCCGATGGGTCCAAAAAGGAAAAAGTTAGCGCATCGCCCCTCCCTGAAGAAACAGAAAACCGATGCCGATATTGTTGCCACAACGCCATCTTCTCCCCAGACCACATCGGCTCCCTCATCTCCTCAGGTATACGCCAAGTCTTAACACCATTATTACCCGCTTTTTCATTTATCTCACCAGCTCCATCTTCAGCTCGAGTCATCGGCTCCAGATCCTCAACCTTCTTCCGACGTCCCCCCAAGCACTGAGCCGATGGCCTCTCCAGCTGCCCCACTCTTGGCACCAAGTCCTCCAGCTGTCGATGAGACTGCCCCTATTCCATCGGCTGACATCGGCCCCTCCAGAGAACAACCTATTCATCCCCCTGAAGCCGATGTCGCGCAAGTTACCGATGTCCTTCCTCAGGTAACTCTTTTATGTCCATACTCCGCTCTTAACTTTTTTACTGATTCCTTTACCGATGCCAATTTTGCAGTCCTTAGCCGATCTGTTCTCCTTTGACATCGGCAAGTACCTAGAAGTAGAAGAATCCACAGCCACCAGCGCAACAACCAAACCATCCTTCCCAGCCGACGTACGCGAATATCTGACGAGCATCCTCAGTCGGCTGGAAAACCCAATTGACGCGCTAGCGGAAGATTGCGGGCCAATCCGGGCAAGATTCGCAGAAATTGAACACCATCTGCCCGAAGAACTTGTCGACGCGCTAACTCCCGCAGCATATCTGGAATCCCATAGATTTAAACTCATCAAGCTTAGACAGCGTATAGCCGACCGCGCTGACCAACAGAAGACTACCGAAGACATTCAAGCCGATCGGCTATTAGCCCAAGCAGAGAAGAAAAAGCTTGATGACATGGCTGCTGCCCCCAAGAGCTCCAACCTAAGTTAGACCAGCTGAAGAAGAAGGAGGCCGATTTGCTGGCAGAACTTGAAAGAGTTCGTAAGGATCTTATAGCAACAGAATCCCAACTAATCGGCCTACCGCAAGCCATCCAAGATCAAGAGGCCAAGGTTGCAGCGACAGTGCGTCAAGTCATTCATCGGCGCAAGAACCTGAAGACCATCCCGGGCTCCGATGAAGATGACATCCGTGCTATCAATGAGATTGATCAGATCCGCTTGCACGCCATTGAAGCGATCCAAAAATTCTTGTAAACCTTAAACCTTCGTAACTGACGATTTTCTGGAACATGCCGATCACCCTTCTGCTGTCATATAATCCGATCGGCTCTGCTACTTATCCCTTTCAACCCTGATAATATTTTTGCTTGTTTAATCTAAAGGCGATATCGATTGATATCGGCTGTCTTTAGACGATGTAGAAAAATATCGGCTTTCCGAATTGCTTTAGACATCGGCTATACTCAACCGATTCAAGCATCGATCCATACGCTAGGATAGTATTTCTTGAGATATTTTCCGTTAAGCGCTTTAGCAAACTCCGTCCCATCAAGATCTTCTAACACATAGGCATTACCAGGCACACAGCAATTAATCCGATAGGGCCCCTCCCAATTAGGCGACCATTTTCCAAACTTATTATCTCTGGACCCGATCGGCAAAATCAACTTCCACACGAGATCTCCCTCGGCAAACGACTTATTCACCACCTTTTTGTTGTAATGCCGAGCTGCCTTAGCCTTATTTTCCTTGATCCTCTCCAACGCCCTCAACCGATTCTGAGCTAAATCTTCAAGTTCATCTGTCATTAAGTTATAATAATCATCGGCTGTCAACTGATTCTGCAAAGAAATTTTTCTCGAGCCGATGTTAGTTCCCATGGTAAAACCGCCTCATGTCCATATACTAACTGATACGGCGGCACCCGAGTAGATCCATGACATGCCATCCGATAAGCCCATAGTGAATCAGCTAACGTAGTATGCCATCGCCTCGGGTGCTCATCAATCTTTCGCTTAATTAACTTGATCAGACTCTTATTAGAAGCTTCCGCCTGTCCATTGGCCTGAGCGTAATAAGGCGATGAATTCAATAACTTAATCCCCATACTGGCAGCAAAATGCTGAAACTCATCAGACACAAAGATAGACCCCTGATCAGTAGTTATCGTCTGAGGAATCCCAAACCGATAAATAATATGCTCCTTTACAAACTCGATCGCCTCCTTGGACGTAACTCTCTTCAAAGGAACCGCCTCTACCCACTTGGTAAAATAATCCGTTGCCGCCAATATGAACTTATGCCCTTTACTTGATGGAGGAAAAACCTGGCCGATCATGTCAATTCCCCAACCTCTGAACGGCCATGGTTTGATGATAGGATTCATAGCCGATGCTGGTGCTCGCTGTATATTTCCAAATTTCTGGCAATCCTGACACCCTTTATAATACCTAAAGCAATCCTCCAGCATTGTCGGCCAAAAATACCCTATTCTTCTCAGCAACCACTTCATCTTATGAGCCGACTGATGAGTCCCACAGACGCCTTCATGCACCTCGCACCTCTTGGAGAACTTCAGCTTCCTGCCAGCCTGCCCGCTCCCCGGCGAAGCACTAGCATCGGCGCTCGCCCCGATTGGTGTCATCGACGGCAGAGGCATATCAGCCTGAGTCGGCCTCGACTCTGGTATGGTGGGTTCGGGTTCCTTCGCCCCAATCGGCCTCTGCTTTGGTTGGCCCCTTGGCGGCGCTGTTGCTGAGAACGACAACGTCGAGCCCAAGCCTGCTGATCTCAGCCTGGGACTCGACCGCGTGGGCGTTGTGGCAGCGGTGTCCTTTATCTTCAAGCTGCCACTCACGGCGCGCGCAGTCATGGCCCCCTCGCCCCGATATAAAATTGGCTTCTTCCCCGCTCTCTTGGAGTCGGGTTGGGCATCAGAGGGACTCCTCGCCCTCTTCTTCGACGCGACCGCAGACAATGGACGAGAGTCTTCATCAAATTCCTCATGCCACTACAAGCAAGACGACAAGATACCGTCACGCAAGGTTGAACAATCACCGTTCCACAGGCGTTCACCACAGAAGAAGGTAGAAGGTTACCTTGGTCCGCGGCCGGATGAAGCTATAGGCGGCAACTCGGCGGTTATCATCTTCGGTGGCAACGACCCCTTCAGAGAAGTAGCCGAACAAGGTATCGGTCACTGCCCCCTTGTCCGCCGTCTCGCTGCTCACCCGGTCGGGATCGTGTTTACCTTTGAAGGCCCAGCCGAAAGCACTTCTCAACTTCAGCGGCTGGACGCGCCTCGTCAGGAAACGACGAGCCACCCAGGGCCCTGTCAAGCCAGCCCTCTTGAGGTCATCTATCTTTGTCAGCAATATATGTGCTTGGCCCAGTTCTTCAAAGGTCGGCTCCGAAGACCAGCTTGGCAACACCGCTGGCGGCATACCAGTAAACTGGCGCAAGGAAGGAGCTAGATCGGCGCAGTAAAACCACTCCTTGTGCCAGCCCTTCAAAGAAGATTTCAAGGGCAAATCGATATATGTTTTCTTCCCATCACTCCTTAGTTGAAGACCAGCCCCCCCCAATCACACTGATGTTGCTCTTGGAAGGCTGGGGCTTGACATGGAACAAGTGTCGGAAGAGGATGAAATGGGGCTCAACACCCAGAAAGCACTCGCAAAGAGTAACGAATATGGAAATCTGAAGGATCGAGTTGGGATTTAAATGCACCAACTCCAGCCCGTAGAAATCAAGGATGCGGCGGAAGAAATCAAACGACGGAAGACACAAGCCCCGATCAAAGAAAGAGGCGAAAACTACCGTTTCACCAGGCCGGGGGTTAGGGCTCGACTCATCCCTCGCCGGCCGCCAACGGATCACTTCTTGGCTGGGCAACTTCAGCTCGCTCTCCAGCCGTCTCAGCTTCACCGAGCCGCAATCCGAGATCGGCCAAGAACTCCCTGGCGCACCCGCAGGATTTGTCGCCTTCGGCATGATTGGAGGTGGTGAGATTTGGGGGAAAGCAAATTAGGGGCTTGGATTAAACGAAGAGGATTGAAATCGCCTGGGTCCGGGTGGGGAACGGCTGCTGCTAACCCTAGCCGGGCGGGAGGTGAAAAGCTAGGCGCGAAGGTGGAAGACGAAGAGATTGGCTGCTTTGGGGAAGACGACGGAATATTTTTCTCTCTTCCCATCCTTTTATAGCCTGTACCGACTAGATGGGCCCAGGCCTGCACAGTTGGTATTGGGCCGACAAGACATGAGTTCCTACCGTAGCATGCTCCATGTGGGCCGCCCGCAGGCTGAGTTGAAATTATAGCGCTGGTGCTACCCACAGGAATCGATGAGGTAAACAGATATGCTTCATGAAAGCCTTACTGCTAAACATATATGTTTGGGTATCTGTTTTATCCACCAGGTCTCGAGGATATATCCTTACAAGGATTACAAACTGGTCTTCATTAAAATTAGGGATGCAGGTATCTTTCTCGGGAACACCTAACCACACAATGGATTTATTTTCATAAAGTGGTACTCGGCCTACTTGCGTAGCCATCAGTTGCCATGAGCGACATTATCCCAGCCGACATGACGCTGAAGAGTCTAACTTTCGAGTAGTGCACTACTTGGGAGAGACTATAAATATCTATTCCCGCTGACATGATGCGGAAGAGTCTAGCTTTTGAGTGGGACGCCACTCGGAAAAGACTATAAACTCATATTCCGACTAACATAAAGTCGAAGAGTCCTATATACGAGTAGCCTCCTACTCGGCAAGACTATAAATTATATTCCGGTTGACATGATACCGAAGAGTCTCATATACCAGTAGTAATCTACTCGGGAAAGATTTCCAGGTTAAAGATTTTTGACTTTATGTTTCATTGTCTTCACAATTAAGCACAAAGTCGGGGGCTACACCTAATAGGTGCGCCTATTCGGCGCACACTATTCATATATTTACATGAAGCCCTTCATAGCCTCACTGCCAGCTGACATGAAGCAGGACTCGGGAAGACTTACTCGGACAAAGAGTACTCGGGAGCATCGCACTCGGGTAACCTTCACCGTGGAGGATGAGCACTCGGCATCAGCTATGACTCAACTATGAAGGTCTCAGGGGCTACTGTGGGAGCCATGGGCCCCGGGTACCTCACTACAAGCACATGGGCCACTCGGATAGAGGATGGGCCAGATCATGTAATTAGAGATAAGATAGCACCCGGCAGGCTGTGCCTTGTACAATAAGGAAACGTAGCCTTAGTCGGATAGGTTTCTATCTCTAAGAAGGAAATCCCTTGGTCGTATCTGACTGGGATCCTTATCATGTACCCCTGTCCCCTAGTATATAAAGGGAGGCAGGGCGCCCCATGAGGACACACCAGATCATTGATCACAAATACACCTCAGAGGAATAACACCTCAACTGGACGTAGGGTATTACCTCACATTGAGGGCCTGAACCAGTATAATTCCCTCGTGTTCCTCTGCAATCCACCGAATTCCAGGCCGCCGAGTACCCCCATAGTATTATTGCCGGTGCAAAGCATCGACACCGGGCGCCGTTGGCCCCTGCCGCCCCGAGAGCTCGGCTCCCGAGGGCAGCGAGCTTGATAGTCGCCTGTCTCGGGAACTGGGTCCCCGATGAGTGCGAGAAACTGAGCGCGAGTCTTTCGGGCCTGAGGGCCCTCCATGCCCCCGGGCGCTACTGGCCCCGGGAGCGCAGCGAGGCTGCAGGGAAAGACTGCTAGACAGAGAGAAAATACGAGAAGAGCCCCGCATGGGTTAGGTATGGCCAAAGTGCTAAGCTCGTACCTTTTGATTCGCCGGGAGCCCCTCGGGAACCGACCTTGACCGGGCACGGGGTCGCCAGGCAGCGAAGCACCCGGTGCCTCAGCGGTGGCCGGGGAGGAGCTGGCCAGGCCGGGCACCGCAGCCCGCCCCGGGAATCTAGGCTGGCCCGACAGGGGGTTATGCTCGAGACCCCGGAGCATCGACGGTGCCTGGGGCGCGGTCCACGACCCGACCACCAGGCCTCAGCAACCGGGGCAGCGCTAACCCAGCGGCCCTCGTGCCAGGCCCCAGCAGATTCCGCTTTGCCCCCGAGGCCGAGGAGAACGAAACACATGGCCACAAAAACGGGGAAAGAATAGAAATTGAGCAATGTTTAAAGTGGAATAAGATTACGTATCTGGATGTTGAAAACGATGGCATGGCCCCGTGAGCACGATCCCAGGGCCGGGAGCACTGCCAGCCCCCCGGAACGCTGAGCACCAGGTGTCGTCCGCCGTGAACGGCCGTAGCGCCCAAGTCCCCTTTCCGGGGCTTGGGGTAGATGCCTGCCACGGGAGCCTGGCGCTGAGGGGCCGCGAGCAACTGAGCGCAAGCCTTTGTCCGTCTTCTGGGCACGGGGACCCTCCGTGCCCCCGAGCGCCGCTGGCCCGGGGAGCACAGCGAGGCCGCGGGGACGGATCGCTCGACCATGCCCGGGGTCGCCAGCCAGCGAAGAACCCGGTGCCTCGGCGCTGGTGGTCGGGGTGGAGCTGGCCAGGCCGGGCACCGCTGTCCGCCCCGGGAATCTAGGATGGCCCGACGGGGGGCTCTGCCCGAGACCCCAGGGCATCGACAGTGCCCGAGGCGCGGTCCACGACCCGGCCATCAGGCCTCGGCGACCGGGGCTGCGCTAGCCGTGTGGGCCCCTAGCCGTGTCGAGGTTTGGAAAGCCTGTCTAAACCTGCCGGGAATTGGTCTAATCTGCACACGATGAACTGTGAGAGTATTTGGCTCGTTCCTTTGTCCATTCCATGGTATGGACCGTGACGTCAACCACCTCCCGAAGGCGTCCTCGCGGTCGCGACTGTGCGGAGGAAAAGATCACGCATAAGCATTTCACCCCCCACATCCGGAAAAACCGATCCTGAGGCTAGCCAGGCGGGACACCGCAGCCGCCGGGGCCCGGGGTGCCGCGCGGGGGGGCGCCGCCACGGCCCCGTGGCTGGACAATGTCTCGGGCTTAGCACGTGGGGATACAGCAGCTCGTTGGTAGGGAACTGATGATAATGCGCAAAACCCAGCCACCGCACGGGCGCGGCCCGATTATGCCCCCAGGGGGTGAGACGGCCACGAACGCAACACATGGAAAAAGACGAAAGGCACGAGACCGAAAAGGATATTGAAAATGCTGCTAGGGAAAGCGAATGTACATGGTAGCGGCCCCCGGCCAGCCCTGAAATTTGAAGAAATCCTGCACTGGCCCGAGCACCCCACAACTTACAGGATGTGTTTATGGAAAAAATTTGCGGAGATGCTCAACGTTCCAGGGATTGGGAAGCAGGGTCCCATCCTCTTGGCCTAGTCTTACCGAGCTTGGTCGGGAGACACCGATCACCAGGAAGGGGCCTTCCCACATGGGGGAAAGTTTATTCTTTCTGGCGCGTGTGAGGACACGGCGGAGGACTAGGTCCCCGACCTGGAGTGATTGGGCCCGAACCTTACGCTGATGGTAGCGCTTAAGGCTCTGCTGGTATCGAGCGACGCGGAGCGAGGCGTGCCGCCTTCGTTCCTCGAGGAAGTCGAGGTTGTCGAGCTGCATGTTGTCGTGGTCGGGGTTGCCGGTGTAGTGCTATACCCGGGGAGAGCCGAAGGTAAGCTCTGACAGCAGGACAGCCTCGGCTTTGTACAGCAGGAAGAACGAGGTCTCCCAGGTCGCCCGGCTTGGCGTCGTACGATTTGCCCATAGGACAGCCAAAAACTCGTCGATCCACTTGACGCCATGCTTCTTGAGGTTGTTATAGGACCTTGTCTTCAGGCCCCGCAGGATCTCGGCGTTCGCTCGCTCAGCCTGCCCATTGCTGGCAGGGTGGGCAGGGGAGGCAAAGTAGAGCTTGATGCCGACGTCGGAGCAGTACTTGCCGAAGAGCTCGCTGGTGAACTACGTGCCGTTGTCGGTGACGATGCGGTTGGGGATTCCGAAGCGGCTGGTGATTCCCCGGATGAACTTGAGCGCCGAATGCTTGTCGATGTCGATCACGGGAAACGCCTCCGGTCACTTCGTGAACTTGTCGATGGCGACATACAAATGCCGATAACCCCCGACTGCCCGAGGGAAGGGGCCGAGGATATCGAGTCCCCAGACCGCGAAGGGCCAGGACAGGGGGATCACCTGGATTGCTTGCGCCGGCTAGTGGCTCTGTTTGGCATGAAACTGGCACGCGCGGCAGCGCTGAACGAGGTAATCGCGCCCCATCTGGCAAGGGGCGCTCGACGATGAGCGCCGCGCTGACCACCTGCGGGGTTGCTGCGATGTAGAGCAACAAGGGCTTGTCTGGTGCCGGTGCCACGAGGACAGGGGGCGTAGTCAGGTACCTCTTGTGCTCGTCAAGGGCTTGATCGGCCTCATCCGTCTAGGTGAACTGCCCGGTTTTCTTGAGAAGCTTGAATAGGGGGAGGGCACGCTCCCCAAGCCTGGAGATGAAGCGACCTAGTGCGGCCACGCACCCGGTCAGCTTCTGGGCCTCCCGGAGCCTCGTTGGGGGGCGCATGTGGTCGATTGCCGCTATCTTCTCCGGGTTCGCCTCAATGCCGCGGCTGGACACGAGGAACCCGAGGAGCTTGCCGGCCCAGACCCCGAAGACGCACTTGTCCAGGTTCAGCTTCATCCTCGTGCATCGAAGGTTGCTGAACGTCTCGGCCAAGTCATGGAGCAGAGTGGCGCGGTCGCACGACTTCAGCACCAAATCGTCGACGTAGGCCTCCATATTGCGACCTAGCTGCAATTCAAATGTTACACGGACAGCACGCTGGAAAGTAGAACAAGCGTTTTTCAACCCAAAAGGCATGCACACATAACAATAGGCCCCCTGGGGGGTAATGAAAGAAGTTTTTTCCTCATCGTCCTCTGCCATGCGGATCTGATGATATCCTGCATAAGCATCGAGAAAACACAAGAGGTCGCACCCCGCTGTGGAGTCGACTATCTGGTCTATGCGGGGCAGAGGGAATGGGTCTTTGGGGCAAGCCTTGTTGAGGTCGGTGTAATCTATGCACATGCGCAGCTTTCCGTTGGACTTGGGGACGACGACTGGGTTGGCCAGCCACTCCGGGTGGACAACCTCGCGGATGAAGCCGGCAGCGAGAAGCTTGTCGATCTCCTCGCGGATGAAGGCTTGGCGCTCCGAGGCCTGTCGTCGTACCTTCTGCCGCACTGGGCGCGAGCCCGCGCGGACGGCCAAGCAGTGCTCAATCACCCCCCCCAGGGACCCCGGGCATGTCTGACGGTTGCCAAGCGAAGACGTCGGAGTTTGCCCGAAGGAAGGCGATGAGCGCGCTTTCCTATTTGTCGTCCAGCGAACCGCCAATTTTGACGGTCTGGGACGGGTCATCGCCGAGGACGACCTCCTTGACCAGTCCGCGTCGGTGGCGACGATGCGCAGCTTGGGGGCACGGAGCAGCGAGGGCCCTACGTCGCCCGCCGTGTTGGGAGCCGCTGGGGCGATGTCGGCCGCGCGTTGCTCGGCGCACGAGAGGGCGGCCTTCATGTCCCTGAGGACTGTGATCGGGCCTGAGGGGCCCGGAAGCTTCATGGTTAGGTATGCATAGTGCGTAATCGCCATGAACTTCACCAACGAGGGGCACCCGAGGACCGCATTATACGGGAGGTTGCACTCGGCGACGTCGAAGACGATGCGCTCGGTGCGGAAGTTGCCACGGTCACCAAAGGTAACGGGCAACGAGACCTGGCCGAGAGGCCAAGTGAGGCCCTTCGTAATCCCAATGATGGGCAACGAGGGCGCAAGATTCGTCCCTGGGGTCTTGATCTTCTCAAAAATCCCGGGGGAGAGGATGTTGAGGGCGGCGCCCCCATCAACGAGGACGCAGCTGTTGGCAAAACGGGAATGGGAGTCCCACATTCTCCGTGGACGCGTGGGTCTTCGGCCACGTCAGCTCCTCTGGGGCCACATTCTGCACCGGCGACGGCCGGCTACAGCCTTCTTCCCGCCAAGTACCTAGGGCCTGAGCACTGCCCGGGCCTAGGTGCGCTTTCTCCGGGCGCCTCGCGACGGGCGCCCACATCCACCCCGGGTCCCGGGGGCATTCTCGAGAAGGGGCACTCCTCTGTGCCCGGTCCCGGGGCCACAGGCTCCATGCCCGGGCCCCGGGTCTCGTCCCCGGTCCTGGGAAGCTCTGTTCCCGGGCCCCGAGTCTCGCTGCCCAGTCCCGGGACCCACAGTCTCGGTGCCTCGTGCGCGCGGAGGGCTCGATAAGCTCTCCGCCCCGGGCACGAGGCCGGCTTGAGCGGATCAGCTCCCCAACTACCCGCATTAATGGCGAGGCGACGAGGCGCCTCCCGCCTGTCTCCCGGTCGGACACGCGTGCACCGTTATGATGACCTTCCGTGGGCCCCCTCCCAGTGCCGTCAAAGAACTTTCGGCTAAGAGGGCCTCGATTCTCCACACTCTGGCAGCGGAGGCACGCACTGTCACATCTCCATACTCCAGCCGCCCACAGCAACTCGGCAGCATGCCGACCAGACCTGTAGCAGACCTACTCCAGCCACCCGCAGCAGCTAAGCTAGGCGGCGACTAGATGTCCCTCCGACGCGGCGCGGCAGGCAGCCGCGTGCGTGCGACAAGACAAGTCGTAGCTAGCTCTCTCTGTGTACTGGGCACTGTGGACTCCCCTTAGCCTATAAAAGGAGGATCCATGCCTGCAAACAGGGGGAGAGAGGCTGAGAAGCTCTAGAAAAAAGCTCTAGCAGAAGGAGGCCCGATCTCTGGCTCTCTAGCTAGCTCTCTCCGCTGAGTTCACCTTGTAACAGCAACCCACATTCATCTCCACATAGCAAAATACACAGGAGTAGGGTATTACGCCTCCGCGCGGCCCGAGCCTGTCTACCTCCTCCTGTCTCCCTTGCGTGCCATTCTCTCCGCCGATCATCTCCCAGACGCCGCTGCCGTCCTGTGAACAAACTCCCCTAGCCGAACTCAAAAGGGGGTCTCCAGACTCCCCGCGGTTGGAGTTTCCTCCTCCGACAGCGGCCCACCTTGACGTTACATATTGTGGGGGAGACAGCCAAGGCGAGCTGCCCCTCCCCGGATACCCGGGCCGGATGGTCTGTGGGACCGAAGGTGATCGGAGTGTCCGACCACTTCAGCCTCCGGGACGCCGCTGGGCCCGGGGTCATGGCCAACAGCCCGCGGTTCATGGCCTTGAAGCCACGACGCGAGGAGTGAGCGTGCGCCCCGCCATCGAGGGTGGCGAGGACATTCTCAGGTTCTTGGAACTCGAGAGGCTGCCCCGAATCGGGAGCGGGCTTAGCTTGCTGCCGCTCCTGCTAGAACTTCTTGGTGTGCTCGGCCAAGTTCTGGACGGCGCAGCACTCCGTGAGGTCGTGACGATCCGTCTCGTGGACGAAGCACCACTTCCGGCCTGCAGCCGGTGGCGGTGGCGCGCGTGCGGCTTTCTGCCGCTTGCCGCCGTTGTCGTCTCCGCGGGCTATGTCGCGCCGGGGGCCACCTGTAACAGCCAAGATGAAGTTCTCGGCGGCCTCCTTGTCCTTCTGGCGCTTCCTCCTGTTCCGCCGTGATGTTGAACGTGAGGACTCGCCGTCCTCTCCGGGGCCCTGGTCAGGGGCCTCTGGGCGTGGCTTGTTCCACTCCCAGGCCTCCTCCTTGCGGGCGCAGAGGTCGGCGAGACTGAACAGCTCGGCCACGGTTTGGACGTCGCGGGTGCCCAACTTCTCGAGCATGCGCTGGTCGCGCACGCCCGAGCAAAACGCGTGGATAACCGTGTGGGGGGCGATATGAGGGATGGTGTTGCAGACCTGGCTGAAGTGCTGCAGAAAGTGCCTCAGCGACTCGTCCCTGCCCTGACGTAGGGCGTGGAGGTCCGCCTCGGTCCCAGGGTGTGGGAAAGTGCCCTGGAAGTTTGCCACGAACTGGTGGCAGAGATTCTCCCACGAGTAGATGGACCCCTCAGGGAGGTTCATCATCCAGGAGCGAGCCTGGGCCTTGAGGGCGACGGGGAAGTAGTTTGCCATCACCTTCTCATTGCCGCCGGCTACCTGGATGGCGGTGGTGTAGATCTGCAAGAACTCCGTGGGGTCGACGGAGCCATCGTATTTCTCTGGCAAGCTAGGCCGGAACTTGGCCGGCCAGCGCACCTGCCGGAGGCCTGGGGAGAGAGCCAGGCAACCCGAGCCGCCGTACTGAGCAGGCTCGGGTGATGGACGACGGTTTTCGGTCGGTGGGTTGGAGCTAGAGGCCTGGACCTCGGGACGCCTGGCAGCGTCCGCACGCCGCTCGTGCTGCCGCTCCAATGTGACCCGGGCGTCCTCATGGGTCCGCATCTGGTTTAGCCGGTTACGGAGGTCGCCAGCGCCATTCTTGGTCCCGGGCGTGGCGCGAGGCGCCGCGCCCTGGGACTGATTCTGGTTCGGGGCGGTGGGCCGGCTCACGCTAGAGGTCGCGCGGTCGGCGCTCCCAGCCCCTGCACGGCTGTCGGCGGCGACCCGGCGATGGGCCGCACCTACTAGGTTAGCAACCTCGTTGAGCCACCGCCGCTTCCGGCCTCCGTCCCCTGTAAATGCCGGGGGGTGGTGCAGGAGGGCTTCTACCGCCAAGAGGGCTCCCTGCGGCATCGCTGACTGAAAGCTGAGGCCACGGCGCACCGTGGAGCGGCGCCTCCGTTCGCGCCTCATGGATGAGGCCGCGGCAGACCCGGCGGGGCACTTGCCGGCCCCCTCCGCAAGGGAAGGGGCCGAGGCCACACAACCAAGCCGCTGGGGGGCGAGCTCGGCCCGCCGGGCACGCGCCGCGTGCCCCCAGGAAGATGAGGAGGGGGAACATGGCGGGCTCGCCACAGGGCTAACGTTGCCTAGCGGGGTGAAGCTGCCGGACTCCTCATCGGAGTCCCGCAGACGTCCTGCCATGTAGTGTGTCGGTGTTGGAGACGCCGGCGTGCCACCTGGAAGAGAAACTCCCCCTACCTGGCGCGCCAGCTATCGGAGGATGGAACTCCAACCGCGGGGAGTCTGGGGACCCCCCTTTGAGGTTCGGCCAGGGGAGTTGTCCTGGGAAGGCTGCGGCGTCCGGTGGATATGTGCTCGGGCCCGGGGACCCGAGCTGAGAGATGGCACGCAAGGAAGACAGGAGGCGTAGACAGGTTCGGGCCGCGCGGAGGCGTAATACCCTACTCCTGTGTGTGTTTGCTATGTGGGAGAATGTGGTTTGCTGTTACAAGATAAACTCAGGGTGCTCAGGAGCTAGCCGCCCTCCGGGAAGAAGAGAGACCGAGAGCGAGAGAGAGCTAGAGAGAACCAGAGAGAACGAGCCAGAACGAGCCCCACCAGATCGAGAGTCCTCAGACCCCCCTTCCCTGTAGGCATGGATCCTCCTTTTATTGATCAAGGGGAGTCCACAGTGCCCAGTACACAGAGAAAGCTAGCTACGTTTTGTCTTGTCGCACGCACGCGGCCGCCTGCCACGCCGCGCCGGAGGGACGTCTAGTCGCCGCCTGGCTCGGCTACTACGGGCGGCTGGAGTTGGTTTGCTGCAGGCGGCTGGAGTATAGAGATGTGACAGCGCGCGCCTCCGCTGCCAGAGTGTGGAGAATCGAGGCCCCCTCAGCCGAAAGTTCTCTGACGGCACTGGGAGGGGGCCCACGGAAGGCCATCATGACAGTGCACGCATGTCCGACCGGGAGACAGGCGGGGGGCGCCCCGTCGCCTCGCCATTAATGCGGGTAGTTTGAGAGTTGGTCCGCTCGAGTCAACCTTGTGCCCAGGGCAGAGAGCTCATCGAGCCCTCCGCACACACAAGGTGCCGAGCTCCTTGGGGACGGAAAATGTGAGTCCCGGGCCCGGGGAGCGGCGCCCGTGGCTAGGGATGTCTCTGTAACGTGCCCTGGGACCGAGCCTGTGAGTCCCGGGACGGGGTGCGAGACCAGGGGCCCGGGAAAGTCCCGGTGCGCCCCAAGGCCGAGCCTGACATCCCCGGGCCCGGGGATGTCCTTGGGCCCCCGGTAGTTGACCGGATGAAGGCTGTAGCCGGCCATCGCCGGTGCAGAATGTGGCCCCGGAGGAGCTGACGTGGCCGAAGACCCACGCGTCCCCGGGGTATGTGGGACCCCCAGTCCCGTTTCGCCGACAACATAGATTAGGTTACTATCATAGTATAACTCACATGGGTCTCATACCCATTTCCTTCGATGCATTATCTATTATATTCCGTGATAGTCCCTTAGTAAAGGAATTTACTAGGTTTTTAGATGTTTGAATATAATCCAATATTATAACTCCAGAGTTTCTTAATTTTTTGACAGATTTCAATCGTCTCTTCATATATCTAGACGATTTCATGTTATTCTTAGAACTGTTCACTTTAGTAATGATAGTTTGATTATCATAGTTCATAAGGATGGCTAACACAAGCTTCTCAACCACAGGTAGATCCATTAATAGGTCATGCAGTCATTCTGCCTCAACAGTAGTAGTGTCTAGTGCCGTAAGCTTAGTTTCATAGTTGATATAGTCAAGATAGTCTATTTGTAAGACCTTCATAAAATAGCAGCATCACCTAGTGTGAAAACATATCCACTAGTGGCTTTGATCTCATCAACATCAGAGATCTAGTTGGAATCATTATAGCCTTCTAGTACCGGCGGGTATCTAGTATAATGAAGTCCAAGGTTTATAGTACTCTTTAGATAGCATATAACTCGCTCAAGCGTACACCGATGATCATCTCCTGGGTTAGAAGTAAATCGGCTCAATTTGCTCATAGCAAAGGAGATATCAGGCCTAGTTGTGCAAGCTAAGTACATAAGTGAGTCAATTATCTGAAAGTATTCCAATTGATTTTTAGCTATTCTCTTGTTCTTGCGAAGCAACAAGCTAGGATCATAAGGTGTTGGAAAAGACTTGCTATCAATGTAACCAAAACGGTTAAAGACATTTTTCACATAATGGGACTGCATGAGTGTAATCACATTCTCACCTCTTATTAACTTGATATTCAAGATAACATTAGTTACTCCCAAATCCTTCATATCGAAATTCTGAGATAGAAATAATTTGACCTCGTTTGTCATATTAATATTTGTTCCAAAAATCAGAATGTCATTAACATATAAGCACAGAATAACTCCCTCACCCCTACCATAGCAATAGTATACACATTTATTTGCCTCATTGACCGCAAAGACTGCAGATGTTAGTGTTCTATCAAATTTCTCATGCCATTGCTTAGGAGCTTGTTTCAGACCATATAAAGATTTTAGCAACTTTAGCACCTTACCTTCTTGACCTTTTACTATAAAACCATCATGCTGTTCCATGTAAATTTACCCATCTAGCTCTCCATTAAGAAAAACTATCTTAATATCCATCTGATAAACAAGAAAACCATGTGAGGCAGCCAAAGAGAGTAGTACTCGAATTGTGGTCAGTCTAGCAATAGGTGAGTAAGTATCAAAAAAAAATCTTCGTCTTCTTTCTGAGTATAGCCTTTGACTACAAGCCGAGTCTTATACTTTTCAATAGTACCATCAGGTCTAAACTTCTTCTTGAACACCCATTTACAACCCAGAGGTTTGCACCCATAAAGTCGCTCTGTTACCTCCCACGTCCCGTTAGCGGTAATGGAATCCATTTCATTACGGGCAGCCTCCTTTTAGTAGTCTGCATCAGGAGATGCATAAGCTTCTAAAATAGATTTAGGAGTGTCATCTACGAGGTACACAGTGAAATCATCACCAAAGAACTTAGCTATCCTTTGTTTCTTGCTCCTCCTAGGAGCTTCACTATCATCCTCCTCAGTGATAGATTTATATAGGTGTTTAGATTGTTCAGGTGGTGTGATTGAGCTGAAAATTATTTCAGAAGGTTGAGTACAAGTATTATGTGTATTCTTTATTATAAAAATACTCTCAAAGAATATAGCATCACGAGACTCCATAATTGTACCAACATGCATGTCAGGTACCTCAAATTTAACTATTAAAAATCTATAGGTAATGCTATGGTGAGCATATCCTAGAAAGACAATCCGCAGTCTTAGGCCTAAGCTTGCGCTTCTTCGTTATTGGTACATTCACTTTCGCCGAGCATCACTATGTGTGCAAGTAAGAGAGTGATTGTTTTTTCCCAATCCATATCTCGTATAGAGTTTTGTCCTTATTTCTGTTAGGAACTCTATTTAATACATGATTTAAGGTTAGCAAGGCCTCCCCCCTACCATGCCATGGGTAATCCCACAGTATCTAATATGGTATTTACCAAGTCAGTGAGCGTGCGAATTTTCCTTTCGGTAATCCAATTAGACTCAGGAAAATAGGGAGGTGTGGGCACCCGATTATTCTGCACTATAAGAGGTAATTGGTACGACAACGCAAAATATCTAGTTGGATGGGGTCTCGAATAAAAACCAAATAGAACTGTAACCATCCAACCTCATCGCAGCCTTGTCACACAAATCACCAATTATAATGCAAAACAACCGAACGCCAGACTAAGAACACAAGAGATATTTGGAAGAATAGTTGCACCAGTCCACACGGCGAGATATGCCCGTCAAACCACACGAAGGCAGCGACCAAACACGATACATATCTCTAAGGACATGGTCTACGGTTGAACTATTCTCCATGCATCTCAACTGTTCTAAGTCTATACTCATGCAGACTAGCCCCAGGAAAATTGCTAGTCCACACTTTCATCTCTAGCAATGGTATGCAATAAGTGGTTGTACAAGTAAGTAAACTAAATTTTCTACATCAGAGTTACATAGGCCAAAAGGCCAAATAATATGATTCAGCGGAAGCTTGTCTACCCATACCACAGGCAATCCGACTAGGGGTACACCCCTTAAAGAATCAATCCTGAAGGAGCAACGGAATCCCGTAGCACTCAACCTACAACAAGGTAATAAACGAAAATACAAGCAAGAGTCAGTACATTACCGAAATAATGTACTGGCAATGTCAATCCTATAATACATGCAAGTTCTAAATCAAGGAAAGGCTATTTGAGGGTTCAGTTTTGCATAAAGCTAATTTCAGTTCACAATCATTTTGCAACGGTAATTTAGAAAGCATTTAAACAAATATAATAAGTAGTGAAGTGATCAACATAATATCAACATAATGATTTTCCTGCTTGTGCCCTCCTCGGCAACAAGACACCATAAGCTTTGTAATAAGCATAATAGTTCTCATAAATCACCAATCCTCATCCCAATTTCATAAAGCATTTTAGAAACATAAATCTATACTCAATGAGCACAACCATGCCGCTCATGACCGTGAGCACGGCTAACCGATTAGTTTTGACTCTGCAGAGTTTGTACATCGTTACCCACATGATGTGATAGAAGCCCAACGGCTACACTCTAGTTTATCCGGTACCCGTCGGTACCACCACACTCTTCACGTTGAATGCGGTCTAGAGGTCACAACACAGCTTTTACATTACCTAATATTTAGCCTTGCACCAGCACGAGGTGTGTTACTCCACACCGGGGCGCTACCCCAATGCCGTGGGTGGCGGGCCCACGCCTTAAACCCAGCGCCGTGGCGGCAGCCTTTCTGACTCCCCACGAGGCACACAACGTTATATTGGACACGCTTAGACGCCTATGCCATGAGGTGATCACAGTCCCTCATGGTTCACATAGGTAGCTCCTCTGAACAGCCCTACAGTACATTCGTAGGCACTGCCCTTACTACTCAGCCTACCAAAATGCAAGGCTAAATATTAAGTAACTTAATCTACTATGGCTATCCCATAACTAGCACATGTGGTTGTACTGTTTAACATGAGAATATGGCACTGAGTTCAGTCCTTAACTGACCCGGGCGAACACTCCCCCTATCGGTGTGCAACTACTCCATATGCACACCACTTGCCGCCCAAGTCTAAATTCAGGTTTTTCACCATTTTAGTTCACAAATAACCAGAGGCTTCACCTCTGTCCAGAAGTCATAAAATTCCCATTTTCAAATGTATATAGTGATCACTGTAATATTTAGCACGTTACTAAGCATGGCTAAGCATAAGCAAGTGTATTGACTTGATACAGACCCCCATGAGTACAAACCAAGTACTTTAATCAAGCCTAAGGTTACAAACAGCAAGGAACACAATATTCTAAGGTGGATCATGCAACTAATAGGTTATAACTACCATTTACCACAATTCAAATACCGTTATTCACAAATACGCATGCAGTTTTGCAAACAACATATTTCATTCCCCAAAACATAGGATTCAATTTGTTCAAGGAGGAGGGGAGAAAACTTGCCTTACTCTTGAGTACTTGGACTCCAACTATTTCACTCCTTCACCGATATCGAATTCGTTCTCTAGAGAGAAAATAACGTACGATCGAATAAATAGCAAATAATGCAGAAAATATGAAATGCTCTAATATGCATGATATTTATGCCTTAGGTTGCTACTGGTCTAAAGTGAATTTAGGTGAAGGAATCTCTATTTTATCACGTTCTGTTTGAGAGTTATGAATTTTACGAGTTCTATACGAAAATACGTCCGAATACGATTTAAGGTCAAAGTTGAAGTTATTCTGATGTGTGAGATTTATACAGTGGCTAGGTACTGGTTTTATATACTCTCTGGTGAACTTATTTTTATCTTTGCACTTACCATTTGTGAGATATGATTTTCACGATTTTTATGTGTCCTTTTGGAAAAATAAAATGTACTGATTATGTGTGGCCTAATTCTGTGCAATCTGAGTTCATAAATGGAAAGTATACATTTTTTTTGAGAATTACAAAATTGGTTTGACATTTTTCTGAGTTATAATGAATTTCTTATGAATTTTCTAGTTAAAAGTCCCATTTTCATCCTTTATTTACTATTATAATTTTTTTGGCAGATTTTCTGTACAGAATGTGCTACTGTTTAATTTACCAGATTGTAGAGAATAAAATTACCAAACCAACAAAACTAGTTTCACTCAATTTGGAGTTAGGATGGATTTTCTATAAATGTTCAAAGTTAACTAAATTTTCAATGTAACAGAAAAGCATTTATTCATTGCTTTTGTTTTTCTAGGATTTTAAATCAATGGGGTCCATATGTAAATGAGACAGAGCAGAGCAGGCGTGCACTGAAGCATGGAGCGGACCGTCCAATTGCAGTTCGGACCGTCCGGCGAGTGGAACACAGGGGCACAGCCACAATAGAACGGACCGTCCGATTGCAGTTCGGACCGTCCAGCCAGGCAAAACAGAGGAGGCGCAGTTAGTGAGCTTTTCTGTGGCAGCGACGGCGAACGGTGACTCGGCTCGGGTAGTGACCAAAAGAGAAAAGGTGGGGAAGACTGTGGCGAAGCTGTGGGTGGTCTTCTTGCCATCTCGGGTGATCGGAATCTCGCCGGCGGCGAACTCCAGCGGCGGCTATTTTCGGGCTGACGATGCCGGCTTTGGTTTGGGCTCGATTTGGCCGTGCACATGCATGTATGAGCTATTACTAGGTGTAAGGGTTCTCACCGTGGCGTCTGGCGAGGCCGGCGAAGTCAGTGTAGTAGCAGCAACGTCGAAGACAGGCCGGCGGCGGCGGAACGCAGTGGATCTTCGTCGATAGCATCCTCCGGTCAACGAGCTGCCAGGAAAAAGGGTGCACGACGTCCTGTGAGTCCTAAGGTAGCTACTCGTGCGATGAATCGATCTAACTCTCACCGGGGAGTGAGGAATCGACGGCGGCGGCGACTTGACTGGGGAAGAAGAAGATGGCCTCGATCTCAAGCTTCACTGCATCATCTCCCGATTCCTTCTGCCGGTTGTCTTCTGGGAGTAAGGCGATGACACTGGCGAGCTGGCTCGGTCAGAAACCTCCTGTGCCGGCCGGAACGGCGAAGCGACGCCGGCGGCGGCCCTGCGGATCAGAGGACAAGGACGGCGGCGCCACAGCGACTTCGGCCGGCGGTTCCTAGGGCAGATAAAGTGCGAAAATGGAACCATTAGAAGGTGTAGATCACGTTCCCGGGGCTTAGAAAGGACGGAGCTCACCGGCGTTGGCTTGGGACCGATCGAACACCTCCGTCAGAGGAGCAGATAGACTTGCCGGCGGTGATCCTTGGAGGAATTCTTGGTTTTCTCGGTGGGAACGTGGAGAGGGAAGGAAGGAGACTCTGTTGATGCGTTCGGAGGTGAAAATGTCGATGCTCTCATGGAATGGAGCTGGGCTGGCTGAATCAGTAGGCAGAGAGAGTGAGAGGGAAGAAGGAGAGGAGGACACGTCTGCCATGCAACAGCTGAGTTGTATCTATCTCTACAGTACCCTTGGTGGGTCCAACATGTAAGATAGCACTTTTCTACATATTTGGCTAGATTTTCTCTATGACTTTGTGGGGTCCAAGTAGTGATGTTCTAGGAAGATGAGAGAGGTGTGGGTGAATTTCTTGGTGAAGCACACTGTCCCAGAGATGCTAAGACTTACAGGTGGGCCAGGGTAGCTGTGGGTCCCACTTGGAAGTCAAAGATGAGAGGAGAGCTCTCTAGAAGCCAAGTATTGAAGGTTGTGCCAACAGCTGTCTTGCACTGATGATTTTGCCGAGTTACAGAGTGTGTCTGGGGTTGGGAAAATTCACATATGCAGGTAGATATCTGTTCTATTGATCTGCCAAATTTCAATGCTAGAGATCTTATATTTTTAATGTAGCAAAATTATGGAATAGGCTTAGTAACACAGTTTTCTGTAGTGCACTAGTTTGAGTCAGTGAGCTTGGGCTTATTATTTTATGTGCAAACTTTGTGAAGATTGTACTGAAATTTTTTACTGTAATTATTTCACAATCTAGTCCAGGTTCTGGTAAATTTTGGTGAGAAGGTGATTGATGGGTTAATTCTGGCAAAAGTGTCAAGTAGGCTATCTGCAGGTGCAAGCTTTTCTGTATTGCTGAATTAAGAGTATTTATTTGAGACACTTATTGAATTCATAAAATTTGGTAAAAATTACTGGAGATAGAGAAGAATGTGATTAACTTGCTGACCAAATTTTGTTGCTAGAAGTGATCTGGTTTATTTTTGGTGGATTCGCAAAGTAGGGTTGTTGATCCAGTTTTTCTGCAGTTTCCTTTATTTCTCCAGTGCCTTGATTTTATCATTCTATGTGTTTTATTTGGGAGATAAATTAAACCAAAATTACTGGTGGTAGGGTTCTTGTTGGCACACACTTTGGAAAGAGAGCTCTGTCCAATTATTCTTCATTTTCATTTGGTGAATTTTAGAAGTATACCTATTCATCTTTAGCTAGCTTCCTAGTCTAGCTGATTTGAGAGATTTTATTGAAGTACCAATTGAAGTGATAAGGTTATAGAAAATTTACAGTGGATTAATTTTGTGGGATAGTGGTTACAGGAATTTTTCTATGATTTTACGTTAGACCTATTCTCCTTAGAAATTATTTAGGCTATACAAATATATATGCATCCTATTATGAAAGTACAATATAAGATCCAAAAACAATCCAGAAAAAGGTATGCACAAGAAATGGTAATTGCTTTATTTATCTCCATATTTTTATATCAAACTTTTATCTATACATAGTTAGTCATATTACGTTTTCTATTTCTTGTGAATTAACTCCTAAAATCTTTATGCACTCCTAAGGTATTTTATCTTAGTCGAAACCTCTTATCGTTGCTCCCTAGTTTGGAAACTATAGGATTTTACTCTTGAGGTCTTTTTGTTAATTTGTTTTGGTTAGAATTTCGAAAGTCAAAATTCTGGTATGTTACAGGAGGCGTCCTTTCATGTATAATTTCATATTCCTTACAAAATAAGTCAAATTCGTTTAAGAAGAATTCTCCACCATGATCTGATCTAAATATTTTTATCTTTCTATCAAGTTAGTTTTCAACATCTGCCTTATAAATTTTAAAATAGTCTAGAGCCTTATTTTTTATTTTCAACAAATACACATAGTAAAATCTAGTAGCATCATCAATCAAAATCATGAAATATCGTTTTCCACCCTTTGTCGACACCCCATTCATTTCACAAAGATTTGAATATAGGAGTTCTAGTGGTGCCAAGTTTCTCTCCTCGGCAGCCTTGTGAGGCTTACGAGGTTGCTTTGATTGCACACAACTATGGCACTTAGAACCTTTGATAATAGAAAAACGTGAAATTAAATTCATACTAGAAAGCTGAGACATCAAACCAAAATTAACATGACATAAATGTGAGTGCCAAACATTGGCCTCATCATCCACAATGTCACAAATATGGTTTACAGACTTATTGCTGAAATCAGAAAGGGAAAAACGGAACAAGCCTCCGAACTCATAGCCTTTACTAATAAAATATCCATGTTTAGACACGACTACTTTATTAGACTCAAACACTAACTTAAACCCATCTCTATACAAACAGGCACCACTAACAAGATTCTTGTTGATAGTAGAGACATGCTGCAGTTCCTCAGCTACATAATTTTTCCCGAAGTAAACTTCAGATCTACCGTGCCAACACCATGAACAGTAGCATATGATCCATTCCCCCATTTGGACGGAGGAATCTCGAGTGACCTGATAAGAAGAAAACAATGAGATGTCAGCACAAACATGTACATTGGCTCCCGTATCAACCCACCAATTAGTAGACTGAGTAACTAAAAGAACAGTAGGTAAATTACCATACCCGGTCCCATATCTAGTGTTGCCAATGGTGACGTTGACAGATTTAGAAGTCTGTACTACAGCTGCCTTCATTCCCTTGCATTGTGAACACTTCTTGGCCAAGTGACCAGGCAAGCCACACACATAGCAAGTTCTTTCCTCCTGATTGTTGTTATTCTTCTTCTTCTTCTTGAAGTTGGTGTTTCGATGGTCTTTGATAAATTTCTCTTTATTCTTGTTCGATGGCTTCTGCACCACATTGGCGCTAGACTATCCACCATCACCTTTAGACGCAGCGTCCTTTTCCCGAGTTTTCTCCTCAACATCAAGAAAAGCAATGAGACCTTCAACGGAGTACTCCTGTCTCTTGTGTTTGAATGCAATACCGAAACTCCTCTATGAAGGAGATAGTTTCGTAATAATGCACGCAGCCACAAACTTGTCGGGTAAGGTGCACTTCAAGAGTTCGAGTTCCTTAGTGATAGTCTGTATATCGTGAGTCTGATCAACCATAGAATGATTGTCAACCATTTTATAATCGTGGAACTGCTCCATGACATACAAATCATTTCTAGCATTAGTAGCATCAAATTTGATATTCAGTGCATCCCACAACTCCTTAGTGTCTATTATGTGCATATACACCTTGACTAGACGATCACCAAGAACGCTAAAAATACATCATATAAAGATAGTAGTGGCTTCCTCAAATTCCTTTTATTGTTCAGCAGTAAGAACTCCTTTAGGTTTGCCAATACTAACCCAGAATATTTTCATAGCCGTGAGCCACAGAGTGACCGTAATCTATCATCTCTTAAAGTGCACGCCGGTGAATTTATCTGACCTCAGTGCATCGGCAAATCTAGCCATAGTAAAATCGTAGTGCCTATAATAAGATTTTTGGATTGTTGGAAAAATAAACACATGTAGATTTAATTTATTCTATAAATAAATCATGACATCAACCACATAAGCTAGCAGAATCATCTCATACAATCTAGACATATATGCAATGAAAAAATACATGAATAGATTGAATACGTAAAACATGAAGAATACGTACCGAGGTACAGGATGGTAACGACGATGCGCAGCGCCCGAACGTAGAGAAAAACGAGCCGTGGCGGACAAACCTCCCAAAAATCTTATTCGCTCTCTCCCAGTGTAGGACTACATGAGGACGACAGTTCCGGAGACCTGTTCTCCCGATCACTGGTGCACGCTGACGAGCAAGACGGAGTAGACGACGTAAACGAGCCGTAGCAGTGCCGATGAGCGAGACCGAGTAGACGACGTACGAGCGGCACGAGGACAGCGCAGTACAGAGGAGAGGCAAAACCCTAGATTGTTTTCACGTGTGTTGCGTGCAAGCATGAGGAGCTAATTTTGGTGGACCATTCACGCGTATGTCACGTGCACGCATCCTCGAGCCTGGCTAGGCGAGCGCGCGCGTGTTTCTCTAGTTCTTTCCACCTTTTAAAAGGGTTTTTCTCTCCTAGAATAAGTAAGGTGGTACTAAAGTTCATATGCATGTCTCCCATGAGGTGGGTTTTTGAGATTTTTGTAGGAATTATTCTCCAATTAGACTCTAGGTCCACTAACAATTCCAACAGCTACAAACAGATTCGAACAGGGCCTAAGCTTCCAAAGCAAACCAATAACACAGTATGTTGGGCTTTTAACTTGGTTTCCTTTAATACATGAAAACATATCTGTCCGTATCTAGCAGTCATAGCGGACTACACAACCCTATAAATGGGTGATAGACAAGCAGCGAGCACCAATATGGAGCTAAGAAAATCGTGAGGCGTGCATGGGTTTACAGGCTGCACACCTGTTCGTCAATTGGAAGCGATTCACTCAACGAATAGTAAAACATTGCAAAGATGACCTTATATTTTTTTACTCTGGAGATTTCTAAATTACTACGTTAATTGAAAAAAGAAGATATGGTTAAATCATTTAATTATAGTTGATCTAAATTATAATGGTTGGGACTTATCAAAAGAAATACAGATTTAACGTTAGAAGAAGTTTAGCGAGGAATAAAACAAGAATTTTGAATTTTGACGCTGTATAGCATACACAATCCTTTTATATATAAAAATGAAAGCCAATGGAGGTCTCGATTAAAAAAAAGATGCATGCAAAGCCGATGGAAAACCAGTCCATCACTCTTGCGGCTTTGGAGCATGTCTCCACAAAGGTGCATGAAACATGTTTCAATAAAATCAAGTATTTACAAATATATTATTTGTTTTGTATTTTTTTAATGTTTTACTTGTTAGGACTCGATGTTTTATGTAGTTGTTGACAGTGTTGCAATCTATATTTTTTTAGATGTTGCATCTATTTGAAATAATTTTTTAAGTGAATTAAAAGATTTGACAAAGTAATGAAACAATTTTCTATAAGTGGTGAAACAACACTTTTTTGGGACATATATATTTTTTCATCAAAATATAATTACGTGTGGTCTTGTTATAAAGATTTAATTGTAACAATTATAATACTATAATCGGATCGTAGATTGAATAAATAGTTTTAATTTTTTTTAAGTTTGTTACGTGAGAAGAATAGAGAGGGAAAGAAGAGAGAGAATGGCAGTCGTTATATGCATGTGAGCGCAGATGGCAAAAGGGGAGGAGAGCACGAGAGAAGTGAGACTGCATGCAGCAGACAGGAGAAGAGAGGCTAGTTTGCGGCGCGTCCGATATTTTGTGTTTTTTGGACGTCCAATATCTTGATACCTTATTAATAAATATCGCGTATTTATATTATTTATTTAGATTAGATCTTTTACGGGCCTATGGTTCGGCAAAAGATGATGTTTTCCATGTCAGTGCCAGCTTTATAACGATACCTTCCACATATGGATCAAGTTTCTTGCTCTCTCTGTCTTAACCCTCGTAGGAAGTATACATTTTGACCATAAACATGTATTCTTATATTTAGCTATTACTCTATACAACTAGTACGTCCTTTTTGTTGCAAACATTACGCTATATATACTGATCGTACCAATCGCAAAATATACTTTAATTAAATTAAGTGGTACGTACCCTTCAGAAGAATGAGGACGAAATAAACATCAATAATATATCCTAG
Organism: Oryza meyeriana var. granulata; assembly: GCA_003991445.1. NCBI lineage: Eukaryota > Viridiplantae > Streptophyta > Magnoliopsida > Poales > Poaceae > Oryza > Oryza meyeriana. Next base: position 66,643 of record RYFJ01001176.1, on the reverse strand, counting down.
AAAAACTGTACTTACATGCCTCAAGCCTTGCGGAGTTGCCCGCGTGGCCCTCATGCTAACTAAACAAATCCATTTCTCGGCAACTGGAGCATCTTCTTGCTCCTGGAGATGACCAACTCAATATCGATCCCAATAATCCAATCAAATATCAATATACTACGATATCCTCGTGAAAGTATTAGGATGTGTTTGGTTTGAGAACGAAGTGAGATGGGTTAGATCTATTTCTGTTTTTTGGATAGGTTGGTCCCAGTTTCTATTTGGTTGGAGGGATGGAATGAGCTCTGTTTTTTGTTTGGTTGGAGGGATAGAAGAAGACGGAATGATCCTACTACCTGTTTGGATAGAAGGATGATGCTGGGATGGCTAGATATAGATACCTCCTCACATTTGGGTGGTGAGGTTACCTCTCATAGAGTTCAACTTCACGGATGGTCCTCACTCTACACGGACGGTCCGGACTATACAAATTGTCATTTCATATTATATAGTCCGGACCATCCTCATCCTTTTCGGACGGTCTGCACTGTACAAATTGTTGTTTTGCATTATATAGTCCGGACCATCCTCACCCTGTTCGGACGGTCCGGACAGGCATATCTGTGACGGCCATATCTCCCTGCGCCATCGGGTCCATCACCCGCCGCTCCGTGCGCCGTCACCGGTCGCCGCTCCGTCGCCCGTCGTCGCTCTCTGCGCTGTCGGCTCCATCGCCCGCAGCTCCCTGCGCCGTCGCCGGTCGCCGCTCTGTCGCCGGTTGCTGCTCCCTGCGCCGTCGACTCCGTCGCCCGCCGCTCCCTGTGCCGTCGCTGGTTGCCGCTCCGTCGCCCGTCGCCGCTCCCTGTGCCGTTGGCTCCGCCCGTCGTCGCTCTCTCGCATCGACACGTCTGCGAGTGGGTCGGCGCGGTCCGGCCGTTTTGGCCGGACCAACTCAACCCGAATATTAGGGGCATATTTCTCTTCAGGGATCAACCCAATCCACCTAACCTCAAACCAAACACCCTGAAAATGGGTTGGCTCTGTCCTAACCCATCCCATCCCTAGAACCAACACACTCTTAAGGAGCTCGGAATAGTGAGTTCCCAATCAGGGAAGCCATGGTTGATGGCCACGGCGCAACGCACCGAGAGATCGCAGGGCTATCTGCAATTCTGCATCGCGCAGCTCACTATAAATACCTTTCCGTCTGAATATGTTTCATGCGATTGCGAGGTGTGTGACTCTGCAGCCACTGTCTAATTCCAGTTTCGAGATGGGGCTCGGAATCGGAGTTGGAAGGCATATTGTTTCTGTTCTTGTTTTCGTTGCACTACTCTGCAACATTGTTCATGCATCGTTCAACAGGTACAGCTTCCCCAAGGATTTCATCTTCGGCACCGGCTCTGCAGCGTATCAGGTGATCATTTATATATATACACACTCTGCAGTCCACACACACAGATAAAATTTGTCCAAACTCTGCATGTGCAGGACAAGTTGAATTAAGCACAATGCACTTATGCACATGGTTCTTACTAATTAGCTCCTGAACAAATTCAGTAATGTATCTTTGCATTGCTCACTTACAGTATGAGGGAGCCGCTAAGGAAGGCGGCAGGGGTCCTAGCGTGTGGGACACTTTCTCGCACATCCCAGGTTATTATCAACCTCTCTCTAGATAGCTGGAATGGAAAGTTTATAATAAGTGATTAATGGAAATTATTTCATGCCTGCAGGTAAAATTTTAAATGGAGATACCGGCGATGTAGCAGATGACTTCTATCATCGCTACAAGGTACCTGTAGATTCTAGTTTTTCTTTGAGGAAAGCATGCAGGAGCTCTTGCTCTTGCAATGCATTCAAGAAAACACGTTGTTTGGCATTAACGCGGTCTTTGGAATGCAATTTTAATGACTAATTTTTATTGTAGTACAGTACATTATAAAACCTGACAAAATTATTTTACTATGAAAATTTATCCATATGATTTTCATGTGTCAGTCCAATTATTCAGAAAGATATTAACTCAAGGTTTTTTAATGTTTGACTTGTTGTATGCCAAAAATGGCATGTTTTCATGACTGGATGGACCAATAAAAAGTTTATCTTGGACAGGAATCTTCTTGAACTGATACATATTATTTTGTTGAACCTTGAAATGCAGGAGGATGTAAACCTTCTAAAAGACATGAACATGGACGCCTTCCGGTTCTCCATTTCATGGAGCAGGATCCTGCCAAGTGAGTGAAGCTAATTCTATTTGACAATGGACATTATGCTTCCCAGATCGTATCAGCACATTCAGTTACTTTTCAGTTTTTTAACAGAGAACTTTTCCTTTGTAAATGCTTGTTGAATGCAGATGGGACATTGAGTGGAGGGGTGAACAAGGAAGGAGTAGCTTTCTATAACAACCTGATCAATGAGATCATAGCCAAAGGTGAGTGATATTTTTCAGTTAAGTCCTTTACGTTTATGTGCTACTGTTACTACAAAATTATCAAGATTTTTTTAATGTATTTTTCAATTAGTGAATTTGAAAAAATACATATATATTTATAACAGGGATGAAGCCATTTGTCACAATCTTCCACTGGGACACACCACAGGCCCTTGAGAGCAAATATGGAGGATTCCTGAGTGAAAACATCATGTAAGTTGACTGATGACAGCAGGTTCACAAAACACACACAAAAAAGGGCCGATACCCAGACCTGAAGACATACCAAAACTCGATCTGTTCGTAGAATAGGCACCATAAAATCCATAAACCACTTTAAGCCAGTCTAAATTATTTTTCTGAACAAGAACAAGCCAACAGAATCCACTCAAATGCTGAAGCTAACGATGAAATTAGAGTAAGTGATTCCCTTATGTTTCCCCAAAAAAAGATTCAGTTAGAACAAGTCAAAATATGTCATCTAAATCAAACTAAATTGTTCATTGATTCTTCAAATTTGGCTATAATTTGTTAAGTACTCTACTCACACTAGAGACTTGGATTTCAATATTCAGCAAGGACTACGTGGACTTCGCCGACGTCTGCTTCCGGGAGTTCGGCGACCGCGTCAAGTTCTGGGCGACCTTCAACGAGCCATGGAGCTACTGCTCCCAGGGCTACGGCACCGGCATCCTCGCCCCTGGCCGGTGCTCCCCCTACGTCTCCGCCTCCTGCGCCGGCGGCGACTCCAGCCGCGAGCCCTACCTCGCGGCGCACCACGTCATCCTCGCCCACGCCGCGGCCGTCCGCCTGTACCGCGCCAGGTACCAGCCGGCGCAGCGGGGGCAGATCGGCATCACGGCGGTGTCGCACTGGTTCGTCCCCTACAGCGACGACGACGCCGCCGACCGCGGCGCCGTGCAGCGGAGCCTCGACTTCATGTACGGGTGGTTCCTGGACCCGATCGTGCACGGCGACTACCCGGGCACCATGAGGGGGTGGCTCGGCGCCCGGCTGCCGTCGTTCACGGTGGAGCAAGCGGCGGCGGTGAGGGGCTCCTACGACTTCATCGGCGTCAACTACTACACCACCTACTACGCCAAGAGCGTGCCGCCGCCCAACGCGCTCAGGCTGTCGTACGACGCCGACATCCGCGCCAACACCACCGGCTTCCGCAACGGCAAGCCCATCGGCCCACAGGTACGTAGGCTAGCTAGCTTAAGCTCAACCACACAAACACATCGATCGTGTTCTTCCTTTCCTCACTGATTTATGCCATCATTTTGGCAGGAGTTCACGCCGATCTTATTCAACTATCCTCCAGGTCTCCGCGAGCTCCTCCTCTACACCAAGAGGAGGTACAACAACCCGATCATCTACGTCACAGAGAACGGTAATTAAATCACTAATCTTAGCAGAACTTTTTTCTACACAGTATATGCGCTCATGATATATATGCAGGAATTGCTGAGGGGAACAACAAGAGCTTGCCGATCGCTGAGGCGCTCAAGGATGGGCACAGGATCTCATTCCACTCGAAGCACCTGCAGTTCGTCAACCACGCCATTAGAAACGGCGTGAACGTGAAGGGCTACTTCACGTGGACGTTCATGGACTGCTTCGAGTGGAGCGACGGCTACCTCGACCGCTTCGGCCTCATCTACGTCGACCACGAGAATAATCTCAAGCGCTACCGCAAGCAGTCCAGCCACTGGATCGCCAACTTCCTCAAGAGGCGTCATTACTGAGTTGATCTGAGCTAGTAGCTGATGATTCTAGCTGCTAGTAGGCTCTCTGTAATTCCAGTTTCCAAGTGATTGTTGGGTGTATATATATATATATATATATATATATATATATATATATATATATATATATATATATATATATACACACACACGCTCGTTGCCATTGTCGAGTGAGGGGAAGGAGTAAAACTCGTTGTTGTTGAGCTATTTAAGTTACCAGTTCGATTCAATTTCAGTTGTTGTTCGTCGATCTGGAGGAAAATAAAATTCTCATCTTTTTTTAATTTTCATTGTCTCGTTTTCTTGCTAGTGCTTTGTTCGAGTAAAATTGCTTGTTTTGTTACGGCCCGAATTGCCTCTCGGCCGATAGATTGACAAACAAGGCCCATGAGAGGCCCGATGCTGGGTACAGTGAATCTGGACGTCTGGCTTCATCGGCGGCGGAAGAGGAGGTCCACGTTCAATGTATCTGCTCTTTCAGTGAACCTGGCCAATGGCCGGCCACCATAGGCGCCAATGTGCCATGCACGAACAAACAAGCTGCTACAACATTATCCTGTTATCCATATTCTGCTACCTCTAGCACGATCTTTAATTTTCACCGCAAGCGTGTGTTACTCAATCAGTCGTACTAGTTCGGAGTAGTACTAACTTAGCTTAATTGCACTCCTTGATACTTAATTAACGTGTGGCTCTGAATCTGTTTGACTACCAACTATAAGTAGTACTATTGTTTTCTGAACACTGACGATGACACTTCTGACGTCGCCGGGACGCTACGTAGTGCTGACCGTGCTCAGCGCCGCCGCCGTAGAAAGGGAATGAAAGGACCGTGAGGGTGGTTGAGACGAAGGTCTCCGCCGGCGACGGGGATGGTAGTTGGTGGCGCGTCTGAGATTCCGAGAATGGGTTGACGACGCTGAAAACGGCTCTACGGGAGTAGAAAAGGCACACGGTGCACTACGAACCGGAGGAAAAAAACTTAAGCCTTCCTTATGCTGTGTTCAGTGAACATTGCTGCATCATGGCTGACCTCTTCTACGGATCCTTTGCGGAGAGATGGCAGCGGAGGTTTTTTCTTCCTCCTCTTCTGTCTTTTTCGTGTCCTGTACATATGGCTGGCCAAGTTGTTAATTTTTTTCTTCCTCCTCTTTGGTTTTTCTGTCCTGTACGCATGGCTGGACAAGTTGTTACTAACTTGTTAGGAGTATATTACATAGTTGAGTATACTATATAAAGTCTATATTTTTTAAATTTATATTGGAGGATAAGAATAACAAACCGGGTTTAATACCTGTATAGAGGTGAAGACTGAGTGTTTTATTTTTAGGCTTAACGTGTATGCGTTGTTGGCTATATATATATATATATTTATATATACTAATCGTCAATGTGTGTGTTGCACGGCTATTGTTGCTGATAATACAAAATATTAAAAGAGTTGTTTTATGATTTAATAATTCTAAAATTATAAATTAATAAATATCGAATTGTACTTGGTTTAGAGTCTTAGTTGTAGCTTCCCATGTTTTAAGAAGTCTAAACTTTGGAATCAGTAAAAATCAAGTTGTATTAAGTTTGGAGTCTCGATTTCTACAAAGTGTAGAATAGATGTTTTTTAACATGACCAATGATGTTAAATGCAAATCTACCATCATGATAATACGATCCATTTACTCAAATGCCAGATCTTTCTGATTAACGTGTAGGATCTCCTGAGAAATGTCTAATTAATATAAGTAAATACATAGATAGAGAGTATAATTGCATAGGTGTCGTGATGACGCTCTCTCGTGGCCCGATCTTCTGTTGAGGGGATAATTCTCGCTTTGATCGAATGCGACGTTGGCAAAATGGCTACCAACCAGAATAAGTCTAAGACTGTAACGCCCCACTTTCTGCGAGACGTTAAACTATATTTTGCTAAAATCTACCCGTGAAAATTTCGATCTTTTCTGTGCTGAGTCATAAGTCATGCCTGGATCTCAATTTGTCTCCTTGCCCGTGAATCTCGAAATTCGACCTCTCAAAAACCTCCGTTCTAAAATAATCTCCGAGTTCGAATCGCCGTATTCGAACTACGCTCCTAAAAACCCTATCGACCTTCTCCCTCGAACCTCCAATCTCGACTCCCTTCTGACCTTTTGTAACAAAAACCCTGACGGCAAAAACCCCTTTGATCTTTTTCTCAAATCTCCGCTTCGATATCTGATCAGATGTTTCAAACCAAAACCCTCATGTCCGTTCCAAGGATCTGACTCAAAACCCTAAAAGTTTCCTCTCTCGACCCCTAGGAAGTTTTCCTGAAACCCCCAAAAATACCCCGAGGTCAAATGTTCCATTTGATTCAATCGCCAAATAAATACCCTGTCAACCTCCCACTCCTTCGAATCCCCTTCTTGTTTTCCCTTGCAAAAGTCCTTGAAGCCCAAATGCATTTATTCCAAAAAAAAAATATTTGAGGCATCCCTTCTTTTGAATCCATTCCAAATTATTCCATCAAAGCCACAATACAAATCATTCCTAAATATGTCAAAAATCTCCTTGGATTTGTTTTCCCCTAAAATCCCTTGGATATTTTCTTCCGTTTGATTCCTTGATTTCCAAAGATCAGATATACAATTTCGAATTCAAATCTCAGTGCAAATACCTCCATTTTTCCTCTCAAGTTTACTCCTTGGAAATTGAAGAAGTCACTGTGCGACTGGGCCACCCTCCTTCTCTTTCTAGCCAACCTAGCAGCGCTCCCCTCACAGCTCACCTTGGCCTCGGTCCATCATCACGGCCCATTCCTGCACCGCTCCGCTCGAGATCGCTCCGCCGGCCGCCCGATGCCTACCACATGCCCTCAGTACGCTTCACCACCGTCGATCCCCTACGCGCTCTTCCGCACGCGCCTGCCTAGCGGTGCGCTTGGCCGCCACGTGAGCCACTCATCCGGGCCCACCTGTCAGTCTCGGGACTACCCCGTGCTCGCGCATGCCAGCTCAGCCACGCGACCGTCGTCTACTCCCGTTCGTCCCCGACCCGTTCTCTCTCCTCCGTTCATGCCTTTCACCTATTCGGTCGAATGCCGACGCATCCTGCCGTGTTGGATGTCGACGTCACGGCGTCCCCACCCCGAGCATGCCGCGACAAGGGTTGGGCACCCTTGCCGCCCATTTTCCCTCCCCACGCCCCCTCCTTTCCCCTCCTTCCCGCCATGGCCGCGTGGTCAAAAAGGCCACTGCTCCGCTCTTGTCACCGTGGCCCCTGCCTCTGCCGCCGCGTCCTGGACTGCGCTGAGCCGCCCCTGACTGATCCCGCGCATGGGTTTCAAAATTGGCCGCACGATACACCGCCTATCTGCCGCCCAACACATCCGTGCCGTCGGCCGATTTTGGGCTGTCCCCAAAAACCACTCACGTAGTCTCTCGTCTCCCGCTCTTCTCCATGATTGGCGGCACCCAAAGTGACCTAGACCCCAAGCTCCTCCACCCCTATAAAATGCCTGCCGAGAGCCCCCTCTTTCCCCTAGTTTCTGTCTCCTTGAGCGCCGCCTGCCGCTGCGTCATCTCCCAAGCCGATTGCCCCGTCGCCTTTTGGCTGCCTCGGGGCATCCCTCGTCGAAGCCATGCGCCATGGACCGCGCTCCCTTCCGGCTCCGTTTTCTCTCCCTCGCTCGGTCTCTGCTCGGCCGAGAACACAACGCACCCCGAATCTGTAATGCCTCGCTTTTAGCGAGACGTTAAATGATAATTTGCTAAAAACTACCCGTGAAAATTTTGCCTCTTTGTGTGCTATATCGTAAGTTGTGCCATGGATCTCAGTTTGTCTCTCTGCCTTGATCTCATAATCTCTCCTCTCAAAAACCCTTGTTCTTATAATAATCTCCGAGTTCGCTCCAAAACCCTGACGACAACTCCCTCGGTTTCTCCCTTGAGAAATCTCCTGCTTCGAAATCTAAACAGACGTCTCAAAATCTTGTTTTAATATCCGTTCCAAAGATCCGAGTCAGAACCCTAAACATCCTCTTTTGAATCTTCCCGAAATCCCCTTGTCTTCTCTCTCCCTTGAATTCCCAAATAAAATCCCGAGTTAAATAATATAACTTGGGTATCGAACCTCTATCCAAATGCTTTCCACCAATATATATATGTGTATATATATATACCTAAGTATATACATACATATTTGAACATGTATATACTTGTATCAACACCCCTCCCCACACACACACACATACACACACACACACACACACACACACACACATATATATATATACATACAAATACATGTATATATCCATGCACCCCTATGTGTACATACATATACAGACATGTGTATATATGTGTGTCAACCCTCCATCCTTGACCACTTGAAATCCCCCCCCCCCCTAGGCACCACAAATTCAAATTAAAATGTAATTTGAATTCAAATCCTCCCCCTTCTTCGTGAAATCCTTTCCTAGGATTTTTCCCTGCAAAAATTCTCAGAAAATACCAATACGAAGCCCTCTCCAAATACCAACAATTGCTACCTTGGACCCCTCCATTAATTCACTGTTTTCCTCGAGTTCAAAAATACAGTTTGAGTTCAAATCATAGTTTAAACCTCCTCAAAATCCCTCTAAAAACCCCTCTGGAAATTAATAAACAGCACTGTGTTCCCTAGGCCGCAACACCCCTTTTTCCCCTCAGCCTAGCTAGCCCACAGCCGCCGTGCACGCGAGGCACACCCCCGGATGCTCGACACGTCCACGTCCCAAGCCGCCCACTTGCCGTTGGATCTCCTTCGCCCGCCAGCACCGCGTGCTCCCCGCTGTACGCACCCGATGCGCACCGCATGTCCCCCGCGCGCCCACTGCACCACTCGATCCCATCCACTGGCGCGCCTCCCCACGTGAGCGCCGTAGCCGTCCGATGGACGCCATGCGTCTCGAGCCGCCCCGCGCCATCGTCCGATCTCCTCTCGCCCGCTCACTCGCACGGACAGCCGAGCCGTGCGGATTGCTGCCACGTGTCCTGGGCCCCACGCGCAGCCGTCGATCTCGCCGCACTGTGTTTCTTCTTCCTCCATCGCCTCTCCGGTTTTCCTGTCCTCGCGCACGAGTTGTTCGGTCAAATGACCAAGCACCGCGCTGCGCACATCCCCACCACCCAACGTCACCTCAGCCCCGCCGGCGCCGCTAGTCGCCATGGCTCGGACAGCTGCGATGGCCACTAGCCACCACAGTGAGGACAATGCCTCGGCCGCTCCTTTCTCCTCTCCTCTGCCCCGGCCGACCAATCAAAAGGAGGCCACGCCACTCACCTCACCACGGCCCTGCCCCTGTCCCCCGCCCGCACACCGTGCGTCACTGCCGCCCTACCTTGACCATGCCTCGCCAACCGAGCCCGCGCGAGGAATTCAAATTCCGCTGCCCAGGAAAATCCTCGCCACCTCGGCATCCTCTCACTCCTCCATTATTGGACCACCAATAATTGGAGCTCCTCCCTTTCTCCTCATCCATAAAAACACCCCCCGTGCTCCCGTGTTGCCCTCCTTCGCTCTGCATCCCGGACAGTTAAAGTTCGGCCGCCGTCGCCACCTGACCGCGCCGGAGCGCCGTACTCGCTGATGGGATCCGTGGAGCCATTTGACCCCGGAACATAGCGCTCCCTGGAACACGTGCCATCGTCTCGGTCGTCTACCCCTCTCGGCTTCATCACCGTACCGCCGATGCCGTGCTCTCGTCGGTGAGCCTCCCCGTTCTAGCCTCTGTCTCCCCATTGCCGCTGCCGAGCGTAGTCGTGCGCCGTCCTTGGTCTTGCTTGGCAAACCTCCAGGCCGCCGGCCTACTCTTCCCCCTACTCTTGCAATCCCCAGGAGCCTGAACGCTATCGCCCGCCTCTATTTCCCTTCCGCATCGGTGAGCTCCCCGTTGGTGAGCTCCCTTCCGTGCCATCGCGTGTGTCACGTGACCTGCTCTGAACGATGCTAGGCCGATCTATCCCCATGTGATCTCGAGCTAGAACCCCCTGCTCTGTGTTTTCCTTGTCACTGTCACGCACACCGGCACATCACCATTGAGCTCCACGCGGAACAAGCCTCTCTCCGCCGCCCTGAGTCCCTGGACCCCCTTCCGACCACCACCGTGGACAAATCACTCCTTTTTCCCCCTTCGCCTCTTCCCGGCCGCTGCCAACGGCCGCAAAACATCACGCCGCCATGGACGTCGAAGCCTCACCTCTTTCTTCTCTCTGTTAGTCCTCGAATTCCCCTCGTCGACCACCGTCACTCGCTTTGGGCCAAATCCGAGCCGTTCAATTGCATCGCCTTGGTCTCCTCCTCCCGCCGGCGCAGCCATTCGCTTTCTTTTGCCATCACTCGCAAAATCAACCCCACCACCGTGAAACCGTTCGATCTCGAGCTCACTCCCTCGCCCTACGGCTGCCTGAGGAAGACAACCACATGGCCACCCTCGCCTGAATTCCCGAGCGCATGCGCGCGGTCTCCCATGATAGCCATCGCCAACATGTGGGCCCCCATGCCCTGGTTCACCGTGGACCACGCCCCTAGTCACCTTCCTGCATGCACCCGGTTCATGTGGACCAAACACTTGTCATGTGGGCCCACAATCCCCTGGTGCACCATACACCGCCCTGTGCACCCCACCCCCTCTCTCTCTCCTCGTACCCCGCTGGATCTGGTCCACGGGCTGAGTGTCGCTGACATGTGGGCCACTTCACCTCGGTCCACCCGACCCAAACCATGCGCTCTCCACTGTCCCACTGACAAGAGGACCCCACTTGTCAGTGACTGCCTCGATATTCTAGGGGATATTCCCCTCCATAATTCCAAATAAATCAATTCTATTAATTCAGAAATCCATTTAATCTTAGGAAATTCATAACGTTCAATCCGTTGATCCGATTGACTCCGTTCCAACTTCAGTAATTTTCTAAAATTGAGATCTATCTGATGGCACTATTATTAGCACTAAATAGGGTGTGTTTCTTGGACTTTGTGTAGATTTTATGTGTTTGCGCATAGTAAACGACCGTCGGAAATTCGTTTCGGAGCGGATTTTGCCGAGATTTCTCGAAGACGCGTGAAGACCTAGAGCAAGGCTAGTCATTTTTGATCATCTTGAGCCCATATTTGCGGAACTAAGTATTTTGATTGCCAAATCACATTTACTAGGCTACACTGAGATGATTTCCCGGCCACGGTTGCAAGACAACTGACGGGCCGCCAACCCAATTGCTGCATGACTTCCTTGATTGATTGTAATTCCCTTACACATCCTTGTCACCATCCTTGATAGATCCCGGTAACCGTGTTGACGGGCATGGTACCGATGATCGTCTATCAAATTTAAAAATGACAATGATGGGTAAGACTTGGGTTTACAAAACTTTGGAAAACCTGACACCTAGGTCGGTGCCTTGAAAATAAAATGGTTTGCGAAAACCACGGTGCGGAGATCGTGGCAGCAGGACGAGTCTCTCGCACTGCAACTAAGGACCGATTCCTTCGGAATTTTATCCAAACATATGACAGTACAACCATATAAGTGATATGGGATAATTCCTGGCTGAGTAACTAGCCTCCTAGGGATGCCTTGCGTGCCATTGGACTGTGGATCGTGCGGGAGGGCATCGGGGGTGCCTCCTGGGTTCCTGGCGCAGCATGGTCTTGGACCTACCCTGTTGTTGGTCCCGAGGACCCCTCCAGTTGGCATGGGGTAACCTGGGAGGGTTTGGGAAATGCCTTGTTGCGAAAACCTCTACATCATCAAATCGTATCCAATGCGTGTGAGCTGGTGACTAGAGTGAGTCGCGTCATGTGGGTAAAATGTACCCCCTCTGCAGAGGTTTAAATTGTTTGAACAGCCGTGCCTGCGGTCATGGGTGGATGTGAGGTGATTTCTTAGCGTAGTTTTGTTTGACAACTATTTGGAAAGGATGTTTGCGGATTGGGAATCTAATTTCAGAAAATGTTGTGAAGTTGTCAAGGACAGCAAGGCTATGGGCCTAATGAGGTTGCATCAGCTGGTGGAGTTGGATCTCGAAGGCCAACTCTTGAGAGTTGCGTTGATTCAAAGATTGATACAACTCACTCCGATCGGGCGAGGCTCACCTCGCCCTGATTGTTGAGAAGCACACACTAGCAAATTTAAAAAGATTTAAATAAAGCAGATTGCAAAATAACCAGTCTCTCTTTGAAGCTTGCAACAACCACCTAAGTTCCCCTGGCTTGCTGAGTACATAAGTACTCACCCTTGCTCTATATATATATAGTTCTTTGCCGGGAGCTGAATATTGGAGTTGTAGCGAATTGAAGATTAGGGTTTCATCCTGGTTGCTAACCACTGCCTGTGTGTTGGGACTTAGTCTGTTGTTCCGGTGCTGCCGCTGCCTCTGTGTTGCTCGTTGTTGTCTCCAGCTTGCTCCGAAGCTGCAATGTAAGTAAAGGTATAAATCTATTTAATTATTTATTTATCTAAGGTTCTGCAATGATGCATGTCTGATTTTCGTGGATACCAGCGTTACGTCCTGGGACTAGTATCGGATCGCAGTTTCGCGGGAAGGCAATTCGCACTGTTTTCCTGCGACACCCCCTAACTGGTGCTTTTGTACGGCAGTGCCAGATCGGGGTGTGACAAAATCTCATCAACGACAACCTCACTACTCCCGAGCTACGTCGCCCTGCAAATCCCCAGCTATCACACCCCAATTTGGCACTGCCATACAACGGCACCAAATAGGGCATGCCACAACAAAACAGCGTGAACTGCTTCCCTGTGGAATCGCGATACCAATACCAGTCCCAGGACGCAGCGCTGGTATCCACAAAAATTAGATATGCATCATCGCAAACCTTAAAAAAAATTAAATAGATATATACCTTAGCTTACGTTGCAGCTTCGGAGTAAGACGGAGACAACAACGAACAACACAGAAGCAGTGGCAGCAACGGAACAGCGGACTAAGTCCCAACACATAGGCAGTGGCTAGGAACCAGGACGAAACCCTAGTCTTCACTTTACGGTAGCTCTAGCTCCAGCTCCCGATGGTGAACTATATATATATAGAGAAAGGGTGAGTACTTACGTACTCAACAAGTCAGGGGAACTTAGGTGGTTGTTGTAGGCTTCAAAGAGAGGCTGGATATTTTGCAATCAGTTTTATTGAAATCTTCTAAATCTGCTAGTGTGTGCTTCTCAATAATCAGGGCGAGGTGGAGTCTCACCCAATCAGAGTGAAAACGTATCAATATTTATTTTCTCTGGTTTTCACAATCTCAAATGTTCGCATCAAATTGGCTCCTAGAGCCAAAACATTTTCAAACTTCTCAAGTCCCGTTGTCCCCGACAGCCAAGCCGACTTTATCGGACGAAATTCCGAAGGAATCAGTCCTTAAAGCGACCACACAGGCATCACACACCGGACCGGCCTTGTGTCGCGAGTCTCCATTTTTAAAACTCATTTTTGTTTCACAAGGCACTGACCCAGGTGTCGGGTTTTCTAATCGTTTCATAAATCCAAGTTTTACCGAAGAATGTTCTCGAATTTTAAGTTTGAAAGGCGATCGTCGGCACACGCACAAGAGTGCACGCATATCAAGGCACGGCAGTGGTGGTTACAAGGGAATAGGATATATCAATGTCAAGGAATTATTTTTTAAATGCAACAAGTTTAGGAAGGTCCATCGATCTGACTTGCAGACGGGACCACACAAATCAGTGCATGCCTATCGATGCAGATTTCGCAAATAAAATAATTTAAGTTTCAATTATAGGCTCGATTGATCAAAGATGACTTACCTTGCTCTAGGTCTTCACGAGTCTTCGAGAATCGTCGCAAAAAACGATATTCCGACGGTCAATTACTATGCGTAAACACTCAAAATCTACACAAAGGCCAATAAAATGATCTTATTTAGTACTACTAGTAGTGCCATCAGATAGATCTCAATTTTAGAAAATTATTGGAGTTAGAACGGAGTCAATCGGATCAACGGATTAAAAGATATGAATTTCTGAAGTTAAATGGAATTTCTAGACAAAGGGAAAAGGATTATTTGCATTTCTGGAATGGATTATTCCCAGGAATATTCCACTGTGCCACTGACCAAAAGGGGCCGCTGACAGCAAGGGGCCCGCTAGTCAGTGGAGAGGAGAGAGGGCTAGCGGCTGCTAGGTTGTGGGCCGATTGGGTATAGTGCGGTGGCCCACCTGTCTGTGAATCAAGGAGGGATAGATGGCTCACTAGTGGATGGGGCCCAGGTGCCAGCCACACAGGAGTTACTCAATTGTGGGCCGCTGGTTTGTGGGGCCCATGGGCCACTGAGTTGGAGGCTATGGACCTGGTGCATGGGGCGAGCCAGGGAACACCAATGGACTGGTTCACGGGCGTGAGCCTGTCGTGGATGTGTAGGAGAGGGCCCGCACGTCGGTGACCTATGGTTCATGGACCGGAGGTGGATACATGGGGTGGGGCCTGGTTGTCAGTCCCACAGAGGCGTACGGTATAGTCCGAGGTGGCCCGGGGAAGGGGGCCCACACGTCAGCGTGGCTCGGCTCGGCGGGGTAGAGGAGAGGGGCGAGGCCACTAGGATCAACGGCTCACGGCGGCGAGGATGATTCCGGCGAGCGACGGCGATCGGCGGTAAGTGGCGGCACCAACGGGAGGAGGGAACCGAGGCGAACACTTTCAACAATTTGAATTGGTGAGATAGCGTGCGATGGCGGCCGTCGGCGACAGACAGAGGGCGGGGAGAGAGAGAAGAGTGGCGGTGCTCGACGCTCTAGCAGGCAGTGAGGAAAAAGAAGGGGAGAAGGAGGGGGGGTCGGCCGTGGCGGACTAGGGTCTCTAAGGCTCATGGATGGCCGGCGGCAAGGGGATCCACATGGGAGTTTGACGGTGACGCATGGCTGCGTGTGGCGGCGGCGGAGGGGAAAACAAAGCAGAGGGGATCTGGGAAGGCTTAGCTCACCAACAGGGGTTTGGCGCCGGCGGTTGGAGGCAGAAAGGAGGAAAGCCGACGGGTTCGGCGATGGCGGCGTGCATGGGGCGGCCTGGTGGTGTTGCGGCGTGGCCAGCGTTCGGCCAGGGACAGTGAAGGTCGGTGCTCCTGAGACCCGGAGTGAGAGGAGGTGGAATTGGAGCTCGGGGAGGGGGTTTTATAGGCAGGGGAGCTCGGGGGGCAATCATGGAGGAGAGGGAGAATGCCGAGACAGTGGGTGCTTTCTCGGGCGGTGAAATAGACCAACGGCGGAGATTCACGGGCAGCGATGGCGGTGTATCAGGCGGCAGAGCTTGAAGTAGGAGCGCGGGCTCATGAGGCCAGGGTGGGGGCGACAATGACGCGAGCGGCGCGGGCTCGCTTTTGACTGGCTTATTGAAGGCTGAGACAAGGAGAGAGAGGAGTGGGAGAGGGGGTGGCAGAGCGCGGGGAGGACGGCGTCCATTCCTTGGAAGCTAGCGGCCTGCGTCGACGAGGCTGGGTGGGTCATGGTGACGTAGGGAGTGGTCTCGGCATTTGACCAAGCACCATGGAGGCGAGAACGGGCCGAGAACGGGGAGGAAGATGACACTGTGGGGGAGTGATCAAACGGCCACACGCGGGCGGGGACACGCGGCGTGGGCCATCTCACGCGGCGCGTGCGAGTGGGGAGATCGAACGGTGGTGCTTGGGGTTCGGGACAGGTGGCATCCATCTGGTGCGTGCGAGCGGGGCATGTGTGCAGTTAGGGAAATCGGACGGTGGCGCCATAGTGCTCGGCCACGTGGTGGGCATCAGCGACACTAAGTGGTTAAATGAAATTGGACGGCGTCCTCGACACGTGCGGACACGCGACGTCGATCCATGGAGCACAGTGGTCCGCGCGGGCGAGAGTGAGCGAGGAGATCGAACGACACGGAACGGGAAGCCAAGACGCGTGGGGCGCATCCGAAAGCAGTGGGCAAACGCGTGCGGACGAGCAGGCGAGCAAGGGGATCAGAGGGCTGCGCGTGGTGTTAGGGCTATGTGGCGACCATCTGTCGGCAGAGGACAGCACGGCGCAGGAGTGCACCTGTGTGACTTGGGCCGCACAGGAGGGAGAGAGAAAGGGGAATGGCAGCCCAGGGTGCACGGTGCCCCTCTTTATTTTTCTCTGAGATTTACTGGAAGAGAACAGAGGAGTTTGATTTGATTTTGAACATGGATCTGAATTAAATTTGTATTTTTGAACTTAGGGAAAATTAGGGGATCAAGGCAGGAGGGAGGAGGGGAGGCACCCAAGTGGCAATGTGGATATTTTAAGGGATTGGATTTTATTTTTATATCTTGGCTTGGGTATTTGAGAGGATTTAGATCACCTTATGCAGATATTTCGGGGAGTTTGAGGAGGGAATCCAAGGGATTATTTTGATGTTTCTAGAGTTGGTCGTGTATTTGAAGTCTCTAGGGATTTTCGTAGGGAAAACTCAAGGAGAGGAGTTCAAAGAAGAGATAGATCCAAATTCAAATTCAATCTTTAATTTGAATTTGTGGGTGCTTAGGGGGGATTAACCAAAGGAAAATTTATTCTGAATTCCCAAGGGCTTGGGAGGGAAAACAAGGAGGGGAAGTTTTACAGTTTTGGTTTGAATCTCAGATTCGGACATCAAAGTAGGAATTTTTGAAGGAGAAGATTGTAAGACTCTGCCATTAGGGTTTTTAGGAGCGAAGTTAGAATACGGTGATTCAAACTCGGGGATTATTTAGAACGGAGGTTTTTGAGAGGTCGGGTTTCGAGATCAAGGTAATGAGACGAACTGAGATTCAGGAACGACTTACAACACAGCACACAGAGATCAAAATTTTCACAGATAGATTTTAATAAAATATAGTTTAACATCTCGCTGAAAGCGGGGCGTTACACTAGCCGATGAGCTCCCCCTCGACCGCCACCCCGTATAGCCCCTAAGCAATCATGCATGACATGCGCCCGCTTGTTCCTCGGAACGAAACTCCCCACCGTTGCCATATTCTCTAGGGTCGCCCTGCCGAGCACCTTGCCCCCTTGCTTCCCCTCAGCTCCCCCGACCCGCCATGGTGGATTCCCCTCCTCCTTCTTCTTCACGGCGGACAAGAACGCCGAGCTTGCTCCCCTTCTCTCATCGCCACTCCCTGTCTCCTGTCACCAGCCACCGTCGTTCGGCCTCTGACAAATCCGAGCCGCTGAAATTGATCGCCTTCTCCTCCTCTCTCTCTCTCTGCTGGTGCTGCCTCCTCACCAAGGAACGCCGCCGCTCGCCGGTATCTTTCCACTGCTGTAGGCCGTTAGATCCCACCGGCGGAGCCATGCCCTTCCTCGCTCTCACTGCTGCGTGGGCCCACCCTGTTCTTTTTAAAACTACCTACAAAGCAATGTGTCCCTGGTCTCTGGGCCCAACCTGTGCCCTCTCGGTGTGGCTAACGAACAGGCCCCGTCCTTGAATCCACCCTCAGTCCACCGCGGACCACACTGGGAATCCTTAGTATAACCGACGTGTGGGCCCTAGCCCCTCGATCCACAACCGGCCAATATGCTCCCTTGTGTGGCTGCCACTCGGGCCCCACCGTCCACCAGCCTCCTCCTTTCACTCACCGACAGCTAGGCCCCGGTCGTCAGTGGACCCCATTGTCAGTGACCATAGGCCACTGTTCTCCCCCTCCTCCCACCGACAAGCGGGCCTAGGCTGCCAGCGGCCCCCACCTTGTCAGTGACTACCAGAGGAGATTCTAGAGAATATTCCCTTCTAGAAAGTCCAAATAATCATTTCCTCTATTCCAGAAATTCTATTAAACTTTAGAAAATCATATCTTTTAACCGTATATCCGATTGACTCCGTTCCAACTCCAGTAATTTTCTAAAATTGAGATCTATTTAATGGCACTATTAGTAGGACTAAATAGGATCTTTATCTTGGTCTTTGTGTAGATTTTGAGTGTTTAGCATAGTAATTGCCATCGGAATATCGTTTCGGAGCGGATTTCGTCGAGATTTCTCGAAGACACGTGAAGACTTAGAGCAAGGCAAGTCACATTTGATCAATCGAGCCTATAATTGAAATTTAAACTATTTTATTTGTGAAATCACATCGATAGGCTGCACTGGTCTGTGCAGTCCCGTTTGCGAGTCAGATCGACGGACCTTCCTAAACTTGTTGCATTTAAAATATTTCCTTGACATTGATATATCCTATTCCCTTGTAACCACCACTGCCGCGCCTTGGTATTCATGCACTCTTGTGCGAGTACTGACGGTCACCTTCAAACTTAAAATTTGAGAAATCTCTTGGAGGAAAATATGGTTTTACAAAATGTTTAGAAAACCCAACACCTGGGTCGGTGCCTTGTGAAAGAAAAATGATTTTTAAAAATGGAGACTCACGACACAAGACCGGTTTGGTGTGTGATGCATGTGTGGTCGTTTTAAGGACCGATTCTTTCGGAATTTCATTCAAGCATATGACAGTACAACCATATGGGTAAATGAAAAGCCCCTGGCTGAGTAACTAGTCACCCAGGGACACCTTGCGTGTCATTGGACTGTGGATCGCTGGGAGAATGTTGGGGAAAGCCTCCTGGGTTCCTAGCACAGTATTGTCTGGGACCTACCGTGTTGTTGGTCACGGACCCCTCTAGTTGACATGGGGTAACCTGGATTGACTCGGGAAATGCCTTATCGCAAAAACCTCTAGGCCATCGATCGTGCCTGATCAGTGTGAGCTGGTGGATAGAGTGAGTCAAGTCGTGTGTATAAAGTGTACCCCCTCTGTAGAGGTTTAAACTGTTTGAACAGCCGTACCCACAATCAGGGGTGGATGTGAGGTGATTCCTTAGCGTAGTTTTATTTTTACTCTGTTTGCAAATGTGTGGGTGGTTTGGGAACTGTGAGAAGGATGTGCCGTCAAGGACGCTGGAGATCCAATGAAATGGCTTAGCTGTCATGGACAGCAGGACTCGGGAAGACCGGAGATATGTTTTTCGCTCTGGGAGCCGGTTGATGCCAACTCTTGATTGTCAAAACTGGAGAAATAAAGTGATACATTTTCACTCCGACTGGGCGAGACTCCACTTTGTCCTGATTGTTGAGAAACACTCACTTAGCATATTTAAAAGATTTCAAATAATATAGATTATAAAATATCCAGCCTCTCTTTGAAGCTTACAACAACCACCTAAGTTCCCCTGCCTTGCTGAGTACGTAAGTTCTCACCCTTGCTCTATATATATATATAGTTCTTCGCCAGGAGCTGGAGCTGGAGTTGCAGTGAAGAGAAGACTAGGGTTTCGTCCTGGTTCCCAGCCGCTGCCTATGGTGTTGGGACTTAGTCCACTGTTCCGTTGCTTCCGCTGCCTCTGTGCTGTTCATTGTTGTCTTCGGCTTGCTCCGAAGCTGCAACGTAAGTTAAGGTATATGTTTATATATCTATTTAAGGTTCACGATTATGCATATCTGATTTTCGTGGATACTAGCGTTGCGTCCTAGGGCTAGTATTGGTATCGCGGTTCCGTGGGGGAGCAGTTCACGCTATTTTTCTATGGCACGCCCTAGTTGGTGCCATTGTACGGCGGTGCCAGATCGGGGTGTGACAAAGACACCGTGCAATCACTACACCAGAAACGATGTCGTACCAACTGTGATGCGTGGTTGATGATTCCTATAGTGCAAACGAGTGAACACAACAAGAACAAGGTAAAATGCAATCTAAATATTGTGAATAGGTAATTAAGCATAAATGAATAGTTGTGAGCAAATCAGCACACCAACTATTGGAGGCTCTAAATCTATAATCGCCAACTAAACGTTCAAGATCTAGAGATAAGATAAATGGCTCTTGGCAAAATTCAACTAAACAAAACCCAAATGTTTTAAGGAGTGTATATAGCTATTTATAGAGGAAAAAAGAGCTAGGGATGTGTTTAGCTTCATGGAGATGGAGAGGTGGAACATCCGAGATGGCCTTATTACAAGGTTCGAGGCACAAGTATGGTTTCAGCAACAACACTGTCTTGTTTTGATGATTTCCGTTGACTCAAGCTAAATTTTAATGCGAAATTGGATTCGTTTGAAAGGTGAAAAAATAAGTTTTCCATGAAACCCAAGATCACCCAAATCAAAGTTGGCATAAAGGCACTAGGTCCGTTTCAAGTTAGTGCAGTCTCAAGTGCCTGAACCGGTTCCATAACTCGTTTGGCTTGAATATTTGTATGTTGTGGATGCAAGTCAACTTAGTGACCTTGAGGAATTGTTGAAGGTATTGACATGATCTTCGACAGTATCTTAGAAAGGTAAATACAACAACATTATTATACAATATCGTTTGTTCAAATATAAATAACATGCAACCTAACATAAATTTTGTGCATCTTTGCAATGTTTATATTTCTCATACTTGGTTGTATGTCTATATTTGATGGCCACATCATATTGTGCATATGTTTTTGTATTATAACATTAGGTATACCTTATTTTTATTCTTGATGTTAGAGTATAAACAACAAACAATGTTTATTTTATTCAGGCCACTGTGAGTGCCTAATCCTTCTCTATTCACTAGATTATAACTCAGAGTCATTCCTTTCCACTAGATTATTAACTCATAGTATAACTTTTTTCAATCCTTTTGTAATTATAAAACAACCTTTAACAACAATAAAAAATCAACATGTTAATGTCTTTTATGTTTCGAAATAACTCTGCTTATATGAGTTTGTAGTTAGCAATATAGATATATGTGTAAAATAAATCAAAGTTCTCTCGTATGGCATGTGTTTGACTTTTTCACATTTTGTGTGACAGATAACAACAATCCAACAATTTGACGCTATTAACATATAGATGTTTTTACCTAATACATATTGGTATATAAATGCCAGATAACAATCCTAATCACAACTTATATCGAATAGTATATGAAAACAAAAGGATTAGGGCTCTTTCCTTTTTAGATTATTTATCGGATTATTAAAATAGATTATTTGTTCTACGCTTCAAAAAATATTTTTTTTCTCAAAAATCTTTCTTCTATTGTATTGCTTAAACCATTTTTTAAGATATTTGTTAAGTTTATTTTTTAAAATATTTAATTTATTTCTATAATTAATTAGATAATCCGTATCACTAATCTGTTCAAACATGGCCTAGGTTGAGAAAACCAGCCACTCGACCGCACTTCCTTGAGGCCGCAAGCTTGTTCACAGAGTGGACCGGAGCAGGGGATCCGTGCCATTTTCTTTTATCATCGGAGGTCTCCTGTTTCTCGCCATCCTCCTCCCTTCCTAGCACTGGCCTTCACCTTCAAATTTCTCGATTGAAAAACGAAAAACAGAAGCGAATCGAATCTCTTCCACCCCGAAGGGCAAAATCCCCCTTTCGCCCGAGCAGACTGATCGATTCGAGGAGCGAATTCTCTCGCCGTCGCGTTCGGGTTCGCGCCTCCCATTCTTTCGCCTGCTAAGTACGCGCTGATTCCTCTGTATTTCTGTTCCGATTAGAGTCTTTCATTTCGGTGCTCATAAGGAGTGGGGGTGGACGAGTTTTTCTCTGTATTTTTTTTGGGTTTAATTAATCCTGTGTGCTCTTCGCCTTTTCCAGGGTTATTTCGCAGATTCGGATTCGTGCTTGTTCGCCATTGGCACGGGGATCGTTGCGGAAGGTATGAATTCTCGCTAGGATTTCAGTGGGCAGATTGGTGTGGTGGTGGTGGTTCACTCTATGTCACAAAGCGGCTAGCTAGCGGGGAGAGGTTTGGGTGTGATCGGGTTGTCGAATCCCTAGCTGTTATGGATCATCTTGCTATACTCGCGACGGAGCTGGGGGATTCGTCGGACTTTGAGGTGGAGGGCATACATAATCTCACCGAGAATGACGTCAGCGACGAGGAGATTGAGGCCGAAGAGCTGGCCCGGCGAATGTGGAAAGACAGTGTCAGGCTCAGGAGGATCAAGGAGAGGCAGCACAAGCTTGCTCTGCAGCAGGCTGAACTGGACAAGTTGAAGTTGAAGCCGATATCCGATCAGGCCATGCGCAAGAAGATGTCGAGGGCGCATGATGGGATTCTCAAGTACATGCTCAAGCTGATGGAGGTGTGCAATGCGCGTGGGTTTGTTTACGGGATCATCCCTGATAAAGGGAAGCCTGTAAGTGGGGCTTCCGACAATATTAGAGCTTGGTGGAAGGAGAAGGTGAAGTTTGATAAGAATGGGCCGGCAGCAATTGCAAAGTATGAGTCTGAGAACTTGGCGTCTGCTGATGCTCCGAGTAGTGGGGTCAAGAACCAGCACAGCTTGATGGATCTCCAAGATGCCACTCTGGGTTCGCTGCTTTCATCATTGATGCAGAACTGTAATCCTCCGCAGCGCAAGTACCCATTGGAAAAGGGCACTCCACCCCCATGGTGGCCTTCAGGGAACGAGGATTGGTGGATTTCCTTGGGCCTTCCAGGGGGACAAGTCCCTCCATATAAAAAGCCACATGATCTTAAGAAGGTCTGGAAGGTTGGGGTGCTTACAGGTGTGATCAAGCACATGTCCCCAAACTTCGATAAGATCAAAAAACATGTAAGGAAATCAAAATGCTTGCAGGATAAGATGACTGCAAAAGAGAGCCTGATTTGGTTGGGTGTTCTACAGAGAGAGGAAAGGCTTGTTCACAAGATTGACAATGGCATGTCAGAGGTTACTCATCACAGTGCTCTGGAGGACAGAAATGGGGATACGCACAGCAGCAGTAATGAGTATGATGTTGATGGTTTTGAGGATGCTCCTCTTTCTACATCATCTAGAGATGATGAACAAAATCTTTCTTCGGCTGCACAGTTGAGTGAGGAGCATGCCCCAGCAAGGAGAGAAAGAGCTAACATCAAACGCCCTAATCAGGTAGTTCCTAAGAAGGCAGGAACAAAAGAACCACCAAAGAGAAAAAGACCATGCCACAGTGCCACAGTTATTGAGGTACAAAGAGCTGATGACCCACCAGAAATTTCGAGGAATATGATTCCCGATATGAACGGACTGGACCAAGTAGAAATCCCAGGCATGGCTAACCAGATTACCAGCTTCAATGAGGAGAGTAATATGAGTGAAGCTTTGCAACACAGAGGAAATACTCAAGGACAGGCACATCTTCCTGGTGCCGGTTTTAATCACTTTGGCAATGCCCAGGCTACAAATGCTACTCCTGTAAGCATATGCATGGGAGGCCAGCCTGTACCTTATGGAAGTAGTGATAATTCCAGGTCAAAATCTGGAAATATCTTTCCACTGGATTCTGATTCTGGCTTTAATAATCTGCCTAGTAGTTATCAGACCACACCTCCTAAGCAATCACTTCCACTACCTATGATGGATCATCATGTGGTTCCCATGGGTATCAGAACACCAGCTGACAACAATCCTTACGGTGATCAAATAATTGGTAGTGGAAATTCAACTTCTGTTCCTGGAGATATGCAGCTCATTGATTATCCTTTCTATGGCGAGCAAGATAAGTTTGCTGGCAGTTCCTTTGCGGGATTGCCTTTGGACTATATCAGTATCAGTAGCCCAATCCCAGATATTGATGATTTGCTGCTGCATGATGATGATCTAATGGAATACTTGGGAACATAATATTGGTAAATTCATTACATATCTATTTATTGGATGTTGCTTCCTCTTTGACCATTTTTTTTCATTCTTCCTTTTCAGGTTAGGTTACAACGCCTCCTTGCGGTTGTTTCTGTCCTCCATTTTGTAACTAGGATTACCATCTTTAGTATGGAAGGCTATACTTCTCATTTTGCCATCAAATATCAATCTTGATAGTTGATACCATTTCTAGTATGGCAAATTTTACCTAACTTGCATTCTTTGGAAATGATATATCAAATGATGACCGAATTGCAAATGGAAAGGTTTATATGATTTAAGTTTGAACTATGATCTTCTCTAAAGAAAGATATCTAGTGGAGAATGAACATAGTTTTTGTAATTTTTTGAATCTGCGAGAAATGAATGTGTTTGTCTCCTGCTTTATCTCATTCTCTCCCCTTATGCATTCTACAGAAACATTAGGGATTCGCTTCAACATTTTATATGCAATTAAGAAAAGAAAAATCATCAGTTGAAGGGATCCTCCTGTATCCTACCTCTCCATATGTTCAGTTTTAATAAGTTAAAAAATAACTGTCATAGCAGATTGAAGTTCATTGCTAGGCCATTTTCTGATGATGATAGTTACAGGGAGGCAATTTTAGAAGTCACCAGTGTTGCTAAAAAAATTCAGGATACACTAATGTAATGACACTACCTACCAGGCGGGGGCCTACTACTAAATCACAGCAACACTATCCTATCTGTCCCCTTGTGCTATTTGGCAATTGACATAGTTGTTTTTGGAGATAGCTGTAAGAAACGAACCCTTAATGCAATGATATTTGGCTTAGTTATTTTTGGTGGTCTAATGCAGTTGTGAAGTTGGATCAATGTAATTGAACATAATTACCCAGTCTTGATGCAATGACACACAAGTCTTTGCGTATTCCCTAAAAGAAAATAACACTTAAATCTGTATGATAGGCTGTCCTGCTGGCCTTTTGGCATGACTGACTGGTATATTTTCCAATTTGTAAAATCTGTTTGCAATTCTGCTTGCTTTTCAATTTTTTTTAGTTCAATTCAGACAATAAGAAAGCATTCATATGCTGAATGCCAAGGAGTGTCTTCTGTTGGAGGCTGTCCTTTTTTTCATTCAGAGTGCAGATGGTCTCAAACCTAAGAAACTAAAAACAACTAATGTTAAGGAAATGTTCTGGTGCTTATGGCTAAACACTGGGAAGCATAAGTTTCATCTTAATTTTATTATGCTAATAACTTCAGCTAAGCACAGTGCCTCATGTGGTACTACCTCCGTCCCAAAATGTAGCTATTTGTGGCTACGAATCTGGACAATTGTCCAGATTCGTAGCCACAAATAGCTACATTTTGGGACGGAGGGAGTAAATGATGAGATCATTAGACGAAGAAACCCATCTATGGCTAGAGTTAGTCCTGAACAGATGCTCTTATTATGAAAGTATAATCTTTGAGTTTTGACTATTACGTCAAATAACTTATTCTGCTCGCATGCCATTGAGCATGTAGAATGTTAGATTCTTGCAACATCGGTAGTTACCATATCATGGTTGCTTATTTTTGAGAGGTGCTTGCTTATGACCCAGCATAATTTCTTGGAAAGTAGAAATTGCTTCCAGTACAATTTTCTTTTCCTAAACCATGCATCTTGGATTCCTTGTACCATGTAACTCTTCTTCTATGCTTGTTTTATTCTTATCTAGAGACTATCTGTAAGTTTTCTCACCACGGTTCTTACTGGCAAATCTATGTGACTGTATGCATCCAAGACCTGCGAGCTGTAGCTTATGTATCCTCGAGAAGCATGTGAGAAATGTGTGAACTTGAAATGGTCTTGATAAATATTTTGCGAAGAAAGGCTTGGATGCATAACAGGCAACATAGTTTAAAATGTTACTCCTGTACTCTTCTAAAAAGATGATGTCATTTTGACTTTCAGAATAGTTGGTTTCTTTCCTTCCTAGTACTGTCCAGTGACTAAGTTTATGATATATTTTCTGTTCAATGATAAAAGTAGATCAATCCAAGCAATGAATGACTGCTACTATTTTTAATTTTTTTTAAAAAATCGTGTTGATAAAGGAATTGGTTTGACTTACAACATGCTTATAATGCACGACGAATTCAGGAAAAGGTAAAAGTGAAGGGACTTTTCTTTGGTCATGCTGGGGCGGTTATGGTTGTGAAATAGTAGTAATTTTTGTGCTAGTTGCCAAGGTCAACAGTACTTCTACAAAGTTTGCAATATGGCTTCTAATTTTGCAGAGCTACATATAACACATTTATCTCACCATGGAGCGGGTTCTGTTTTTGCATAATCGTGGCCTATTGTTCTTATTTGTCATCTGATTCTTTTTTGACAGGACTCTGATTTTCACTCTTTGGTTGGTTGTCTGGAGCTTTGCCATTGCTGTTTAGCCCATGCTGGCATGCTGTTGCAGTGTTGCTTCCTCTCTTTTGTTATTCTTTTCTGTTTGTGTGTTTTTATGATGATTTTCTTCGATTCTTTTTGCGTTAAAGACACAAGATTCATACCTCTTGGCTTGGAGACAGTGTGTTGTTCCCTTGTTTGACTGCTGTTCTTGTGCACAAAATGGCAGGGGCCAACTATTGTGGGCCCTCTGGTCCTAATCCTTTTGCAGCAGCTGCTGCTGCAGCTCCATGCCTCCATCACATGGCAGACCTGCTAACCGCTGGAGCATGTTCAGAACTCAGAACGACTGGATCAGTGGAAAGCTCTGTTGAGTAGAATATCGACTTGCGAAACGGGATGTCAGGTAACAGTTTTGACTTCTACCGGAGATTCCCCTTACAAATGCAATCATGCCAGTTACTCTCTATGCATGTCTTTCTTTGGTCTTTCAGAAAACTGTTTGACCTGATGGATGCAGAAGAAACCAAAGATACCACACAAAAATATAGTATGGAGAAGTGTCCAATCCTTTCTACTTCTCCAAGAGTAATCTTTTTACTCTATAACCTTTTCACCTACAGTGGCAACAGGCTCATCTCCGCTGCTATCAATGTGAGTCTTTTGGCAATTGCAATAAAGTTATGTTGTAGATCAGGCTAAGGTTTTAAATACTTTTTTCTTCTAGCATATCGTATGGACGCTTCCATTTATTTTTCAATTGATTCAATTCATTTATTTTCACCGTCTTCTTGACAGAATTTTGTGGCTGAAACGAACATGTTAGAATACAAAAATCTGCTTCCAGCCGTTTATACATACAGTATACTACTATATACAACTATTAATTATTAGACGAATTGGGCTGCAAATTTCCTAAGTACTGTTTCCTAGATTGTGAATTGTCATAAACAAACAATAATAATCTCGTCAGACTTTTGTCACCCTCAACAATCCATGCAGGGTGTTTTCTTTAGTGAGGAGCTGACGGAGTTCCTGTTTCCTCAACATCGGGCAGCTGTTGACGGCTTCTCTAACCTGGGTCACATGCTGCAATTTTCAGGAGCCTTCCTGCTTGTGGTGGCCGCACACGCAGCAAAGTCTCCCTGCTGACATGAGCAGCATCAACTGTATATTCAAAGTCCCAAAAGGATCAATCTTTTTCTACACGAGACGACGAAGAATTACAACCCATGAAGCTAAACCGATCGAGTTAGCATCTCGAGACTGCAATTGCCAAGATGTCAGAACTCCCTCCGGGTCCGTTCGACGATCCATGCCGGTCACTCGCTAGCACATTCACTTCAAAGTTAATGCATGCAGCGAATGAAATATTTAAGTCGCCAGAAACTTTCTCCCCAGTTCCTACAAGAATTCAGGCCCGTTTTGCCGTTTGTAACGTATGCCTCCTTGCCAGAGTCAAAATTTACATAACTTTTATACAACCATTTAAGTCACATGCATACACTTAGGTGCAAAAAAAATACTTTCTGATTCCATCAGGTCCTTTGAAACAGAGAATTTTTTCGAGAATTGAACTAACTTCTATGAACATTCTGCCTTCTGATGTTCAGGATAAAAAAATGGAAGCAGGGTCGGGGCGGACCTAGTATAGATTCAAGGTATTTAGACGTATATCCATGATTTTTGATTAAAAAAATAAGTATATGCGATAGGTAATACATATGTTTATGCAACAAAACAAAAAAGAAGCAATACTTAATCCAAGAAATAAATAAACTCGTCTTTCTCGTTCTTGCTCCATCTTTCTTCTCTAATGGCCTAATTCACATAAGCTAAATATTACGTTATTACGTTTTTGACTGTATAAAATTTTTTTACGTCTTTACATTTTAAATATCTAACCTAAAAATCTTGGGCCCGCTACCGATTGGAAGGGAGAATTTTGCCGAGAATTTAGGGGGATCGATGCAAGACTGCAAGATGCATCGAAGGAGGAGGAGGTTGCGGCCACGTAAGGTTGTGGAGGGCATTGCCATTCAACAGACTGACGATTTTGGGAGATGGGACGGCATACGTGCCTCGAGGGCAGCAACAGGGGCATTCACATACTATTCGGCGAATTATTCTGCGTCTCTTGTGCGAGCGAGTCTGATCCCAGGCGCGGCTCTCAATTTTGGACCATGGCCAGGCAGCAGGCGGGCGGTTCTTTGTCGTCGCCCGCTCCACTTCGGTCGACCTACCTACACAACACACCGCCCTTACCTTTTTCACACCACACATAGCTATCGTTTTCTCTCATGAATCATAGGTACAAAGTTTTGAGAAATTTACGAAAAATCAAACATTTTTAAGACAAAATAAGCTTTATTGATCTTATACGATTACAACAAGATGATCCAATTACTATAGGATAATTCCGGCACCTATATAGGATGCACACTGTCTATAATTATCTATCTATTATATTATCAAGACAATGTTGAAAGAAGTCACTATGTTAAATTTAGAGGCTAGAAATTCTCACATTAATTAGAGAAAAAGAAAAATCAGAGTTCAAGTAGGAATACAATTTAGAAATAACTGAAATTTAGAATAAAAAATAAGGAATATTAAAAGAACACAACACGAGATTAATTAAAATAAAAAATAAAATAAATTCTGAAATTAGATTTTTAATATGAATTCCAAATAAACTTAAAAAATAAAATTTAAATTTAAAAGAAAATATAATAAAAATTCGCTCTGCACACTAAAAATTCCCACAATAATCAAGAAAAAAGGAAGAGTTCAAGTAAAAATACAATTTTGAAATAACGTAAATTCGGAATAAAAAATAAGGAATATTGAAATAAGAGTCCATCTCGGACAGAACACAAGATTAATTAAAATAAAGCATAAAATATAAAATAAATTCCAAAATTGGATTTTCAATACGAATTCCAAATAAACTACGAAAAGATCATTAAAATTTGATACAAAAATATAACGAAAACTCATTCTAGACGGTAGAAATTCTCACATTAATCAGAGAAAAAAGTGGAAGAGTTCGGGTAGGAATACAATTTAGAAATAACTGAAATTTAGAATAAAATATAAGGAATATTAAAAGAAGAGTCCATCTTGAACACAACACAAGATTAACTAAAATTCGGAATAAAAGTAAATAAATTCCAAAATTAGATTTTCAATACGAATTCCAAATAAACTTCAAAAAGATCATTAAAATTTGAAAGAAAAATATAATAAAAAAACTTAAATAAATAAAGACTACACACTAAGAAGAGTCCATTGCAAAATACAATCTATAAATATCCAAAAGTAAGATTAATTAAAATTTAGAATAAAAAATAAAATAAATTCCAAAATTATATTTCAATACTAATTCCTAATAAACTTTCTATATTATTAAGACAGCGTTGAAAGTAGGCACCACGTTCGCTCTGAAGGCTAGAAATTCCCACATTAATCGGAGAAAAAGAAAAATAAGAGTTCAAGTAGGAATACAATTTAGAAATAACTAAAATTCAGAATAAAAAAAAGGAATATTGAAAGAATAGGCAATCTAAACACAACACGAGATTAATTAAAATTCTAAACAAAAATAAAATAAATTCCCAAATTAGTTTTTCAATACGAATTCCAAGTAAACTTAAAAAGATCAATAAAATTCAAAATAAAAATATAACAAAAGCTTGTTCTAGACACTAGAAATTCCCACATTAATTGGAGAAAAAAAGGAAGAGGTCAAGTAGGAATACAATTTAGAAATAACTAAAATTTTGAATAAAAGAAGAAATATTGAAAGAAGAGTCCATTTAGAACACAACACGAGATTAATTAAAATTTAGAATAAAAAAAATAAATTCTAAAATTAGATTTTCAATACGAATTCCAAATAAACTTCAAAAAGATCATTAAAATTCAAAAGAAAAAATATAATAAAAAACTTAAAATAAGTAAAGACTACATACCAAGAAGAGTCCATAGCAAAATACAATCTATAAATATCCAAAAAGCAGGATTAACTAAAATTCAGAATAAAAAAGAAAAATAAAATAAATTCCAAAATTATATTTAAATACTAATTCCAAATAAACCTTAAAAATCATGAAAATTCGGAATAACAATCTATTAAAGAATAAATATGTAAATCCGACATAGCAAGAAGAGTCCATAGAAAATACAATATTTGAATATCCAAAAGTAAGATTTAAAAAATTATAACAATAATACATATAAAATAACGATGAAGGGGAAAAAATAAGTCCATAAGGAAATATAATTTATAAAGAACTAAAATTCGGTATAAAAATTAAGGAATATTGAGAAAATTCAAGACTAAAACACGACATGAGATTAACTATAATTCGGAATAAAAATCTATATATTATATTATTAAGACAGACTTGAAAGGAGGAACCACATTTGTTTTGGAGCTGAGAAATTACCACATTAATTGTAAAAAAGACAAAATCTATACCTTTAGATCATGATGGACTCATATTATAACGGTTTAGATTTAATTGAATCTACGAACAAATTTGACTAGGTATCGTCTTTTTAATTTGAATACAAGATATTATTGTTTTGAATTGGATATAGATGTGCGAGGTTAGCATAGTACTATAATATCTACGTGTGCTATCTAGAATAGAAAATTCAATTGCTATTCACGTGAGACCAACACAAAAGTATGTCTGTATTGGTAAAGTTAGAGTAGAAATCAATTTTGAATAGAAGCAACACAGGTTGCAACAGGAAAGTGCCCATAATCGAGAATCTAGAACCTTTATGTGGCAATGCATGGACTCAAACCGAGTTTTGGTTCGATTCTCCTAATTAATCATCTAGAACTTTGTATGAACTAGCTATGCACATCAGCCAACGAGTACTAAAAATTTACACCAGTCTTACCTTGATTGCAACAAAAACTCATCGGTAATTAAGAATATTGATTGATTAGGAGTTGGACAAGGTGCATGTAGTGTTGAAGCTGGTAATTAGAGTACAAATATAATTAGGGTCATCCACATCCACGTGTGGCTAATAACAAAGCACTACTTAAATATATGTTAACCTGTGAAAGTTGCTATATTTTAGAATGGGGGTAACAAAATTCAGAATAATTTATAATAATTACACACACATATATATATATATATATATATATATATATATATATATATATATATATATATATAAAGATGTATCCTTTATAATTACTTATTGGGGTGAGTCCATTAAAATTAAAATTATAAACAAAAATGTTAAGACAAAAATTAATTAAAAAATTCATGTGAAATAATATCTAACAAAAGTTTTAGATTGGACTAAAATTAAAATAAAGTAAACGACATTTCGTTTCAAAGATAATTCCACAATAAAATACCTAAATCACTAAAAATTTAGAGTTGAAAATAATTTCACTTTAGTCCATGTTGAAATACCATCTGAATGTTGCTATATTTTGGAATGGATGGAGTAACAAAATTCAAAATAATCTATAATAAATACAATAAATATATAAAGATGTATCCATGATAAATATTTATTAGGAAGAGTCAATTCAAAATAACATTGTAAACAAAAAATTTAATACAAAAACTATTTTAAAAATTCCATGTGAAATAATCTAGAAGAATAATTTTAGCTCTAACCAAAAATAAATTAAAATCAACGGCATTTAATTTCAAAGCAAATTCCACAATAAATACCTAAATCACTAAGAAAATTAGAGTTAAAAAATCAATTGTGTACATGTTGAATATACTGTCTAAGAGTAATTAAAATTTAATAAAAACATAGTTATTTGATTGCCGAGAGGATTTCAAATATCTAGATATTATTATTTGAGATATGAACTAAAAATATTATAAAAACCAATGTGAAAGATGAATATTATTTTTTAGTAAAATATAATTATCTACCTATTATCTAATTAAACTCATACGATCTACATGTCTATAATAGTTTAGAATGCGTGCATGATGACAATTTAGAGTTGGTACGAGCATGATAAAGCAATGATTTAACAATATTGCGGTGCATGGATGGTGGACTAGGATCCATTATCGCGACTATAAAGAGAGTTTGAAAAAGGAGACACCAAGTTTGCCCTGAGGTCTAAAAATTCCACATTAATCAGAGAAAAAAGATATTTTTATGTTGATTTCATATACTACTTTAATTAAAATAATAAATAGTAAAAAATAGCAGAAAAAGTTCATGTAAAATACTACCTTTGTCAAAAAGAGTTTATTTGTAACAATTTCAAAGTTAGAGAAAATGATTAAAGTGCCAGTAATCAATAGGATTTTATATTTGTAGGATCGAACACAAGAACCAAACCTACCAGAGAGGGTAAATGGTAGAAATACCAAAAAGTTAAAATCTTTTGCGGAATAAAAGAAACCCTCAAACCTGGACGGAGTGCACCAGTCTGACCGCCGTATGTTCGACGGTAGAACCGCCGCCTCGCCGCCGCACTCTTGTCGGATGAACCGTCGGAATTTAGAAGAATACACACCGAAGATGTTCTTTAAAGTAGATTAACTTTATTGCATCAAGATGTGTTTACAAAGTGCATACAAAGCACTCCTCTTTCTCAAAACTAAACTCTAGGTTTTCTCACTTCAAAAAGTTATTCCTCTAGGACCTCAACCCCTCATCTATTTATACCTAAAATCTCCTACACAAAATAGGAATAGAACTCCTAGTCCCACTAGGACTCAAACCTTCAATTACCAAATCTAACTACAATTTATCAAATTAAATTCTCCTTTCCATAGCCAACTCGGACTCCCTCACATGCAGCCAGTACTGTAGCAGCGTTTGTCCGAGTACTGTAGCAATCCGGTCTGAGCACCGTAGCAGTGCTGTCCGAGTACTATAGCAATCCAGTCCGAGTACTGTAGCAGTGTTGTAACTATATATTTCTTCTAATTTCCTTCTCTAATTTTACTCCAAATTTATATATGATTTTTTCACCACTTGCACACCCAATTTGCGAAGCCCATTGCGAAGACCTCCCACACGATATCCATCCACTGTGTGCCACCTTATGTCCAATCTCATCACTCGGCATCCTTGATCGTTCTGGACCTCGGCTCCTCCCTGAGCGTAGTCACGATCCTACCGTTGACCAAGATTGACCACAAGTCACCTGCACACGCATAGACAAACCAACCGTTTCTAGGCACAGATAACGCAACCTGACACACATTAGTCACACACACTCACACCAACACCGACTTATATTTTTTAACAAAATTTTTATTAAATAAATAATTTACAAAGCCAATTGTTCATCACAAAATATTAATCATGACAATGATTTTACAGTATTGTCAAGCGGGCAAGTATGGAGGATTGAAGGATCGAGACACATTTAATACTTTACCTTGCGGCAAAGGGCTTCAAATCAACTTGATCTTTTTAGGACAAATTTTTGAACACTACAAATTAACTGCTTTTGGGATGGTGGGAGTATCATATAAAAAACAAAAATATGAAAAGTCGATGATGAACATAATTAATTCAAATTTGAATAAAAACCATAATTATCTATCTTATTTGTATAGAAACAAACCACTTTGTTGAAGAAAAAGGCGATACACCAAAATAACTAAGGGAGAGAAAATTCTAGCCGAAAACATAGATATCAAGGGGTTGGCAAGAGAGAAGAGTAGAGTAAGGAGAGAGAGAGATAGAGAGAAGTAGGGGTCAGGGTTACTGAAGACGGAGGAATACAAGCCGCTAGAAACTAATGGTCACATATATATTCCATGAGCTCACCTTATATCAAACGGTTATGGATGATAGATTTAATTCATGTCACGCCCCCAAACTAGCCCTCCGGGGGAGGCGAGTCTGAAACGATAAACAAACCTGCATAATCATACCAACCCTAGGAATATAGTGATGGTACAACAGGAAGATAGATCTTCACAGCACAACTGTCTTTATTATTAGACATAGTCTTACAAGCAGGTTGGAACTACGGGCATACCTCAAGTTCACAATGATACATTACTAAAAGAGCGAAAACGGAAACTAGCCCAAAAAGCACAAGCACGACTCGGGAACTAAGCCGAAATCCTAAAACTCTTTGAACCATGCTTGCTCTTAGAAGAATTCCTCGTTGG
Source organism: Oryza meyeriana var. granulata (assembly GCA_003991445.1). NCBI lineage: Eukaryota > Viridiplantae > Streptophyta > Magnoliopsida > Poales > Poaceae > Oryza > Oryza meyeriana. Next base: position 32,359 of record RYFJ01001176.1, on the reverse strand, counting down.
CGGGATCCATCTCTTCTTCTTTAAGCACTAGGGTGGAGGTAGATTATAGAGAGCAAGGGTGAGTACTAGCGTACTCAACAACTCATAGAAACTTAAGTGTTCAATGAAAGTTTCAAAGGAAGACTAGTTTATTTTGCCATTCTGTTTTATTTGAAGACCTTTAAATAAGCTAAGTGTGTGCTTGTTAACAACCGAAAGGAAGTGGAGTCTCGTTCAGTTGGAGTGAAGTGTTTCAACATTGATTCAGCGCAACTCTCAAAGTTGGCCTCCCGAGGTTTGGCTCCACGAGCCAATTCACAATTTCTAGGCCCATGGCCCTGCTGTCCAAGACAGCTTCACCTCAATTTGGAAATCAAATTCCTATTCCACAACATCCTTTTCACAAGCAATAGTTAACAAAACTACGCTAAGGAATTACCTCACATCCGTCCATGACCGTGGGCATGACTGTTCGAGCAGTTAGTAAGCTCTGCAGAGGGGGTACACTTTACCCACATGACATGACTATGGCTATGACTAGTGACTAGAGGTTTTCGCGGCAAGGTATTTTAGGAGTGGACACTAGGTTACCCCATGCCAACTAGAAGAGTCCAAGACCAACGACAGGGTAGGTCTGAAACCATGCTATGCCAGGAACCTAGGGGGCATCCCAGACACCCTCCTAGCGATCCACAGTCCAATGGCATGCAAGGCGTCTCTGGGCGACTAGTTACTCAACCAATGGCTTTCCATTTCACTTATGTAGTTGTATTGTTGTATGTTTGGATGGAATTCCAAAGGATTTGGACCTTAGTTGCGAATATGGGAGACTCGCCCCTCAGACACAATTCCCGTACCACGAGTTTTGTAAACTCATTTTGTTTTCAAGGCACTGACCCAGGTGTCGGGTTTTCCAAAGGTTTTGTGAAACCCAAGTTTTACCCATCGTGATCATTTTAAATTTTAAGAGGGATCGCCGGTAAAATGTGCCCATAGGCGCAGATACCGGAATCCAAGTAAGGAAGGTGACAAGGGTGTTCAGGCATTCAGGGTATCACAATTATCAAGAAGGATCAATGCAGCAAGTTAGGTAGGCTAGCCGGCTAACGGCCGGGAATTTCCAATGCAACCTAAATAATGCGATTTTGCAAACAAAGTATTTAGTTCCGCAAATATAGGCGTAACATGTTCAAAGGTGACTTGCCTTGCTCAAAGCCTTGAGCTTCTCCTTCGAGATCCGCATCCTGAGATTCCTTCGATTCCGAAGCTACACGCCAAACGACGCAACTCAACACAAGGACTAAAATAAAAAGCCCTATTAGTGATCTCTAAGCATGCCATTGGATAGATCTCATTTTTAAAGAAAATTTGGAGGTGGAACAGAATCGATCGGACGAATGGTTAAGGAGATATGAATTTTGGAATGTTTATTGAATTTCTTGGACAAGGAAAAAGGATTTATGAAATTTGGGGATATTGTTTTTTTGGGAATTTAGGCCCATTGAGCCACTGACAGGCAAGGCCCATCTGTTGGCTGGGGAAGAGGAGGCCGGCGCACACGTTGGGCCAAGCCCATGACGGCCGAGCAGCTGGGGGAAGGAGGCTTCGGCCTATTGGGCCGGGGAGCGTTGCCTCGGCCCATTCTGGTAGCGGGCGAGTGAGGCCAAGGGGGAGACGAGGTGGGCCAGTGCAACAACATGGCAGTCCACACGGCGAGGCGGCCTAGTGGAGCGACGTGGCCCAGCAGGCCGACGGAAGAACGCAGCCGAAGAGACTAACTAGTGGGCCTGACCCTACATGCGGGACCAGCTTGTCAGCCATATGGTCCAAGTGAACTGGGTGTACACGAGGGGGGGTTCTGAGTGAGGCACGCGGGGCAACGGTCGTGCTGACGCAGCGGCCTAGTGGCATCGACGAGGCGACACCGTGGCAGCCTCGATGGGCGGTGAGAGGAGGAAGATGAACCGGACCAACATCCGACGGCCGACGGTGGCATGGCTTGCTGCAGCGGGATAATAAGAGGCGACCGACGGGGAGGCCACTGGCACAATGAGGGGGTCACGAGGAGTCGAGTCAACAGCTCAGATTCGCCGGGCAATGAATGGGCGGCAAGGAATCGCGGTGGAGCACTGTGGCAGTCCAAAAAGGGGAAAAACTTCTCTGGGGTTCTAGAGATCGATTCGGCGCGGTCGGGGGTTCCTTGGGGCTCACGGGGTCGTTCCCGCCGGCACGGGGTGTAGCACGGCCCCTGACTCGGCGGGCGACAGCAAGCTAAATGCCGACGTAGAGCATGTTGGAGCGTGGCGGGGTACGGTGGCTACTAGATGACATGAAGCGGCAGAGGGCTACCTAGCAGCCTAGGGAGGAGGATGAACAGAGGGTAAGGTGGGATACCGTGATGTGAGATGGGGCGCTATGACGAGCGGCTGGCGGCACGGGAGTAAACTTCCGACCTCGGCACGGACCAGGATCGGAGGAGATGGAACAGCGGCGGGCTCGCCTTGTCACCGCGAGTGTGCTGGCCCCTCCGGCGCCACGTGGTGGACGAGGATGACAGGTCGACTGCGTGCAGGGCAAGATGACAGCAGCTCGACAAATGAGGAACTGGAAGGGGACGTAGAGAGGTGGTTTGGTAGCCGGCTCGGTCAAGAAAGGACGATGGCCGACGCGGTGGCGTCAGCCTGTCTCTACCGCCCTGCACTAGTGGACGAGAAGAGGAGCGGAGTGGCACGGTCCGGTAAGGAAAAGGGGGTAAAGGGGCGAATTAAAGTGGCGTTGCCTCCTCCTCTCCTGGTGGTGGGATGGGCAAGGACGTTGCAGAGGGCGTCCAAGCCTTGGCGGTTTGCGGCGGCAGGAGACAGGCCCGAGTGATGGTGGCGGCGGTGACGGTAAAAAGGTAGAGGGTGGTTTGGCGGTGAGTGGCGGCAAAGCGGTCGTCGAAGCAGGGGAGATGACGCGCGGCATACCGCTGGTCGGCCATGGCGCGCGCATGGGGCAGTAGGTTGGAAACCGTGGGCGGCCAGGCAGATTCGAATAACGGTGGTGAGCGTCACGCGGGTGTGAGAGTGAGAAGAAGAGAGAGAAGCAATTCTCTCCTCCATTGCGACACATGCGACGCATGTGACTGGGTGGAGCGAGGCCATAGTGGGCCAGTCGGGCGGCAGACGGCTACTGGGCTGTGGTGCGGGGAGTGGAGGGGGAAAAACAAGAAGGGAAGCGGGTTGGACTGATGGGTAGGAGGGGAGGAAAGAGGCCCAGCAATTGGGGAGATGAGTGGAGAGAGAGGAGGTGAAGTGGGTTGGGCCGTCCGAGAGGAATGATAGGGAGTCAGCCCAAAACCTGGAAAATGGGTTTGACCAAATAGGGATTAATTTGGCGTGATTTGTTTCGAGATTTGATTCGAATTCGAATAGGGATTTGGAATTGAACACGGGAATGATTTGGATTGAGATCTTAGCACACACGGAGACTTCACCCGAAGATCCAAATTTTCACGAATAATCTTTTTATTAAATTAGGTTTACGCCTAAAGGTACGGGCGTTACAATTCAAATGGTTGAGAAGCATGCCTACAAGATGTTTGATTCCGATGTTTTTAACTTTATGATATAAAATTAACAAATTTTTCTTATATCCCCATAAAACTTCGCGAGCTCTTAAAGGAAAAACTAATAAAATATCATATCAGTAAATAAACTATCCAATATTCTCTATAACATGAGGACTTTTTCGCAAACAAGCGGACCAAATTTGGCTCTCAATAACACTTTAATAGATACTAAATTATAAGAAGTGAGCATCAAATAAGTGAGATTGAATAAGATGCAGACTTAATATTGTTGGCTGAACAAGGGAAATTCTAATAGTATGTAATGTGTGAATAGATAGAAATACGCACTATCAACTTACAAATATGTGAATATTTGTTACAATTTTGATTAATATTATTAGATAATAAAACTTTTAAAACAAATCTAGCCACGCGCGCAAACGCGCGGGCCACCCTGCTAGTATTTTTTTAAAAAAAAGAACAGCATGACAACAATTGATCTATAACCGCAATCAATCTTCATCCTCATCCTTCACCGAAGTAACACTTAGACTACAATAAAGGTTCTCCTAAAACAATACCTTCAAAAAAGAAAACAATATGCATACGCGCTGCCGTTGCCATGATCCAATCAGCAAAGATCAGACCATAGGTTTTCACCCTAGAGTGTAATTCCTCAAACTCCATACAATGCCTTCAACAAGGAAGCGGTAACCACCATTATCAGGTATAACCAAGTAAGGCCAGACCTAGGGATTCAACCCGGAGTTGAGGAACCAGTACTCGGAGAACACCACCTAATCAAAGTCCCTAGTATTGCCGCCCCCTCGTTCCGAGCCGATGCTGCCATGCCTCCCAATCTTATTACAATTGCAATCAGTCACAAACGCCTCAACCTGCAACCTTTTTTAAACGTGCTACCTTGTAATGATCGCGTCGCAAGCAAGCCAATAGGCACATGCCCACAATCGATCTAAAGGATCCATTTAAAGAACGAAGGAGATGTCGGTGTAAGCAACATCATGAATCGAAGACAAGATAACACTGGTTCGTATGAAATTGTGTATTTTTTTATGCGGATACTCGATCCAATTCTAACTCGTTTTAGCCTTCACAACTCTTTCCTATAAGTCGCTTTGGAAGTTCTAGGCACTTTTTCGGTCTTTCTTCCTTGTTTGTCATTGCTAAATAAATGCTACCTCACCTGTAAATAAATGGTTCATTTTTCCATGTGTAGTATAAATGAAGCACAATAAAGTCATCTGTATTATTTTTCTAATTCTTGTGCACAAAGCTAAAACGACTTATATTTAAAATCAAAAAGAGTATTAGTCTTTCCAGCATCAACACGAGGCTGTGAGCAGGTTTTTCAAAACCGATGGTAACCGCGCGGTTACCATGGTAACTATGGTTACCGCTGGGGTACAATAACAGTAATACCGCAATATCCGGACTAAATTTAAATAAATTTAAAAAATAATTTAAATTTTTAATAAAATTTGTACGGTTTTACACTGTTTGCCATGGTTATCATAGGGTAACCGTGGTTAGTACTGAGGTGCGGTAACCCCATCTCCGGAGGTAGGGTAAACCCTGCTGTGACACAAACGGCAGTTTGGACTCACTCTACTTTAGAAGAGGCCCGGGGTTTTGGCGAAGTCACTGCATACCTTTTCTCACTTTTTTAGAAAATTCGTTCTTGCAATCTTTGGGTGTTCTGACCAACTTTTCTAGTACTACGTACTGACTTTGTTGTTGGGAGTGAACATCATATCTGTTTCGACCCAAAGTCAAAACAGAGACAAGTTGAAAGGATCTCTTCTGCGTGCATTCAGCGTGGGTTCATGCATGCACTCTACCAGCCTCTCAAACCGTAATAACAGTTCAGTTTTCGTTAATAAATACACTGGCTAATGCAGATGTCAACTTGTCACCGGGGTGGAAATGAGAAATAAGGAAAACGTTAGGGGTTTCCGTGCAAAAGCGACAGGGAAAAATTAAAGGTTGCGACGTCTTCTGCTTCACCTGCCCCTCCTTCCCTCTCCATGGGTTAAAGCAAGCAAGGAAACTTTGAGAGAGGAGGAGAGGAGAGAAGACGGCTGTTTTGTAGCAGTATACCATTAGATGCAGGGAGCATGGAGCCAAACAGAAAGTCCGTTTCGCCATTAATGGCTCTCTCACCTTTCTGGAACCCATAGCCCAAGCCCAGGCCATGATCAGCAACCATATTAGAGAGAGAAATCAAAGCACTAGCAACCCATAACAACATCACAACCATCAGCAGAGAGAGAGGTAGTTTGCGAGTAGTGCTAGTGTCCAAGGCACCATCACGAACTAGAGTCCTAGATAGCCATGCATGGGGTAGTTGATGGTGTGAGAGAGAGAGAGATAGAGGTGGTTTCTTGGCTGCTAGCCTCCTAGAGTCAAAGAGTATTTAGGCCTTGCAGCTATAGCTATAGATAGATAGATAGAGAGATAGACACATACGTACGTATATAGGTAGCTACCTTCCTGGCTTCCTTGCCGCTGTGTATGTGTCGGTGTGTGCTACTGCCTGTTCTTCTTCTCCTTCCTCTCGATCTAAGCTCTGAAGAGGCTGCTTTGATCGGTGGTTGATGATGAGCGGAAGCGAGAGCAGGCAGGAGAGGCAGCATCAGCATCAGCAGCAGGAGATGAACATCTCTTTTGAGATGATGAACCACCACTACCAGCACCAGCACCAGCACCACCATCCACCTCCTTCATCGTCATCCTCTTCCTCCATGCACGCGGCTGCTGCAAGCTTCATGTATGTTCTTGTTTACTGAATCTCTGCTCCTGTTTTTGCTTATATGGGGATACATGTATGCCTTTCTTGTTCTTTTGATTGGCCGCGTCTTGGAGTTTGATTTTGATCTGGTTGTTATAGTCGTGCTCATGCATGGTTTGTTTTGGTGTGGTTCTTTCTTGCTTGTTTTCTTTTCTGCTGCTGGTTCTTGTGATCTTTCTTAGCCAAGGTTTGCTCTTCTTTTTTGATGAAAAATGGTTTCCTCTTGTTCTTCTCCTCTTTTGACAAAATACTAGCCGCGGAGAATTACATGCCGATGATTATGCCTTTTTGCTAGCTGATTGGGAATTCAGTGATTGTTTGACCGATGGCAACAGATCGGTCCTTTTCTCTTCCTTCTTCCTCCATGAGAAAAATGGTAGATGATGATGAAAGCAAGTTCAGATTTAAATTTCAGTTTTTAATTTCGATTTAATATCTGGAGTCATATCATATATAGTTGAATTGTTGTAACAACTCACTAGTCTTTCTTTCAAATTTTGGGTGGCCAGCGATTCATTTCATAAGAAGTACAAGAGCATTACCTAAGACATAGTTATGTCCAACTGATCATGTATATCTGTCCAAGTTTTTAGTACATTAATTTTTCAGTGAGCCATGGCTTGCACACATGAAATTTGGAGAGTAACTAGCCATGCATATTTTCTGGACTCTGCCAAATAAATGCTACAGGCTAGAGTAGATACCTTCATAGTATTATTCTCCTGCTCCTACTCTTGCAGTCTTGCAGAGGTTGGACCAGACAAATAATTAATATAGCATCATAATAGGCTTATAGCAGCATGATTTCATGATGATGTGTGATGCCTTCACTTCCTCAAACCCTGTGCATATGCTTGCTGCATCTATCTAACATACATAGCTATCTACCTCGTCACCATCAATTTTGCTTCTCTGTTGCACCCCCAGGAGCGCCAAGGAGGCGTCTGCAGGGGCTTATGACCATCTGGGGGAGCTGGACCAGGCCTTGTTCATGTACCTGGATCATGGCAGCCATGCGGCGTCGCACCAAGAGCAACGGCGTACGTATGCTAAAAACCGTAAATTTAAACTCAATTCACTGACCGAAAAATTTCCACTATTTTTTTTCATACATATCATCCATGTGTACATATACATATACACACATTTTCTTGCAAATCAAGAATTTTCAAAGTTTTTAGATATTAATGCAAAGTGATGAGCAGTATAGTAACAGTTACAGTTGTTCTTCTTTTGGCATTTAGTATTAGTAGTCATAACAGCAGTAGCTAGGCCCAGAAACAAATGTGCGATGCATGCATGCATGCATACAGGCATAGGGATCAGCAGTAGACGATACTCCTACATAGCTGTAGACTGTAGTAGGAGGGATATATTCCTGGTTGCAGAAAGTTGCATCCTTTTCCGGGGTTCATCAGGAAGAAAAACGATCATACGGCCGGCCGGCCTGCATGCAGCAGATTCTCAGGTACTCCATTTTGACCAGCATCTGCTGCAACAAATCTGCAGTACACCACTCTCTCTTCGGAGAGAGATCATCTGGACCAGGGAATCAGCATCACACATGCCCAAAGTCCATGCATGAAACCAACCATCTTTCTCTCTCTTCTCTCTTCTCTCTCTGACGGCTAAGATCTGGCCGGCCGGTTGGACTGTGACATGTAACAAACTGCTCAATGATTTCCTGGCGATCGAGCTGCATCTGCATGTGGCCGGGCGGCAGAGAAAGAGGACGTACACACACACGCTGAAGAGATGATCCACCACTGCTGGCTACTGATCGTTCTTGTTGCAACGCATGCCATACACAGGCACAGCTAGCTAGAAAGATGTACATATGTTCTAGTTTGACCCGATCGATGCTATCCACTTCTGTTCCAGTTTCAGGTACAGTCAGTGCAGACAGGCATGCCTTGGCTAGCTGTGCATCTGTGAACTGTGATCTGTCCTTGGCCACCGTATCTCTCGTAGCCCCAGCTTTCTCGTGTGCCTGCAGCACTGTAGCTAGGTAGTAGCTAGCTAGCTTGGACGTACGTAGCATGCATATATAGTACATTGCTGCACTCTCTGCCATGCAATGCATGATGAGCTACCAGTGTTTTGTTCCTTCCTGCCTGCATATATACATGAGCATACAGCCCTCTTCAGTAAAGTTTCAGTAAATTTCAGTTTGCGAGTTGTAGCTGCCTCTTGCTTTGCTCTCTTGATTCGTCTTGTTCATGGATGCAGAGACTCTCAACATCTTCCCTTCCCAGCCCATGCACGTCGAGCCATCACCCAAGGTACGTATTTACACCTTAATCTCACTCACATTGGTTATGATATACTTATGAATACTTTCAGATATATGTGTAGCACTCGTGTGTGTGTGTGTATGCAATTAATATAAAGATTGGTGTTTGGTTGTTTAATGCTGTGATGTGATGATTGTTGGGATGCAGGGAGAGATTAGTTTAGTGCTGTCCCCAGCACCTGTGGGATCGAAGATGCCGAGGTCACCTGATCATCATCACCACCAGCAAGCGGCCATGGAGGAGTTAGCGACAGGGAGCAGGAGACAGGATCACCACCTGCAGCACCAACCCTTCGCCGCCGAGCCTGCAGGGATCAACAGGGACGTGAAGCCGGTGACAGCCAAGGTCACCATCAGTTAACCACTTAATTAACTACTACTTATATATCTAACCTGCCTAAAAAACACCTGATTAATCTATTAAAGTGGCACACTGAACATCGTCCTTGGTGTTGTAGCTTACATTGATGTGCATATTGTTTCTGTTTGTTGATTAATTGCAGAAGGATCACAGGAGGGGTGTATCAACTGGTGAACGCGACCCAAAAGTAATATATTTGTGATATTCTCAAGCATTAATTAGAGATTAGTTGTTGCTTTTGTATCCATTGCATCAGTTGAATTAATTAAGTACAGTACTGAAATGATTTGGTCTGACCATGCTTACTGTTTGCGTGTCATTTGGTGATTAATGTACATTGCAGACGCTGAGAAGGCTAGCCCAGAACAGGGAGGCAGCAAGGAAAAGCAGGCTGAGGAAGAAGGTGAGTGAAGCAACAGTTAACACAGAAATAAATTATAAACAATAGGAAGAAAATGACAAGCTATAATATATTCAGAACAAAATCAATCACCCAAATTTGATCAAAACCAAATTAATTTTGTTTTACCATTTCAGTCGTTAATGCACACTGGTACTGTTCAGTTGTTAATGCACACTAATACTGTTCAGTTATGGGGATTACTGAATCTCTTGACTGCAACAACAGGCTTACATCCAGCAGCTGGAGTCGAGCAGGATCAGGCTTGCTCAGCTCGAACAGGAACTGCACACAGCGAGAGCTCAGGTGAATTCATAATTTCATATTCATCGTCTGAATTGCAACCAAATCGAATAATCTCTTCTTGTCTCATCATGGATGAAAAATGTGTATCGATCTGTCACAGGGGGTGTTCTTCCCCGGCAGCAGCGGCCTCCTCGCCGAGCCAGGCGTCGCCGGCAAAGGCGGCGTCCCCCTCGGCGGCATCGACGGCGCCCTCAGCTCAGGTATACATCCATCCGACCGTACACACATCCCATCTTGCCCGTACGATTCAATGGAGTCGCCGTTGATGTCGCCGGCGACGAGTGTGCACTGTGCAGAGGCGGCGATGTTCGATGTGGAGTACGGGCGGTGGCAGGAGGAGCACTACAGGCTGATGTACGAGCTGCGGGCGGCGCTGCAGCAGCACCTGCCGGAGGGGGAGCTGCAGATGTACGTGGAGAGCTGCCTGGCTCACCACGACGAGGTGGCGGCCATCAAGGACGGCGTCATCAAGGGCGACGTCTTCCACCTCATCTCCGGCGTCTGGAGGAGCCCCGCCGAGCGCTGCTTCCTCTGGCTCGGCGGCTTCCGCCCCTCCGAGGTCATCAAGGTACCCAACCTTACACGCATCATCGTCGTCATCATAATGGAGATTGATCGATCGATCGCTTGGATTAACCCTAACCCTAGATGTCGTCGTAGCAATTGACAATGGCGTCGGGAGAAGACAAGCGGAACAACTAACCCCTGTTGCCTAATGTCAAAAGGGAGAGATCGGATATATGCTTGGGAACCCCTCGAGTAATAGTTATATTTCTTTTATGACCCTGAATAGAAAATAAATTACAGAAAAAGCCTCAACTCAACTTAAATAGCTACTCGCTCCAGTCAAAAAAAATAAGTTGTTTGTCTTTTTCAAAGTCAACATTATACAATTTTGACTATCTAGTTAGTTAGCATATGTTAAAAAACCATTATCTAAAAAAGTATAATTAAGTTAAAAAGTTGCATAAGCATAATATTATGAAAGTCCTTGTTATGATGAACTTGAGTATATCATTTTCATATACTAAAACCATATATTTTAAATATTTTTAAGATCAAACTTAACTCATCTTGGCTACACGCTTTCTAAAACGATTTGTTTTTTGGACTAGAGGGAGTACTAGTATTCTCATGGGGGCGGTGGTAAAGGACCGAAGAGTAGCTCGGTTCTTCACAGTGATGCAGAAAAAAAAGTTGAAGCATGCATACTCATGAAACACATATCACACTAAATGCATATAAACTGAATAGTCCTAGAATTTTTCCTTTTTATAAACAACCATGCTTTTGTATGGTATTGTTTCATTCAGTTTATTATTGTGCTTCATACTTAATTTGGCTGCAATAGATAGGTACAAGCCATATAACTGAAAAAATAGAAATGCCCATTATATTCCTCTAAAATATATTTATTTTTTTTGTGGTGTTAAAACCAAAACGTTAGTACTTGTATTCACCTCTAAACTAGATCATGATCGTACTTTACATTGTTTGCACATGTATAGATAAATTGCATCAACAACTAAAACCCGTAGTAACTTAACAAAATTTTCTCCGTACAGAAATCCGAAATGTATCTGTTCAGAAATTAGCAATACTGTCAATAGCAGCACTGAATGACGTGATCGATCAAGCCAAAACTCCTCTCGTTTCCAGCGATGGATAGGAGAAGATCTGCACTTGCCCGGCACGCTCCATCACTCCCTCCCCCCATGGAAACCGGACGAGTGAATCTTCTTGATCTGTCGCGATCGAGCTCCCCGCGCGCGCGTGCGAGCATGCCCCGCCGCCATCTTCGCGGCGCATGCATCGATCGATCCATCGATGCGTTTCGACGCATTGAATGATCGATCGATCTGATGATCAGATCAGGAAACCAAGATTTCAGCTTTTTAGTCAAGCCACAACTGAAACCAACCAAATGCAGAACTGTACTTAGCTCTAATAAACTAACAAAAATCATTACGGATTCAGGATTTACAGGGTTCATATTCTGAACTGATCATGCGTGTGGTGGGCTTCAGTGTAAATTAAACTGCTCCGTCGTCTACTGAACTGCTGTATCAGTTGTTATCACATCACCTGCATGCATATATGATCCTGAATATCTGACCACTGTACTCGCTACTAACCATGTACGAACTGATACTGACAGAGCAACAGAAACGATGCACCGAATATCAGTTGTTATCTTTTGCTTTGCATTTCTAATGTGATGGATTAACAATTAATAACTGTGATGTGGATTACGATGGATGCATATGGAGGGCATGCAGATGCTGCTGACGCACGTGGAGCCGCTGACGGAGCAGCAGATCGTCGGGGTGTACGGGTTGCAGCAGTCGGCGCTGGAGACGGAGGAGGCGCTGACGCAGGGCCTCGACGCCCTCTACCAGTCGCTCTCCGACACCGTCGTCTCCGACGCGCTCAGCTGCCCCGCCAACGTCGCCAACTACATGGGCCAGATGGCCGTCGCCATGAACAAGCTCTCCACCCTCGAGGGCTTCGTCCGCCAGGTATACAAACTACATGTATATTGAAATAGATGATATTGTCGATTTTATTCGGGTTTTTTTACTTTGACCATCACTATTTTTTCATTAGGATCTGACAAAATTATAATATTATAAAGATACTTATAAAGAAAAATCTACCCATATGATTTTTATGTTTTTAAGCTAAATATTTTAATAGTTATTGATTGTCAAAGTTTCAAATTTGACCGATTAAAGTCTTATATATTCAAATACGGCGGGAATACATTACGTGATTCACACTCTCCTGAATTTCTCATGATTATTCAGACAAAAACCAAACCAAACCAACCCTTGCAATCAGTCATTCAAGCACTAGTTGGTTTCTCTCTTCAGTTCCATCAGTTGTAGTACATGTTTGTGACTTTAAATTAGTTAATCTCCTGTCACTTCAATGGATTAGTTAGAGCTGGAGCCAATGGGAGAATCACATATTTGTTAGTTGAGAAAGTTCAATGGATGGTTCACCTAATTGAAATCGATTGACACTGCAATACTGAATATGTTCATAATTAAACTGTCGCCTAGTGTTGTGTCGAACTGTCGATCGACAGAAGCATATGTGGATTAGGTTTGTAAACTCTGAAAAGCACCCGACTGTCTCCATCCCAGAAACAGGAGAGCAGAGGTTGGATTTGATATAAAAACCATGAAATTAATTCAAGGCTATCTAACAAACACCACAAACCTGTATAATTTATGAGGATTATTTGCTTGGTTAATTGTTAGTTTGTTCATCGGTCTTTCCATGTTGGGTAGACGTGCCCGGCTGCACGGTTTTTATAGGCCGCCCTTCACCTGCTCATGGATGTCACAAACAGATAGATCGACCACACATTTCATATCATATCGCACTTGCAACTTGCTTAATTAGCTAATGTTTGAGTTTAGTATAATCAGCCAACTGATGCTGTCCACGTATGTATACAAATACTCCATATTCCTAATATGCGAGTAACAGATTGTTGTTCTGTTCTTTATTTTTTTGAAAATAGAAGGATAACTTCCGATCGTTTGTTAAACGAATTTGATTTTAAAAATAGATTGAAGGACAACTTCTGGCCCTGTGGTCAATCAATTGGAGCCATAGAATCTATGCTATTTCATCATCTAGTCATAAATACGTGATGTTTATGATAAAATTTGATAAAACTTTTAAAACTTTAACTATCAATAATTTCTCAAATAGTGAGTTTAAAAGCAAATAAATTTGATATGTATAGATTTGTCTTAAAAAGCATTATTATAATTTTATAAGCTTATTAAAGTACTATTATAGTATCATAAGTTTATTAGAGTTTATAAACTTATTCTAATATAAAATTAATGATTAAAATTTCAAAAGCCGTTAAATATTTATGTCCGTGGGAGTAGGATTGTAGAGGCATGTGCTCGTAGCTCCAACACCATATCAATTAACGGTGCTTCTAGATGATTAGCTGCTGATTTTAGCATGACGGTGGGAAAACATCAGATTAGCTACCTCTGCCGATGCATAATTAATACGCTTAATTCTGATGCCATTAATTGGATGCAGGCCGAGAACCTGAGGCAGCAGACGCTGCAACGGCTGCAGCAGGTGCTGACGACGAGGCAGATGGCGCGGTCGCTGCTCGCCGTCTCCGACTACTTCCACCGCCTCCGCACCCTCAGCTCCCTCTGGGTCACCCGCCCCAGGCAGCCGCCGCAGGACCAGCCGCAGGGCGGCCCCCACACCTGATCGCCGGCGCCGGAAGAGATGATGCATGACACCGTAGCTAGCTAGAGCTGGTAGATCGAGAGATCAGAAGCGATCGATCGAGAGGATCGAAGTAGTGGGAGAACAGATCGTGCTTAAGACCCATGGATGATGAATCGATCAGAATCAGTGTACTGTGTTTGGCATTAACTTTGCTGTGTACTTAGGCGTGCTTGGTCGATCGATCGACTCGGCTGATCTAACGATCTTGATTAGCGTATCGGTCTTACCTCTGGTTCTTCAACTGTTAATGCAGCTCGATTAAACTATGCTGATGAACATGTCGCTGCTAATCGTTTCAATCTGCAAGTGCGCGCCAACTAAACCACATTTTGCAAGGCGAGGTTTTCCGTAGATTTTTCGCATGAAACCTTCAAATCGTACACAAATCTGGAAGAATTTCCACAGCCGACGCATGAACGCGGGGACTTTCTACGGTTTTTGTGAGGCTTATACGAAAATCATGTGAAATTTCAGGAGTTGGAAACGGGCCTCATCTAAATTGTTTGGGCCGGCACATCATATGCCCTGTGGTTTTGTTGGACCAGTTTATTGAGCCCATTAACGATCTGTTGGTACCTAACATGGGCCTACTATTGGGTCCAAAATTATGGGCTCATAAGCCCAATAATCTCTTAATATGAACGCTGGTCGAGTTCTCCACCGGGCAGCCCATCCACGTGGCACTACGAGATTCCAGGGTTTTGAGACCAGGGCAGCCATGTTTGACGATGGAACGGCCGCGAAGGCTCGGGAATCTCAACACAACCAGCGATACCTTCGTCCACACCATCCCCACCGCCGTCGTCACCGCCTCCAATCCCTATCGCCAGCAATAGCTCTGCACCCCATCCCCGAATCTTACCTGCACCCAACCCCCCTGGCAGCGATAGCTTCGTCTACCTCATTCCCACCACCGCCGTCGCCGCCTACAATCCCCACTGCTGGCGATAGCTTCGTCCACCCCATCCCCACCGCCGTCATCGCCGCATCCACCTCCTACACCCTATCCCTAAGTCTCACACGCCGTCGCCGAATCTGCGTCGCCGCCGCCACCGAGCTTGAGGGGAGAGCCAGTCACTGCTACCGGACAGCGCCGGAGAGGGCATCGAGCCTAACCTGTGCTTTCGCCACCTCTCGAGAAAACCAATTGTCGTGCCACCGCTGACTGCGCTACCCCATTCCATAGATCTATCCACTCCATCCCTAAATCAAGCATTTTTTTTCCTACTCCACCGCCACCTCTTCTCCCATGCCGCCGCCACCTTCCCCTTCATCGTCCGCACCTTGCTCCGCCTCTCGCCTCTCTTTCCCGCCCGTCTCTTCCTGTTTGTCCTCACAGCCACTGCCTCCTCCTCCTCTCTGTCTCCAACGTCGGCACTACCTCCTCCCCTCCCCACCGCCGCCCCATCACCATCCCTGCAGCCGTCGTATACCTGACTTGCATCCACTCACCACATCTGCCTGTAGTCCCTTCGCTGCCTTGAAGAAGAGGATAAAGGGACAACAGATGCATTGCGACGGTAGGGAGGAGGGGAGAGATTGGCATGCAGGGCCATGCCTGCTGGATCCATCCTCGGACGCTCACCCCACCCCAATCTCGTTGCTCAAATGCCTCGTCTCCATAAAGGAATACCGATTTTGAGAGCAGAACACCCAAGGTCACTCTCTTCTCTATTATCCATTCTCTATTTGCTTCTCTATCTTCCTTCCCTGTCTATTGATTTGGATTTTAGCCTTTCAAATGATTTGTACTATTTCACCAAACTTGATTCGCCTTTATTTCACAAGCCAAAATGCATAACAATTTAGGCTCCATTATTGGGTAGGGAGTTACACTAGAATACAATTGACAAAATCAAGCATGAGGCAGATGAGTAGAATTGCAAGTATCAATACAGAAAATTATTTTGTAGAAAGTAGATCTATTTACTTACAATGAAAATAAATAATTCTCTAAGGAAGCTCACAACAAATGATGTATTAAAGACCTTGAGAAAAGTTCAAGAGAAAAAAATCACAGTTGACAAAGGTTGAAATTCCATGACACCGTAAATACATCAGGAAAAGGCTAATTTAGTATTGTTGGTATATTTGATAAAAATTGAACTAACTTCTAACAAATTCTGTAAATTTTTCAGGTTCCAAACACGCCCTAAACTATATATACGGGCTATAAAGAGAGCGCGCCAACCGGCACGCTACTTTTTTAGTATTGCCCTATTAATGGGCCCAATGTATATTGGTAGAGGGAGACTAGGGAACGATAATACCGTTGTAATAAGAAAAAAGTCATATTTGATTCCATCAACTATAGGTCAAATCTTATTCGTATCCCTCAACCACAAAACCGAGGATAACTACTCCTCCAACTATTAAAACCGGTGTAAAACGACTCCCTCAGCAGTATTAACGGTTGTTTTCGCTGATGTGGCATCCATGTGGCACATTAATCTAGTCTTCGTCCTACGTGGTGGCTACATGACGCTTGCGTGAAATCACACTCAGCAAAAAAATAAAAAAACTAAATGGGACCCATATGTCATTGGCAATTTCACAAAAAAAATCAAAAAAATTTGTGGAGCCTACATGTCGGTCACAGCGTGGGGCCCACTTGTCATTCTATCTCCCTTTCTTTTCTCCCTCCTTATCTCTCTCTCCTCCATCTTTCACCTTCCTCTCCTAGCCGGCTGGCCCTCTTCCCCCCTCTTTTCCACAGTTGTGAGGAGCTTGAGCTCTCGTCGAGGCATCTCACAGCCTGCCGACGAGCAACAGCGACGGCGGTGGCAAGAACGACCTGGAACCCACCTCGCTCGAGCTCGAGCACCACGCCCGCCCCAGCACCACACCATCGAATTCAAGCTCCACGGGAAGGAAGGCAGTGGTGGTGGCGGTCAACGAGCCCTGTCAAGGTCGAGCTCGCCCACCCATCCACATGAAGGGAGGCAGCGGCCCGGGTCATCGCCGCCGCTTGTCTTCACCATCGCCTATCTGACGAACAAAGCACGCTGCCCTCCCTGCCAACTCCGCCTCCCTCCTCCTACCAGCTCCGCCTTCCTAAAATTTTCTCGGATTTTTCGAAGCTCCAGAATTAATTTTAATGCTATAAAGATCATTTTAGTAATTAATTAAATGTAAAATAAAATTCCTTTTCTTTTTCCCAGTTTGAGTCGTTCCTGATTTAGTCCTTTGAAGTCCCTCTCTTTCACCTCGAACTCTTGTTCCCTTCCTCTATTTATACTCCAGATCTATCCTATTTTCAAAACCCTAAAATCCCTTTGACTCCCGATCCGAGATTCTCGGAAATATTCATATTCTCGGAAACAAATAAACCCAGACCCTCCAAATCCCAAGTCAAGGAATATTTTCCAATATCCTGAATACCTCTAAGATTCCCGACATTCCAACATTCCCCTAAAAGATTCTCCACCCTCGAGTCCAAAAATATTCCTATATTTTTGGATGTTTAGTTGTTCCTTCTGTATCCCCAAAATATACCTATATATTGGACATTCAATTCCTTAAATATTCCGATTTCTCGATCGTCGTGAAATATCCTCCAAAATTCCAGCTTCCATAAATACTCCCAAGATTTCCATTCTCGAAAACAAAACCAAAATATTTGAAATATTCGAATATTCCAAATGTTTTCCTAAATTTCAATATTCTAAAATTCCGAGCATTTTCATAGTTACCGATGCTCCAGAAATATTCCCCTGAAACCCTAAATGTCCTTTTTTTTTCCCGAATCCTATATATATATATGTATATATTAAGAATATAGGAATATACCCAAAATTCCGAATATTTCCACAAATTTTCGATTTGGAAATATTCCTCAAATTCTTAAATTCCAACTTTCCAAATTTTGGAATTTTTCCTAAAAACCCCCTTCCTTTTCTCCTTCTTCTTCTTTTTCTTCCATTTTTCCTTTTTCCCCTTCTTTCTTTCTTTTCCTTTCTTCTTCCTCCCTCCTCCTTCCTTCTTCCTTGGGGTCTCTGTCTCCTGGCCGATCCCGAGCCCCTTCGGCCGGCCTCCTCCCCGGCCCGGCCGCCGCGCCTGCCCCCTCCCCGGGCCTGGCCTGCCACGGCACCCCAAGCCCCGGCCCGCGCCGCCGCACGGCCTGCTGCCGCCCCGGCCCCGGCCCGCCGGACGCCGCGCGCCTGCCACCGCGTTTCTCGGGACGCCGCCGCCGCCGCCCGGGCTGCGCCCTAGCTCCCTCCTCCCTCCTTTAAATAGCAGTGCCGCCTGCCCCCTGCGCCCTAAATCGCCGCCGTCCCGCTCGCCTCTTTCTGCCCTGCCGCGCCACCTCCTCTCGGGAGCCGTCGCCGCCGCCGCCGCTTGCACGCACCGCCGCCGTTCGCTAGCCGCCGCGCCGCTACCTTCTGCCCGTGCGCCGCCGTCACCTGGAGCCGTAGCCGCCGCCACCCGAGCCGCCCCTGTTTCCCATCTGCCGCTGCCGCTGTCCCCTCCGACGCCGGCCGTTGCTGGGAGGCCCCAAGCCGCTGTCGGCGTCGTCGACTTCACCAACCGCCGGTGAGCCAGAAAGCCTGCGTGCTCGCTGTCTCCATCTCCCTCTCCCTCTGTTCGTCGTCATCGGCGTTCTCTGGCTCGCCGGTTTCCCCTCGGCGTCGCCGTCGAACTGTCGCCCCACGCCGGCGAACCGCCTCTTCCCTCGGTGACCGTGCTCCGCCGCCCCGGTGCCGTCTCATGCCCATCGGTCACCGGTCGTCGTCGAAGCACCCCGCCGCCGGTGCCCTGTCCCTGTGCCGTCCTCCTCGGCTGAGCCGCCATGGATGGCCGGGCTCGGCTGCTCCGCTGTGTGTCTCTGCCTGTGGGCCCTACTGGCAGTGCCCTCCTCGAGGTATGACGAGCGGGCCCCACGCCTATGCCCAAGAGATCCTTAGCCGTCCAATTTATTTAGAGTGAATCCGGTACATCCGATTCCCATCAGAGATCCTGATCTAATCTATACCACTCGATCTCCTCAGATTGAATCTCGGCCATAAGATCTTTATAATCTAGTCACCTACCACGTTAACCTTGAGTGCCCTATCATTAGCCACCCTGACTGACACCTCAGTTATTGTTGTCCACGAGGCCTCCCATCTCACTCAGATCATAACCTCTCTGATCTCTAATCTCTGAACTAGGTCCACCATGAGCCATAGTGGGTTCCACTCAAGTATCCCTCCAAAAATAATTCATGTATTAATTAATTTTCCAAGGGAATATTCTAAGAATATATTTTTTTTATTTCTTTACGGATTTATTTTGACTTCAATCTTCCGGAACCCGTAACTTTTTCGTCTAAACTTCAATTCGACCCATTCTTCTTTCTAAATTCATCTAAAATTATGATCTACTTGTTTATATATTTTTTATGTACGGTTTATTTAGAGTTTCTTAGGGTTTTTTACGTTTTGCGTGTAGTCGTATATAATCGTCCTTTCGGAAGATCGCGGAGTCTACGGAAGAGTTTAGAAGAGCAATCGAAGACGTTTTGTTGCAAGGCAAATCACACGACAATCTCCTTGAGCATGTTGAACCTAGTTGTGAAAACTATTTTATTTTAACGTTATTGCATGAAATATTTTGGAATATCATTATACGGGTAATTATTATTAGTCCGATATTCCTTGATTATTATGGCTATTTTGATATTGTTACCTTTATCTTGATACCCTGGGTAATTAATATTAACTAGCTGAATGACTAATTACTAATCTAGCTAGATTATTTTAGGATCGGCTTAGAGCAACTGTAACCTTATTTTATGTAGGGAAAATTAATGAATCACTTATCGATAATTAATGGTTAATGGCTATGGGTTCACGATAGTTGGTCATGGCTGGTTAATTAATTATGCCAACTAAAACTTGACTGATGGTGGGTTGTGAGCATCAGGATTGTGAATGTTGCTAGCGGTGCTCATGACAGTTAAGGACCGGTTCACAGACTACTTGTTACGAAGCAATATCCGTACTAACCACAAGCCAAAATGAGCAACGGCTGGACTTGTAGTGTAGCATGTCCTAGCAGGAGGCACCATGGTGTGTTTAGTTGATAGGTGGTAGTGTCAATAAATCCACAATGGCAGTGTCAATAAGACCATATGTTTGGGAGCTAAGAGTTTCTCTAGCATAAAAGTTGGGCTACCTCTACTAGGGACTTGACCGGTGGTCATTCTGTTGCACATGTTATGCGAAGGGTCCTGTCACAATCTCTATTTGGGTAATTTTGAGTATCGCGACGCATGGCTGACATGATGTTGAGATTGTGTCTTGTGGGTAAAGTTGTACACCTCTGCCTAGAGTAAAACTATTTAAATAGCCGTACTCGCGGTTAATGAGCGAACCTAACAATATTTCCTGTGATTAGTCCCACACTACTCATTAATGATAAATGATGATGAAACTGGATAGCTCTAGTTTGGAGAGATATGGCTTAGGCCTGAATTGCGTTGGAGCGCACTTCGGAGATTGGTTAAATGTTAATAATAATTAAACTATACTATTTTTTAATATTCATAAATGCAAATGTTTTAAATATTGTTTTATGCAAATAAGCCATACTATGCTTTTCCTTTGAAATTCCTGTTGCATTATTTTGCATTTCGTGTGTGGCTTGTTGAGTACGGTGGGTGGTACTCAATCTTGCATTATTGCAATCATCAGAGTAAAACTTAGCGTGGAGAAGTTCGATGTTTGGCTTATACCCCAGTTGAGCTGCCTGTGGCTTGGTGCTGCTTCGCTAGTTGCCGTTCCTCTACTGTTTTCTTCGGTGTGAGGACTAAGTGTCTTTGTTGTAAGTATATATCTGTCGGAGGAGGAAACTCCAACCGCGGGGAGTCTGGAGACCCCCCTTTGAGATTCGGCCAGGGAGTTGTCCAGGACGGCTTGCGGCGTCCGTGGAAATGTGCTTGGTCCGGGACCCACGCTGAGAGGTGATCAGTGGAGAGAATGGCACACAGGGAGACAAGAGGAAGTAGACAGGTTCAAGCCGCGCGGAGGCGTAATACCCTACTCCTGTATGTGTTTGGCTATGTGGAGATGAATGTGGTATGCTGTTACAAGATGAACTCAGGGTGCTCAGGAGCTAGCCGCTCTTCGGGAAGAAGAGAGACCGGGCGAGCTGAGGAAGATGAACAGTAGCGAGAGAGCAAGCTAGAGGCAGCGATCGAGCCCCCCCCCCCAGCCTGTGGCATGGATCCTCCTTTTATAGTGCAAGGGGAGTCCACAGTGCCAAATATACACGAGAGAGCTTCACTGGAGACTTTTCCTGTTGCACACGTCCGCCTGCTACGCCTATGCCGGAGTAGGTCTGCTGCAGGCGGCTAACTCGTGAGGATGTGACGGCGCACGTCGTTGCCGCCGAAGTCAAAAGTCTCTGACTGCACAGGGAGCCGGCCCACGGGGGGCCGTCACGAGCCGTCATGCGTGGCAGAGCGGGCGACAGGGGCGACATGCCCCGTCGCCTCGCCATTAATGCGGGTAGTTGGAGAGTTGGTCCGCTCGAGTCAACCTCGTGCCTGGGGCAGAGAGCTCATCGAGCCCTCCGCGCACACAAGGCGCCGAGCTCCTCGGGGACGGAAAGTGTGAGTCCCGGGCCCGGGGGGCGAGACCTCTGTAAGGTGCCCCGGGACCGGGAAGTCCCCGTACTGTGCCCCAGGGATGCGACCCGGGGCTAAAGCTGTGGGTCCCGGGAAGTCCCAGTTATGTTCCCGGGGACATGCCCCTGGACCGAGGAGGCGGCTCCCGGGACCGGGGAATGAGTCCCGGGATCGGGAAGGTGGCTCCCGGGTTCGGGGGCGAGCCCCGGGATCGGGGAGGTCCCCGGGATGCGGGGTCCGAGGAGGACGCTCCCGGGACCGGGTAGCGAGGTCGTGACCTGGGAAGGTGGCTCCCGGGTCCGGGGCGAGTCCCGGGACCGGGGAGGTGGCTCCCGGGCCCGGGGGTGAGTCTCGGGACCGAGGAGGTCCTCGGGACCGGGGAGGTCCCCGGGACGCGGGGCCCGAGAAGGTGGCTGCGAGCCATCGTTGCGACTTGACGGGGAGTGCGCACTCGGGCCGAGGCAGTGCTCGTGCCTAGGTACTTAGCGGGAAAGAGCCTATAGCCGGCCATCACCGAAGCAGAATGTGGGCCCGGAGGAGCTGACGTGGCCGAAGACCCACGCGTCCCCAGGGTATGTGGGACCCCCAGTTCCATTTCGCCGACAGTGGCCCCTGGCCCTGTTGCTCGGCCGGGAACCACTCCGGGCAGGAACAGGGCCATGTCTTGAAGAAATGAGGGGACGTGGGGTCCACCTGGTTAGCCATGAGGTGGTGGAGCTTGGCGACTCACTGCGCTTACTGGACTTGCTTGCCGGGAACAAATATGGGCCCGGGACCCGGGGACCCGGCTGTAATACGGTGGATATGTGCCCTGGGCCCGAGGGCCCGAGCTGGATATATGGAATGAATCGGGACGACTTCCCCGGACTCGCACTCGCCAAAGCGATGCTGTCCGGGTAATCGCGCCCCATCTGGTTGTGAGAATGTTGAGAAAGCCGTGGTGGTTCGCGAGGAGGCGCGGAAAGCCGTGGCTGAGACCGCTGCAACGGAGGCAGGGTTCCTCGACCGCGACGAGCACCTTGTGGAGCCGATGTCTGACGAGGCCGAGGGAGACGCCAGTCCCCTTCTGACGCCGCCCGGGGTCCAGTCCGAAGAAGACCAGCGACCTCCCCTCGTGCGACAACATCTCCGGGCCTCCGCTCGTGCTTGCGCTCTGATTTTGCCTGTCTTGTGCAAAGAGAGACATTTGTATATGTATATGATCATGTTTATATTTTCGTACCTTTGCTTATTGTGTTGTTCGGAGGTTGCTTGTATCCGGGGCCCCGTGTCCGGCAACGCCGAGTACCAGGCGCCATCCGACAGCGAGAGCCAGCAGCCGCGAACAGCCGTAGAGCCTGAGACCCCTATCCGGGCCCCGGCGTAGCCGCCTGCCCTAGGAGCTCGGTCCCCAGGGGCAGCGAACGCGATGGTTGCCTGCCCCGGGAATCCGGTCCTTGGGGCCGCGAGCAACCGAACGTGAGCCTTGCGGAGCGATTAAGTCCGTTGTCCGTCCCCCGGGAGCTCGGTCCCGAGGGACCGCGAGCACCCGAGCGCGGGTCCTGTGGAATGGTTTAGTCCGTAGGTTCGACCCCTTCCGTCTTCCAGATCCAGGGGCCCTCCGTGCCCCTGGGCGCAGTGTGGCCGCGGGGACAGACTGCTGGAAAAGAGAAAATACGAAAAGAGCCCCACGTGGGTTAGGTATGGCCCAAGGTGCCGAGTTCGCGCCTTTGGCTCGCCGGGAGCCTCTCGGAACTGCCCTTGACTGGGCACGGGGTTGCCAGGCACTGGCAGATTCCGCTTTGCCCCCGGGGCCGAGGAGAACGAAACACAAGGCCATACAAACGGGGGAAGAATACAAATTGAGTGATGTTTTAAGGTCGGATAAGATTACGTATCTCGATGTTGTGGCTCCGCGAGCACAGTCCCGGGGCCGGGAGCGTTGCCAGCCCCCGGGCCGAGAATCGGCGCCGGAAGTGAATCTGGGATGGGGCCGAGCACCGTCCAGGCCCGAAAACGCCTTCCCCGGGCGCA
This sequence comes from Oryza meyeriana var. granulata, assembly GCA_003991445.1. NCBI lineage: Eukaryota > Viridiplantae > Streptophyta > Magnoliopsida > Poales > Poaceae > Oryza > Oryza meyeriana. Next base: position 8,761 of record RYFJ01001176.1, on the reverse strand, counting down.
TTCACCTCAGGCCCCGGGTCCCGGGGACGTTCCCGGTTCCGGGGCACGTTACCGGGGCGCTGACCCGAGCACCCTGCTTAAGCCTGCCGGGGAAGGGTCTAACCTGCACACAGTGAATTGTGAGAGTACTTGGCTCGTTCCTTTGTCTATTCCATGCTACGAATCGTGGCGTCGGTGTTAACGCCAAAATTTGGTAAGGCCCTGTATCAGATTCAGTCAAGGGGAAAATTGTAGTCAACTGGCGGAAATTGATCCAAAAGAGACCGATTCCGGGAGGGAGCCGTGAAGACCGCTGAATGGCAGTTATTTACTGTATCTATTAATTAGGCAAGTGTTTATCTTTAGGAAACCTGACCTCGTGTCCGGTCGGGCCTTGTTAGCGTTTTCTGTTATAATTAGGAAATCATGTACCGTGTCCAATAAGGACTCATGTAACTCGGGGTATAAATATGTACGCCTGGGGACCTTGTAAATTATCACTCGATCAATACAAATTCGGCGCATCGCCACCCTTCCGACGGGATCTTGCTTCTCGAGCCGGGCTGCATCGGTTAAGTTTGGCCTCCTGCGAGAGGGTAAGTCTCGTCACCCCGGCTACCTATCAGCTAGGACTTCCTCGGTTAGGTCCGATATTCTAGTCGGTTTATGGTAGTCGGCTTACCACTATATATTATTTTATCTATGGCTGCATCAGTTCAGTTTGATCTCATAGATTGATTAGGTATATCACATCACGCGTGCGTAGATCGCATCGGCTTACTGGGAGCGGTTTATCATCAGTTTGTGCTGCATCGGTTAGGTCCGACCTACTAAACTGCTAGCGATAAATCGTTCCTGCTAGGTTGATACTTTGTGCGCAAGCGTCTTATCGGGGTGTATAGCCGATAAGCTATCATGTTTTAACATCACGATCGCATCAAATCTATCGGCTTATCGAGATCTCGTTATCATTATCAGTCTGTGCTGCAACGGTTGGGTCCGATCTACTAGACTGACAATAATAACTTTACTCTTAATAAGCCGATGGGTTTTATGCGGTGTTTTTATCGGAGTGCTTAGCCGATAAGTTATCTCTTAAATACAGCCGATTATACTGCTTGCCTTGTTATACATTCTTGCCTGCATCACTGTTACGATCGGCTAAGGACAAGCCGATTGGTTTACTCTGCCGATCTGAGCGCGAGCACAAGCAGGTTCCCGGGCACGACCTCAGTCAAGTTCCTGGGCACGACCTCAGGTAAGGACCCGGGCACGAGCATAGGTAAGAACCCGGGCACGGATACGGACCACAGATGAGGATCCCGGGCGCAGGTGCGAGCAAGGGCCCGGGCACGGGCGCGGGCAATATCTTCGCGGCGATACTAGTAACTTTAACCATGATCGGCTGGAGTTCATTTAATCTATTTACTTACGCATCCTGCTTGTTTATTTTATCAAGTTTACAACCGATTTTTGAGCATCCCTTTGATGATCGGCTAGTTTAATACTTGTTTATTATACTATTGCTCATGCCATCATTGGCTTCCAGTCGATGTGTAAGTGCTACAGTTCAAATCGGCCATCGGCCGATGAGATGAGTCCAAGCCGGCTTCCAGCCGATTGGCTCACGAATTTGACATCTTTTCTCCTTGTCAATTGCAGGGTCAAATTGACTGGCACGCCTACGAACCTCAAGATTTTAGGACCTGCACTGGAGTGAAGCAAATCTCCCAGGCCTTCGCGTGTCTCCAAGGTACCGGACGGCCCCGGCGGTTTTCGGCGTCAACATGTTTTTGGCACGCCTGGTGGGACGCGAAGTTTCAACAATCAGATTTGCAACATGGCCGGGAAAGAAGTCAAAACAGACAACATAATTCTGGTCAGCATGGAAGATTTAACAGACGAACAGAAGCAGCAAGTTGAGCAAACTATAGCCAATTTTCAGAAGCTGTGCTTAGAATCTTTCAGCATGACAAGGCAAGGGCCGATTCAAAAATCCCAGTTTCCGAAGCCAGTACTGGTTGGAGAATCGAGTCGTACGCCACCTGAAAGTCCACCGGTAAAACCCTTGCAAGAGATAGTGAATGAAGCAGTTCATCACGCGCTCATCAATCAATCTGGAATTCTGGTGAGCACACTTCATAATCTCATAAAGAAGACGGTGGATGGATCGATTATTCAAGAGCCTACTTGGGGTCCTGTTTTCCTCCCACCAAAGGTTGAACCAAATCAAGTTGCTTACAACGTCAGCAGAGACATACCAGAAAACCTGTTTACACAGAATCAGGCTGGGGGGCAACAGGATATTCTTGCTGGATATCATCGGTCTGCTTATTACGGGGGATATCAGCAAAATTATCCAGGAGCGGGGCTGATCCAGGTACTTACTAGAGGGAGTATCATAGACAGAATCGGCAACAAACTCCACCTGTACAGTATCAACAAGACAACCTGAGGGAAAAAGATCTATCAACTAGGGTTGCTGAAATATTGAGGGAGCAGTTCGGGATCAAGCCCAAGGAACAGACATTTATGTATCGGCATCCATATCCTGAGTGGTTCGACTGGGTTCCATTACCACACCGATACAGGGTCTCGGATTTCTCTAAGTTCTCAGGGCAGGACAACACATCTACAGTGAAACATGTCAGCCGATTCCTGGCACAGTGCGGGGAGGCATCGGCTGAAGAGGCTCTGAGGGTTAGATTTTTCCCCTTGTCACTATCTGGATCGGCTTTTACATGGTTCTCTTCATTACCACCGAATTCCGTTCGGGGGTGGGCCGATCTAGAAAAACAGTTTCATAAATACTTCTTTGCTAGAATCCATGAGATGAGACTGACAGATTTGACATCGGTTAGGCAACGGCCAGATGAAATAGTACTGGAATACGTTCAGCAATTCGGGACGTCAGAAAACCAATGTTACAGTTTAAACTTGAGCGATGGGCATCTGGCCGATCTGGCTTTCCAGGTCTTTTGTGCCAATTAAGGAGAGGTTTCGTCACAAGAGTTCGAGTCCCCTGGCGCATCTGGTACAAAAGGTATCGGCTCATGAAAGCCAGTTCCAAGAGGCGAAAAATGATAAATATTAGAGAAGGGTTGCTCAAGTTCAAGTTTTTCATCGAGCTCAGACGATGAGGATCCGATGCTGATTGGATTGGCGGAGTGGGCCAGGAACAGAAAATCAGTATCATACCCATGGGCAAGGATATCGCAAGGAGGAGCGGTATGATTTTGATATTAATAAAGCCGATAAAATCTTTGACTTGCTGTTACAAGAGAAGCAGATACAACTGCCGCCAAATCACGTGATCCTTCACCGAAGAACTAAAGAAGAAAAGATATTTCAAGTGCACAATACTATATCGCATCATACTAATGAGTGCAAAGTTTTTCGGCAACAAATTCAATCGCTGTCGAACAGGGAAGAATCAATTCGAAGACAAGAAGCCGATGAAGATCGATGGACACCCTTCCCCGTAAACATGGTCTATGTGGGGATCATCATCAAGGATCAGGCCGATGAAGCAAGACGTCAAAGTATAAATCAAGGTTACTTCATCGATATGATAGAAAAATATTCAAGATATGAGGAACAGAGGATTGAACCAGAAAGATATAATCTGCATTGGGACTGCCCGTTCTTCCGTTTTGCTGGATCAAGATGAGATTGCCATCAGTTGAAGATTGCCCCGAGTGCAGTAATATGGGAATTGCATGATCAGCAGCAGAGGTTTTCACAGGATCGGTCGCTTGAAAAAGAGCATCGGTTCATAGCCGATTAGGCCGATCCATGAAGAATTTTTTTGAAGAGGATGAAGAAGCACATGAAAACAAGTCCAGAATCCTCAATGGTGCCCTAGTGGGATATTCACGAAGAATCAGAAGAGAAGGGCACAGCGACTACGACACCGAGAGCAACAGGAAAGGACAGAGACAAGATCAGGAAGAGGCCGATCATCGTCATAAGAGAACTAAACAAGTATGGCACGTGAAGAAGAAGGACGATGAAGCTGATCAATCGGCCTCAGTAAATATGGTGTTCTTTTTGCCTCGGGAGTATAAAGCACTTTCATCAGATGAAGAAGGCAATGAGGAAGTTTTCGCTCAACTAACGTTGCAACCCGATCAGGCCATATTTGATAAAACCTGAAGAGTAGAGCATCGGCACCTAAGCCATATATATCAAGGCTATCGTGAATGAACCCGATGACAAAGATGCTGGTGATAGGGAGCAACAGTTAATCTCAGCCTCATGCCACATTTCGGAAAATTGGGAAGACTGCCAAAGATCTGATCAAGAACAAATATGTGCTAAAAGACTTCGGTAGGAATTCATCAGAAGCTGAAAGGCGTATTGAACGTGGAGTTGACATGGGGAATAGACATTACCCACCACGTTTTCGTTCATCGACGGAAAGGGGTCATATAGTTGCTTCTCGGCAGGACTGGATTCACGCGAACTGTTGCGTGCCCTCGACAATGCATCAATGTTTGATACAGGCAGGGAGATCAAGTCGAGGTGGTCCTAGCGATCGGTCAACCAACATTGCAATGACCGATTTACCAGTCTGGGAGCCGATGTGTTGATTGCCTATCCGGAAAAATATGGGAAGGAGACTATCCTCAAGGTCACTAGCCCAAGAGGATACAGCCAATTCAGCAAAGTCGACCTCCTGAATTGGCTACTCTATAGGGCTCCATTTGAAGAATTCGATAGGGGAAACGCGATCGGCAAGGATAATTACCGCGGCTTGAATGTGTGATTTGGAGGAGTGATCGACATAGACCAGAGAGATAAGCCCAAGGCCGCGTACATAAGCAAACAAGGTTCTAAGTCCTGACACGTCAAGAGAATTATAACACTGGTTGAAGGAGTAGAGTATCGGTGATTGTTTCGTATGGGAGTCAGTACCATGAGATGCCAGGGTATTTTTAAACCCGAATCAATTGTAACATCAGGCTGACTCCATTTCAAACCAGAGGATACTCGCCGTATCATTCAAGCAGCTCAAGGAATTCAAGGCAGAGTTATATTAGCCAATTCAAAAGCCGGGAAATCACAAAGGGTTGTATGATGCCAAGTTTTAATAAAAGGCCATGGCCATATGCTGAGTGAGAGTATTCTTAATATCGTCCACCGGTGCTGAGCAGAAAAACAGGAAATTGAGGTTATGTCATTGATTTCAGGTGATCATTTGAAAAAATTAAAGCTACCCCAAGACTATGAATACCCAATGCGAGTAGCGAACTCTTATTGGTGGATGCAGCATCACAGCCACAAAATTATCAGCTTCAAATATGAACGCTGCAATGCAAGATACAAATCAATTTTTTATGGCTGAAGAAAAAATACATAAAGCGTTCAATCGTCTGCAGAAGCTATCGGTGTATGAGTCAGGGTTTAGAGTAATGACTTTTGGATTGAAAATACAACTGTTTTGCGAGCGACTTATCAGGAGGCGACACATGAACTATATATTTTCATGATCTCATCGCTAGTTAGTAGAAATTACATTGATGATGTGTGGGTTAGTCTAAAATGCAGGGAAAGCCATATAGACGACCTTTTGCCGAAAGTGTACTCTGGGACGAGAGGGCCAAGAGAAAATACGGATACAGGCGATGGATCCCAATAATTGCTGCTTTTAAGATTTGTAATCGGCCTGAGCAATATTTTGTGGTGTTTTATCAGTTGATGAGCGAGGGATTGAATAGTTATCAACGAAGTAAGTAAAGTATGCAGAGCCATTAAGACTACAACCACCAACAAATTAAGACAGGAGTTGCAATCATTGATCTGCAGTATTAATTTTGTATACGAAATTTATATCAAAATTGTCAGAGGATTGAGTCTTTACTTCCATTATTGAAGGTTGAAACGCCGATCAAGAGTTTGTTTGGGGGGCAGCACATCAAAGCATTTACGAGATCAAGGATATCTGAGTGTCCCCACCTATTTTAATTCCGCCTGCAGGACAGAAGAAAGAGCAGTGCCGTCAAGGGTTACTTCACCTCGATGAGAATCCATCGAATCTGTTTTTGACTACAGAGAGTGTGAGGGGAAAGGGAGCAAGTTGTGTTTTTATTCTCGGACAGCAGAAGCTTTTGGATGCTAACAAAATATCCTGCAGGATGCGAGAAAGTTTATGCCGGTTTTTATATTTCTCATATACAAAGTGGCCTAGCATTATATCCTATCGGCTGATGTGTATAGTAGCTTTGCACAAAGGCCGATGTGCTGTCAATAATATTTGTGCTCCAGGGTCTTTGAAAGGCAACTTGCGTAAATGTAATTTTTGCTTATAGAGTTTCAACTTGAATTGAATCTGCCCCTCGCTAAAGCCAATCACAGGCAAGCAGTGACCAATTTCACGTGTTACAGAACAAGAAGGCTCACGAAGGTTTTATGTGTTAGAGCCATCCCAATGACTTTGTTTTTGATGGATCGGTTTGCAGCATGCAATCTGTATCGGGCTTGTTTATTATATCATCCCTCGAGGGACGCAAATTTCGAGTTACTTTTACAATTCTAAACCTATCCTGACAAAATAATCAAGCAGAAAGTACGAAGCAGAGTACTTATTAAAGGACTTCAACTTTTTTTAAAGAGATATCGGAAGAAGCGATGTCATTAGAGATTCACTTTCAGGCGGATTCTTTTATTGTGAGTTCAAGCAAGAGTTAGAGTTGTCGCGAGAGAGAGAATATGAAGTGCAGGGATGATGTTTGAGGTTATATAGAGAGTGTAACAGATTGTTAAAGGATTTCAAGCAAGGATGTATCAATAGATCATTAATTCCCAGGAACAAGAATTAGAAGCCAATGATCTTGCACAGAGATTTGCTTCAGGTATCGGCTGAATAGGCAATTGAGCGTGAGAAAATAGCCGCAATATTGACATTCAGAACCAGAGGCCATGACTCGCGAGACAAGAGATAATGATAATTTGCAAAATCCGCTCGGCCTAAATCGCCCGGTTCACAGAAAAAATTCAGGTTTTATACTATATTAACTCTATATCTCTTTGAATGGGAAACGTGCTATTATATATCGGACTTTGAGGGGATCTCCTAGGTGCCTTGAATTTGGAAGAAGCCCAACAGTGTTATGTGCGATGTGCAATGAAGGCTCTGTAGGACTTATCCATCGGCTCATAGTCATTGAACGATTGCGTTGCTGAGTAAGAAAAGAGTAGGATATTGTGCAGCCGACAACTGCTTGGACAAGATTGCTTCAGTTACTTATTAAAGGAGTTCGTCAAGATTGTCAGACGAAGAGAAATTTGGCGAAATGTACAGCGAGCACCAAGCAATCGGCTCATGAATCCTAATCATAACAAAACCAGTTGGGCCGTTTCAGAGTTGGCAGGAATTGAATCACATGATCGGCCAGGTCTTTTTCACCCCACATATAAAGACATAATTACATTACATGGCGCGACAGAACAAGTATTTTACCAAGTGCGCGTAGATGGCGATTCTCTTAGAAGAAAAGTTACCGTCTAAGAAAGCGAATCGAAGTTTTTAAAGAGAGCAACATAATTTATCGGGTTTGGGGGCGACTTCTCAGACCGGAATAACTACTGATTAGGGGATCTATTTTTGTAGCTGTATGATAGTTCAACAAGTTTCTGAATGCCAGTATCTGAATCAAGTTATTAAATTCATCGCCATTATTCATGCTCAGTTGCCAAAATGACACGGCGAGCTTCTAACAAGAGTTTGCAATCAAGTTGATAAGCGGAAAATTGATGAGTAGTAGACGCGCAGATGGCTACTACATTAAGCCGATTCATAATGGGCCTATCACGATGGCCGTGCCATGGATTACGCAGGTCAGTGCACCGTATCAGTTAGTATAATGAGACATGACGGCAATTTACCGTGTGCAGACGAACATCGCTCTAGCGAGGATTTCTTTGCAGAAGAGAATCATTAAACATGCATGATTAATTATAACTTAATGACAGCATGAATCTTGAAGATTTGGCTCCCAGAAATACGTTAGGACATTGGAAAAGGATCACAGGAAAAAACCAGAAGGCCTTAAGGCAGCTCCGCACATTACAACAAAAAAGGTGTATGAAAAAAATAAATCGTTGCCAGGCGATAATTTGTAGTGGAAATTGATTTTTTGACCGATCCGGGATCAGAATTAATAAGTTTGGCGGGGAAAATGGTCGCTCATTGGGCAAGGCCCTCCTATCGGTTAATTTGAATCGCTCGTGTGACCTACGTAATCCTATATTAGAGGATCTTGACTGAGGCTGAAGTTGTGCTACAAGCGTTCCTTAACGGGAAAAAATATATCAAAAGAGAAACTATCCTAGCGTTTATGGTCCATCAATTCTTTAAATCGGTTAAGGTGCAGCAGATTTCTAAAATAGTTCGGAGAAAAAAAAAAGCCATTTTTTGCATCGACCCCTAGAAAGACAGCCGATATTTCAATTCACATCCCTTAGAATCAAACAAACGGAAAAAATATACGAGATGAAGGAAGCAGGCAAGAGCCCGATCAGGATATATTATAGACACAACATAATATGGGTTTCCAGGATGCCAGTCAGGTCATAATTATATGAATTTTCTGTGATTGGTTTCATGCACGCAAGCGATATTTGCGTCCAATCTCAATAAGCACGGGAATATGGTCGTCTTCATCGGAGCCCCGGCGATGGTCTTCAAATTCTCTGGCCGATGCATGACTTACCATCCGTCGCTGCCAACCTTAGTCTTGTCTTGGATAGCTTCACGGGTAGGCATCTCTTCCTCTCTCCT